>CM053589.1:192514133-192539893 GCA_028646515.1 Pseudochirops corinnae | reverse complement strand
CGGATTGCTCTCCAGAATGGTTGTATCAATTCACAACTCCACCAACAATGCATTAGTGTTCCAATTTTTCCACATCCTCTCCAGCATTTGTCGTTTTCCTGTTTTGTCATTTTAGCCAATCTGACTGGTGAGATGGGCATCACTCTATTTAGACTTTTCTTCAGCAATCCCAACCCTTCAGAGGAAACCTGTGGAAGAAGTGAGCTCAAGACCTTTGGCAAAGTGGGACAAAGAACTCTTGGCCAGTTAATGGGCGACCTTGGGTTGAACAAAGAGATCTTTATCCTTGGCCAGATCAACAAAGGCATGACAATATCAATTTCAATTCATTTCATCAAGTGTTTATTAAGTTCTTACTGTTTGCTAGGCACTGTGTTAGGTGCTGAGGATAGAAACAAGAAAAAGAAACATTCCCTCCCCTCAAGTTTACATTACACTGTGAGAAAAAAATGGGCACAAACACAATAAGCAATACTATACATATGTATGCGTATATTTCTATATCTATATGTATGGTTATTAGTGTGTATAGTGTATGTATGTGCGTGTAGTTTATATGTATACACACATGCACATGTACATATATGATAGTGTGTGCATACATATGTGTGTATGCTACATATATATCTATATTATATATATAGATATATATGTGATAAGCACAAAGTAATTGATTGGGGATGGAAGGAAGATGGAGTAACATTAATGACTGCTTGGATCAAGAAATGTCTCATGGGGGAAATGAAGTCAAACCAAACCCTGAAAAGAGCGAGGGACCCCAAGGCACAGGTAAAGAGGAGCAGTCTGGGCCAGGAGAGTTGAAAGATCATTCCCCTCAAGCATGACTTCAGAGGTGTTAGGGTGAGAAGAAGGGAATTGGTCTGTGGAGAGATCTGAGTTTGAATCCAGCCTCTGACGTGCACTAGCCGGGTGACCGTGGACTGATGAATCAGTCTCTGACTCCACTTTACAGGGTGGTCATGGGCATCAAAAGAGATAATATAAGTGTAACACATTGTAAACCTTAAGGCCCTGCCCAACAGCCATCGATGGTTACTGCCTGGTGCCCAGTAAGCTCAATTCATGCTTTTCATCCTTCTGTCTGTCTTCCCTTTTGTACATTCACTGAACTCAACCTCCTGCTTTTATGAATGAGGAAACTGAAGCCAAGGGAGGGAGGGCTCACAATTTGCCCAAAGGTCACCCTAGAACCAGATTGGGTGAAAGACTTGACTTCTCCTGGCCTCAGTTTCCCCATCTGTGTGCAACATGGGTCACTCTGTTCCAAGTCCCCATTACCTGTGAAAGGAGCAGCTTGGATTGGTTGACCTTGCAAGACCCTTCTAGCTCTCATTCTATGATGTTCTGATTGGTACTGATTGGTTCTGATTGGTTCACTGACTCTCAATTCAGTTCTGTTTCCATTAAGCCATCCTGACTTTCTCCTAAACCCTCCTGCACACTCCTGTTTCCAAGATTGCTTTCCAGTTCTTGGCTTCTGTTGAAATAATCCTGCCCTGTATATCACAGTAATCTCTTCTTATTCCACAAGAAGGCTGAGCTTCCACTGCGGTAATTAAAGGATAAATCTTGTCTAACAGCCCACCTGTCATCATCTTCTCCCCACATGCCCATCATCCTTTGCCTGCTTACAACTTGATAAGTTTCTTCCAAGCCTCTTGCCTTATTGGCTTAAAATCCACTGTGTATTCCTTTTCTGTAAACAGCAACTGTTGGTCTCTAGGGCCTTAGATCCACTTGGGAACAAAACCTGAACCAACCGGTTGAGTTTATTGTCGACGTTTCCCAAGTAGGGGGCAGAACTAGCCACTTCTTTTTTTAAATTTTATTAGCACTTTCTGTTTCTTCCATCACCATCATATCCCATGTATCCTTTCCTTTCCCCTTCCTATATGACAAATAGTATTTTTTTAAAGAGAAAAAAATCAAGGCCATTTAGGAAATGACTGAAAAAGTCTAGAGACCAGGGCACAATGTGTCCACACCTGGGGACTTCCGACCTTCAGTAAGGGCTGAGTTTGGGCTATATTCTCATACTTCTTCATTCAAGACAAGCTTGATCTTATCATTTCATTATACCCACTTTTGACTTTTGGTATGTCATTATTCTTTCCATTTACATTATGGAAGTCAGTGTGTATACTGTTCCCTTGAATCTGTTGACTTCACTCTGCATCAGTTCATAGAGCTCTTCTAATGCTTCTCTGCATTCATCACACACATTATTTCTTACAGCATAGTAATATTCCATTAATTCAAGGACCACAATTTGTTTAGACCTTCACTAATTGATGGGCACCTACTTTGTTTCCAATTCTTATTACCAAAAGGACTGCTATAAATATTTTGGTATAGATGAGAACTTTCTTACTGATAGCCATCTTGGGGCCTAAGCTCAATAATGGACTCTCTGCTTCAAAGGCTATGAGCATTTTAGTCACTTTATTTGCATAATTCCAAATGGAATTTGGAATCAGCTCCACCAATAATGTATTGGTGTGCCCATCATTCCACAATTCCTCCAACATTTTTTCATCATCTTTGCCATTTTTCAGGGTTTACAGTAAAATCTCAAGGTTGTTTTGATTTGCATCTTTTTTGTTAGTGCTATGGAGCATTCTTTCATATGACTATGGGAAACTTTGCAATTCTTCTATTAAGAACTCTTTGTTCTTTAATCTTTTATCTATTGGGGAATTTAGCCACCTCTTTTCAATGTCTAGTAGGGGCTCCCTGAAAGATGTTCAACGACTTCGGAGAAATGCCTGTCAGGGAAATACTGGAGCCAGCTCAAATCAGCTGCAGGAAACCAACTGTTAAAGTTTCAGTTTGCGCACTGACACCTATGAAAATGGCAAGATACAAACAAGGCTTGATTTATTATTTTATTGATTGTCTAGACTTCAGGAAATGATGGGGACATGTTAATACTGCAGATTAAATTTAAAAGTGTACACTCATACATGATTGGGAGGAGAGCCTGCTGTTAAACATTTACCAGCACACTACTGCCTGATAGGTAACTATAAGGAAACCAGTGAAGGTTAATCCATCATTTCTCCAGTTAGAGCTAAGATCAGAGCTAGTTATAGGGGCATCTAGGTGGCACACTGGATAGAGCACTGGCCCTGGAATCAGGAGGATCTGAGTTCAAATGTAGCCTCAGATACTTACTGGCTGCATGACCCTGGATAAGTCGCTTAACCTCTGTTTGCCTCAGCTTCCTTATCTATAAAATATAGGTAATAAGAGTACCTATGTCACAGGGTTGTTGTGAGAATTTTAAAGTTGCCTGGCCTAAGGTAGGTGCTATGTAAATTCTAGCTAGGAGATCTCAGACCAAGAGAAGGATACTGAGGGAAGGTCACCTTAGGGGATGAGGTAGGAGGTTCTTCAGGCCTGAGGATTAGGTATTCTTGGGACTGTCTTGTGGAGTGAGAAGATGGTAAAATAAGGGTGGAAGAGAAGAGTCTTCCAGATACTAATGAGAGGAGAAAGTGGTTCTTGGGCCCCAGAGAAGAAATTCTAGAGGCTGAGAGGAGGGGAGGATTCTGTCTGTTCAACAACCAGTGAAACCTGACTTCTCCTCTCTAGACCTTCAAGGCCCTCATAATTAGGCCATGAATAGGGACTGGATAGGCTTGCTAGAGCGTGCCAACCCACCAACCTCATGAATGGCCTACTTACAGTGGGTCCACATCAACCTCTACTTATGTAGAGGGCAGAAGGCTGCTTTATAGACAGCACCAGAATATAATGCCTTCCAGAGAGCTTCAGCCAATCCCCAAGGCCCAGTTCCTGTGTGCTGTTGCTCATAGCCAGACCCATTCTTAGGTGCTTAAAAGGGATCTGTGACTTCATCAGCAGAGACTCTTAAGAGTGCATGGCACAGAGCAGGAAATTTAAATACTTATTGCTTAGTACCAGGCCAAATGTCAGCTGCTTTCATTTCTTCTCAACCTACAGGATTTCCATTCATGTTCTCCCCTACATTCTTCACAGAGGACCCATGGATCCTGTGAGTAGTACTGCATTTCAGAAACTACTATTTCCCCTCATCTTGGCCTTGGGAGAAGGACATGTCTCTCTCTTTCCTCCCTGGGACTGGTACTCTGCTTAGCTCTGCCCTTCCGAGGAGAAGACTTATGTGCATTCCTAAGGGGGAAGAAGGCAAGATTCCCTAGGGCCCAAAGCCCAACTGCTAGATACATTTCTATATTTGGTATTGATCCCTGGATGCAGGATTCAGCTCGGATCACGGCTGTGCCTGCTGCTGGAACTGGATTTGATTTTCCACAGACCCCAGAGAACTCATTTCAGAAGTGCCTTTCAAGAAATAGCCGAAAATTTTCACATGGTATGAAGGCAGCCAACCAAAGAACGCCCACACCCATACTGGTAAAATCCTAGTAGTCTCCAAATGGGCCATAAGATCACAGGTCTAAGCCTGGGAGGGAATCCAGTCCTTTCATTTTAGAGAGGAGAAAACAGGGACCTCCAAAAGGGAAATCACTGGCCCCAGGTGACATCATTAGTGAGAGGTAGAAATGAAATATAGAGAAATATCAATATTACATATACACCAACTAACTAAAATGTTAATGTTTCATCACCAGGAAGATAGTTGTTAGAGTACAAAAAAAACCATTGAGACTCAGGGGACATGATTATTAGACTATAGGTGTAACGAGAAGTAAAGTCAAAGACATTGTAACCTAGCAGATAGAGAACTGACCTCAAAGGCAGAAAGACCTCCAAGGGCTCACATCCTGCCTCTAATACAAACCCATTATGGGACCTGGGGAAAGTCATTAAATTTTTCCACACCATGGGTACCCCCTAAGACCATTAGCTGCCAAGAAAGTGCCAACTTGTGTTTGTGGAGGGATGTTCTCATCCAGAAGTCTCCCATGCTAATAAAATCCCAGGCTTTGTCCCTATCTCTTGCTTCAGTAAACCATATCATTCCCCTTCCTTCCTCAGCAAAGAGCTGTGCGCACAGTAGGTGCTTGGTAGAAGTCTGTGGAATGGAATTAAAAGCTTCTGTTGTCCCAGTTCTCTCTGTAAAATAAAGGAGAGTTACACTTACCTCTGAGTATTCTGTTTTTGGAAGGACGCTGACAGATTGGAATGTATCCCAAAAGGTGGCAAGTGGGATAGTGAGGGACCTGAAAAGCAGCCTGGGATGGGTGCTTGAAGGAACTGTAAGTGTGTAACCTGAAGGTGAGAAGTCTTAAGGGGAAAATGCCCAAGGACAGTAGAACCAAGAGCAATGGGGGGGGGGGGGGGAGAGATGCAAAATTCAAAATACAGGTGTGAAGGTCTTCCTATAGGCCCCTCACAGATGCCCAGCTAATCATGAAGATACGGTGTAGTCTAAGGGTGGAGCAATGCACTTTACTTCCTGAAGATCTGGGTTCTAATCATTTCCACCTGTGGTTTGCTGCCATTCATTAGGTCAGAGGCTCTGGGGCAAGTCACTGAACCCCTCCATTTCCTCATCTATAACATGAGTGGGTAGGACAACCAGGTGGCCAAGAGGACAGAGTGCCAGGCTTAGAGTCAGAGACTCAACTTTGTCATGGGCTGCTCAGTGTCCAGCACTAAGTCTGATCGGAGAGGTGAAAGAAGTGACCGGGCGGTGTGGGCAGTTCGTAGGGAAGAACTCCATTTAATGATTCTTTGAGTAAGATTTTTATACAGAAAGATGAAAGGATTCAAGCTTTACTATCATTGTCTTAAGCCTGTTAGTTCCTGGAAGTAACTTAGATAAAATCATGTTTCTGGGCACCAAAAGGTCTTGGGAAAGTCAACAGGTCATTTAACATTCTTAAAAGCATTAACAAAGAGGATGCAAAAGAGATCAGACTTCAAAGCATCTTAGATTTGTCTAGCTATAATCACTGTCTTTAGTCTGTTATACCTTGGAACGAACACAGGACGGATAATTTTAATAAGGGATGTGTCTTTTTATGTGTCTGAAGTTTTGGGGGCAAAAGCCTTGCCTGATGTCAGGGTCTCAAACAAAAGTCCTTTAAAATGTCTTCCCAGGATGCCAGCCTTTTCAAGCCGCAGTCACCTGGAAAGGCATATCATTAAGATCTTTATCTGAGTCCTGGAATCTGCCTCTCTGGCTTCCCACACAACTTGCTCCATTCAAATCTGGTCTCAGATACTTACGAGCTGTGTGACCCTGGGCAAGTCACTTCACCCTCTTTGACTCAGTTTCCTCATCTGCAAAATGGGCTGGAGAAGGAAATGGCAAACTGCTCCAGTATCTCTGCCAAAAAAACCCCAAATGGGGTCATGAAGAGTCAGACATGACTGAAACAACTGAACAACAACCCAGGTAGGTATCGCAACAACCCGTATCACCTACTACCACTCTGAAGGTCAAAGGAGATATGGTAGGTAAAATGTTTTGCAAACTTTAAAATACTACACTAATTTCAGCTAGTAGACATTATCGCATTCTTTGTTTTTATAATTCCATTCCTAGCACTTAGTAAATGCTTACTGATTATTATTATAAAAGTAATGAGCTGGGAAAATGACAGCTTCATATATCTTGGACCCCTTACAATGCCAGCAGCCTCATCTATAAAATGGGTATAATGATACTGTACCTGCCTGAAGCCAGGGAGCTGGACCAGATCGTTCAAGCTCTGGACCCTTTGGTGCTGTGAGATCTTGTAACAGCAATACTACTTGCAGCTGCTTTGGGGGTGTAAGATCAATAACACCAGCCCATAGCAGGGCTGCTAGCACAGGTTCTTTGATCTGCTTTTCTAAAGGAAAGAAACTCAAAGGGGGTCAACAATCTTATTTTAATCAAATATATATATATCATTTACTTAGTTCAGGGGGAAAAGTCAGCACCTTGAACTTCAGAGAAAATACAAACAGAAATTACAAGCAGAAATAATAGCATAAAGACCAACAGACAGGGCTTCTGACCCTCTGACCAAATAATGCATAGATGACAGATCAACAGACAGATCCAGTTATCTGACTGTTACATACATACACAGTTACCAGAGAGAGAAGCACCAACATCTGGGTTTTTCAAAGCTGGGAGGCTCCTTAATTGCTAGCTAGAGTCTCATCTGGCCAAATCACCCAAGCACTCTTCCAACAAATGAGCCCCAAAGCAAAATGCTAACCTCAGAGTATATATATACAATTCTTCAGGGTCAGAGGGCATCACAATCCTCATTATCCACTGTCTAATTACAAAGTCACAAAAGATGTGCACCTTCCTGAAAAACAATCCTCCCTTAATCAAGCTTCTCTTGTTGGGTTCCACGTGAGGCCTATTAATGGGCAGGGAAGTTCTTCAGCTCCCATTAACATTACAGATCTAAGGACCAGTACTCCACCCACCCTCAGCAATCCCCAGTTTAGAACTCCCAGATTTTGTTTGTGGAGGATTTTCTGGAAAAAGGACTCCAGCCAATCTAAGATTCATCATTTAGGGTTGGCCTTTGACTAGTTAGGAGAACGAGGAAACATGTTCTGCAGAGGGCTTTTCTTTTTCTCACCTTCCTCCTCATTGCACTGGAATGGTACAAATGTATGACTTCTGAGATAGGAGTGATATAAATACAGAGATGAATGAGTCATGTCTTTTATGGAAAAAATGTTTTTTTTCCCTCCCAGAGCAAGTCTGTCAGCTGTGTGGACTGCTCCCCAAATCTCCTCTTTTCTTTCTTTTTCTTTTTCTTTTCATTTCTTTTCTCTTCTTTCTTTTCTTTTCTTCTCCTCTCTTCTCCTCTCTTCCTTTCTCACCTTCTCTTTTAGGATCTGGGATAAGTTGGGTTGCACAGGAAGCAAATCAGCTTGGAAGCCACTAAAGCCACCAACAAACTAGTGGTGCAACCACGGTGAGATCCTTTCCCCAATTTTGACCTCCTTTCCATCTTCTCTAAAAATAAGGAGATTGACAAATCAGTGCTTCTCAAAATGGGTTTTTAAAACCCAGGCATCTAAATAGTTATTAAATTATGCATATCATTTGACCCAGCGATACCACTATCTATGCCTCAAAGAAGTCAAAGGAAGAAGAAAAGGATCCATATTTACAAAAATATTTGCAGCAGCTCTTTCTGTGATACCAAAGAATTGAAAACTGAGGGGATGCCCAACAATTAGAGAATGCCTGAACAGATCATGGTATGTGAAGATGATGAAAAACTAATATGCAGGAGATGATTTTAGAAAAACCTGGGAAGATTTCTATGAACTCATGCAGAGTGAGGTGAGTAGAACCAGGAGAACAATGTATCAAGTAATAGTAACATTATAAAAAAAATCAACTTTGAAAGACTTAGGGATTGGTATCATCATAATGGCTATGATTCCAAATCTATGTTAAAAGTTGTGGAGAGAGAGAGAAAGAGGAGAAGAGAAGAGAGGAGAAGAGACAGAGATGAGGAACATAGAATACAGATAGAAAATTCTTTTTTTTTTTTAATATGGTCAATGCAGAAATTTATTTTCCTTGACTTTTTCATGTTTTGAAAGAGGATTTTGTTTTTGCTTTGGAGTGAAGCACAGGGATGAGAAGATAGAAAGATCTCTTTTTGAAAAATAAAAATAAAGCAAAACAAAAAAATCCAGGAATCTTCAGAGCCCAAGTTGTCCATGAATGAAAACAATGTGAGTGGGGAACAAGCAGCCCCCTGAAGACCTGTCTCCCTAATTATCTGGGACAGTCAGCCATAATTTACATAAAAGTACACATCGGCCGGAGGGCAAGAGGCTCAGCCTGGCGGTCTCAGTTTATCTTTCACTTCCAAGCACCAAGCTACTAAACCAGTTCGATCTACTTTTCCACATTCTAACATACTTACAATTCATATCATTGATATAAAAACTATTAAAGGGTGTTAAACTCTTTGATGAGCTACATCCTGATCGGTACCAATAATGAATTTCATGATGTGATCGCATTATTTGAATTTATGTTTTGTTTTTCCATTAGACAGAAACTAATGACCATAGTTTATATAACTTTCACTTTGAATTGTGCAAATTTGAATATGGCAGCCATTTTCAGGATTCATTATTGGTGCTAATCAGGGCCTATCTGTATTAGCTGAGATGAATGCAACTTTGTTGTTGCTTAGTCTGACTGATCATGACCCCATTTGGGGTTTTCTTGGCAGAGATACTGAGTGGTTTGCCATTTTCTTCTCCAGCTCATTTTACAGATATGAGGAAACTGAGGCTAACAAGTTGAAGTGACTTGCCCAGGGTCACACAGCTAGTAAGTATCTGAGGCTGGATTTGAACTCAGGAGAAGTAGTCTTCCTGACTCCAGGCCCAGCACTCTATCCACTTTACCTTACTTTACCTTAATCATTAGACTTTCTGCTAACCTTTCAGTTACTAAGAGGGAAATCCTCTTCATGAGAAGAAAAATAAGGTTTAAAAGTCATTAGAAGATTAAGAAAATGACAACAATGAACAGAGATTGTTCCAAACCGTTGACATAAATGGAATTTTTTTTTTTCTAAACCAGTCCGTTACCATCATCTAGCCTATGAAGTCATATGTGGTGCAGAATATGTCTATGATGTATGTATAAAGGAATAAATGCCCATTTATTTTCTTAGTCTGGGGTCTTAAGGTTTGGGGTTTTTTTTAAACTGGAAATATTTTTTGTCCTAATGTTCATTATGGATGATCGGGTAAAATTAGGAAGCTCAAAGCTGCTAGAGGAAGCCAGGGCAGTAATAATTTTTAGATTCTGATAAAAGTATCCACAACCCAAATCCTAATTCCATAAAAATTCAAATACTTAGTAAGTTTAATTATAATGGATTTAATAATAATGTCGAGTTTAGTAACAATAGGAGCTAGCACTTTGATAGTGTTTTAAGGTATGCAAACGGCTTTATCTGTATGATATTTGAATCTCAGAACCCTCCAATATAAATTCTATTATTATCCCCATTTTACAGATGAAGAGACTGAACCTGAGGGACTCACACAGAAAGTTTGTGCCAATGGAGAGATGTGAACTCAAGTCTTTTGGATGTAACAGAGGTAGAAGTTGGGGACCAGCGATGAGGGCCTGGCCCTGGGATTGTGGGCAGGGCGCTCTGCCCACGACCAACCCATGGGGGGTGCAGAGAGCCCGTTTTGGGACGGTTAATACAAGGACCATTCATGACTCAGGAGGACCTATGATGAAGCAAACAGTCCATTAGAGAGATATGGCAGATTTAGGGGGCACAATGAGAGTTTTTACGTACAGTCCTTGAGGAAATTTGTTTCGCTTGACTATGCACTTTTGTTACAAGAAATTTGTCTTCCTTTGCTATATTTTTTTATGGGGTAGGGAACAAGATGGAAAGAAGATAGATTTCTGGTTTTTTTTTTAGATACAGAGATGGGAGGATTACTAGAAATATGAAATATTGCATGCCCTTTCAGATGAGGTCACTGTTTTATCGGATTTACTAAACTACTTTCCTACAAAAAAATCTCTCACAAAGCAGAAATCTTCCGTAAATGCTTTGTAATAGAAAAATGAAACCCATCAATAAAACTTTGAAAATTGGTTGTTGATTTTTCTTTTTTTAAATGATTGCTGGGTTAGATCTGAGCATGAAGACAAAACATTCCAGACTCAATTCTCTTTCCCGGCTGCGATTCAGGTAAGGAATGCTATAAGCTTCCTGGTGGGGAGAGAAATATTCCCGGTGGCTTTTTCTTCCCATCTGGCCCCATGTGAAGACAGGAATACATGCTTTTTGGTCCCCTGCTTTTTCTTCTTTCCTGCTTTTATATGAAGGAGGTCTGGAGACAGTATGGACCAGACTACAGTCTTGTGAGCTTCCAAAGGTTGGAGGAGTTACCAGAGGTTCAGGAACTGGAGTCCATATCAGTTTATCAGAGTCAAGTTGAGAACCCCTGAGGAGTGACCTTTGACATCCAGCCTAGCAGTGAACCAATACGGTAGCCAAGGTGCTTTATCTTACGCCATATATGGAAGTGATGGGGCAATTGTTCATGGAAATCACTTTATGTTTGAATCCATTCTTCTTCCAAATATTGAGACAGTACAGGAAAGAATTTCCCCAAGTTCAGGGAAGATATGTTTGTACTTCTGTCTCTGCTGTATTTTTAGTAAATCTCTCTTTGTATTAGCTAATTTATGATAGCTGCTTATTGATGGTCTCCAGGTGATAATCAGTGGTTGAACTGATAGTGGAGTATTAATCTTTGCATCTATAATATTGAGGAGATAATAATTAGCATTGGCAAATTATATTAAGGCAACTGTTGTTTGATATTGGGGGAAATGCAATGAAAGGAGGTTCAAACTGATAGCATAAAAAAATAAAACATCCCAACCCCTCAGGCGTAGCCCTAGAGCCTCTAGGGAGATATAACCAGCTGTGCCCTGGGGACCTGAGCTATTAATACACATATTGGTAGGAAGAATAAGACCACAGTCTCATCACACTGATTGCAAGTCTAGTGAATAATTTTTTTTTAATTCCCATGGTTGTAGCAAAAATACTAAATGTATTTACAAACAAAAATTAGTCAAGTTAAGTGAAAGTGCAAGGAACTAAAAAAAACAAAACTGCTCCCAAATACTGGCACATGGAAGTAAAAGGGGGAAATGGCCATTGTTGTGAAGTCTCTTAGAATGTGAGTTTTGACATCCAACATTATTGCCACTTATAAAACAATTGTCAATATGGTATGCTCCCATCTTTTTTTTTTTAACTTGAGAAGTTTGTAATAATGCTAGATTCAGAATAATATCAGCCTATAAAATTTAAAATAAAAGATAAGGTGTTTTTTTTAAATTGACTTTCTTGATAGGTTGTGAAAGGTGAGTGGCTGTGTCCCCAAGCCAGAAAGGGTTCCATGGCTGTTGATTTTTCCCTGAATTATATAGGAGCAATTGGCATGTTCTTGATTCTGGGGATAGGTAGAGTAGGCATGATTAGGAAACTGGCCTTTGGGAAAATGGACTATACAATAGAACCAACTGTGGCAGAAGGTTAGTGCTGTACTTTGAGTAACTGAGTTGATGCTGAGTGAAATGATGAGGATGGAGGGCATGGGGCCTCCTTGAGAGAAGGAAATACTTTTGTCTTCTTTTATATTCCCAGTGCTTAGCACAACGCCTGACTGGTAGTAGACTCTTAATAAATGTTTGTTGTCTGAATAAATGAAAGTGAGTAGGAGTATTTAGGCAGTTTTTTGGGAATCCTTTGTTTCCAATTCTTGGGCTAGGGCTCCCCAAGGTCAAGTATTCTTAACCATTTTTATGTCATGAACTCCTTGGGAATCTTGTGAAGCCTATGGACCCCTTCTGGGAATAACCTTTTAAAAAAAAAATCATAATTGAATGAAATGCTAAATTTCCTTTGCAAGTTAGTGAAAATAAAATTTGATTTCTAAAATCTATCCAAAGACCCCACTGAAGTTTCATGGAGCCCAAGTTAAGAACTCCTTCCCTAAAGTGAGTCTCAATTTGGAAGCATGGAGATAATTCTATTAGGGCTGAGTACAGAGACGGGCATCTCCAGTGTGAGGCTCTCAGTGAGACTGATTTCATGGTAGAGCAAGTGTTCTCCCCATGAAGCAATTCTAGCATCTGGGGCTAAAAATGACAGATGCCATACTGAATGTCACAGTGCTGAGCCCTCATCAATCTTTGTATGAGAAGAGTAAAAGTCCTGAAGACAGCAGGTGGGAAGGAGAAAGGGCCAAGCATGCCCAGAGTCAGAGCATTAGAGTGTGAGTGAGAGGTGGAGGGGGTCACTGATACTCATGTTGCTATTTGGTACCTTTAGGGCAATGGAAAGTTGCATAGAGGGTGTTGGAGGCCACAGGATGCTGCCAGAAATGACTTGTAGGCAATTAATGGGGTCAGCAGCATCTTCCAGAACATGAAGGGCAAGAAAATGAAAGGTGATGCACAAAAATATTTCTTTTTTCTTTTTGTCTTTTTGGAGGGGGGGAGGCAGGCCAATTGGGGTTAAGTGACTTGCTCAGGGTCACACAGCTAGTAAGTGGTAAGTATCTGAGACCGGATTTGAACTCTGGTCCTCCTGGCTCCAGGGCCGGTGCTCTATTCACTGTGCCAACTAGCTGTACCCATAAAAATATTTATAGCAGCGCTTTTTGTGGTGACTAAGAATTGGAGATTTATATGATGCTCGTCAATTGGGGAATGGATGAACAAGTTGTGTTTGAATGGAATAGAATATTATTGTTTCACAAGAAAGGATGAGAAGGTGGACTTCAGAAAAACTTGGAAAGACTTATATGAACTGATGCTGAGTGAAATGAGCAGAACCAGGAGAACATTGCAATCAGTAACAGCCACATTGTACAATGACTGTCTTTGATAGAGTTAGTTCTTCTCAGCAATGCAATCATCTAAGATGACTCCAAAAGACTCATGATGGAAAATGCTGTCCACATCTAGAGAAAGAACTATGGCATCTGAATGCAGATTGAAGCATATATTTTCTCTCTTTTGTTGTTGTTGTTATTTTTTGTTTTTTCTTTCTCATGGTTTTCCCTTTGGTTTTGATTCTTCTTTCACAAAATGACTAATATGGAAATATGTTTAATATGATCATATATGTATAGCCTATATCATACTTCATGCCAACTTAGGGAAGAAGGAGTGGAGGGAGCATGGAAAATTTGGTCTCAAAATCTTACAAAAACAAATGTTGAAAGTTAAAAAAATTAATTAATTTAAAAAAAAAAAGAAAAGGAGATGTGAGAGCAAGAAGAATGAGGAGGGACAGCCCACAAGGTGTTCTGTTACCCACAAGGTATGCAAAGATCTTCTTGCCAACAGTCAAAGCACTTTTAAAAGATAACTTGACCCTGTGAGCCCCACCAAAGTTGTTTGAGCTGAGGAATTCACTTGCTAGAATATATTCTAGACCAACACAGTGGAAAGAGCACCGGGATCCAGAGCCAAAGAACCAGGGTTGTGATTCTCCAACTTTTTGGTCCCCGGACCTATTTACACTCTTAAAGAATTATTGAGGAGCCCACAATGGGCTTTCATTTATGTGAGTTACTTTGTCAATATTCACCATGTTCAAAATGAAAACATCTTAAGTTTTGGCCATGAGAACCCCCTGGCAGAGTCTTAGAGAGCCTTAGGGTTCTCTCCCTTTGGGAACTGCTGCTCTAGTGTATCCTGCTAGGATGAGCTCCCACAAGTCACTTAACCTCAGTGAGTTTCAGTTTCCTCATCTTTGAAATGGGCAGGTTACACCAGATGGGGTCCCTGGTCCCTTCTGTTCCTAAGCCCAAGATGGCATGAGCCTCTAGAGTAGGGGGTCACTCAGCACCTTTTCAGCTCTAAAATTCTATGATTATGTTTCTTGAGCACATGACCATGTGTTAGGCTTAAAGGACCCTTGGTTTTTGAGGCTTTGAGTAATTTTTCTGGATCAGGGAAGGCTGAAGCAAGGCTCTCACAGTCTGGAGGACAGACGGAAAAAGAACCTGCTCCTGTGCAGATGGGTCATCAACTGTTTCCTAGGATTTCCAGAACATTTGAGTTTGAAGGAAATTTAAGAGTTCTCCTAATTCAACTCTCACATTTTCTGCTTCCAAACACATCTCTTTGTTCAAGGAACAGACCGGCTTCACAAGGATGACATTCAGAGAGACACGCCAAAAGTACAGTTCTTGGTTGGAATTCAACTACCATGGTAGGCGACTGCCAGATGGAGGTCCTCACGTGCTATGGAGCCAAGCTTGATGTCTTCCTGGAGAAAATGGCTTCAAGAAAAGATACCCAGCTTCCAACATAAACTTTGGTGAAAACATCCAACAAGCTTTTTAGGCAGAGGAACAAAGACTGATGGGGTCCCAGGGGTCCTAGACTGGGACTTGGATCTGACACTTATTCATAGAGACATTTGGCCTCTGTGACCTTAGGGTTGGATTGGATGACTTCTGTTGTCCCTTCCATTTTTGGACATTCCATCCTACTTAAAGATTTATATACTTTATAGTTTAATTCTTACACTGGGGGAGAGGCAGGAATTATGTTCCAAATGAAGAAACTCAGGCTGAGTAAGAAATGAAATGAGTTTCCTGAGTCTTCCATGTTCACTTCTTCTGTCCTTCTTCCAAGCAACTGGAAAGACAGTGATGCAGAAATGGCCATTGCTGGCTTCAGGGAGCTTGCAATCTACCAGCATGTGTACACACATATCTATGTGCCCATCTGTCACACAAACACATACACACATGCATAAATGTACGTGTATAAATACACAGCCTATGATATACATGATATTGTAGACAGATAGACAGATGTGATAGACATATTAGACCAATAGACAGTTAAAGACAGAGATAGGTAGACAAACAGATAAATACACATACATATAGGTAGACAGACAGACAGACAAAAAGATACATAGAAAGACAGATAGACAGACAGACAGACAGATAGATAGATAGATAGATAGATAGATAGATAGGTAGATAGAAAGATATACAGACACAGAAAGACATGTAGATAGACATAGATAGATAGACCGACAGATAATTAGATAGCCATACAGGGATAGATAGTTAGATGTATAGACAGACAGACAGACAGACATATAGATAGATAAGTAGGTAGATAGATAGATAGATAGATAGATAGATAGATAGATAGATAGATAGATAGATGGATAGATGGATAGATGAAAGCTGTGGAGTAGTAGAATGAATGGCCATCAGGAAAGCTGCAGATTTAAATCCTGCCTCTAGCCATTACTATCCTGGTGATCATAGGCAAGGCCCTTGACCTGTCTGAGCCTCAGTCTCTTAATCCAGAGTAGAGAGACCAGGTAAGAGACTATTGGGACGGCACAGGCAAGAGTTAATGGGGCTTGGATCACCACGAGGACAATAGGTCTGGGTTAAATTTCCCTGAGCAGGTCTGATCATGAAGATGTTTTATCGCACACTCATTGAACACCTAATGAAGAAGTAATTTTCATACCATCAAATGTGCCTTTCTTTCTCATCTTTCACATTAATCTTGACAGGAGGCTATGGGCAGAGACGCAGAAGAGTCATTAACCAAAGCTGCCTCACACCCAGATGTGGAAACAGCCACAAATCTTCTCATTGTGGCTGCTTTTTTGCTCCTTGGAATCTAGAAGACAGTCTTATCTGTTAATTGTCCAGGCCCGCCAGACTGGAGAACCTCGAAGTACCTACCGTGGCCCTGCAGGTGCCACCTCTCAGCTGCCCCAATGGCTCTTCGGACGTAAACCCCAGTCGCTCCAACGACTCTAGGAGTAAACTCCAGATATGGACAGAATAGTTCGACACACACACCTCAGTGGAATCACGATGCGTCTTTATTGCCGTACAACTTTCTGCTCCCTGATGCCCCACCCTACCACATCTCCTAGCCCTTAACCCTTCTCTGTCTGCCTCTAGTCACGCGTCCTACCAACAAGGTCCTGATAGGCGGGGAGTGCCCCTCAATGCCTACATGCCTGCTGTCCCCCCACAGCACTTGTTCCCGTGAGAAACAGGCTGAGTCCTTTGGTGAACAACATCAAGGAAGAACGCACACCCGGATGCTTCATGGACCTGCTCCAGGTTTCCTTGTCAGCAAGGCCACACTGACCGAGGGCAGACATCTAGTTACACAAACGGCTTAAAGGGCCCTTACAGTTAATAACTTTTTTTTACCATTTCTAGAGTCCATTCAGATTCTCCTCACCATGGTATGGAGGAACCCTGGGCTTCCAGAAGCCAAAACAGCAGAGCATTTAGCCCTGGTAGGGCCTGTCAAGTGAGGCCTACTGGCCTACTGTTGTCTATTTGTCATTCAAGTCCAATCTAGCCAAGCTTGGGGAGCTTCAGCTCTTGGGTGGCCATGTGGGGATACAGTTTTCATCCATAGCTTCTCCTGAGGTTAGAAAGGGGTTGTGATCTCTGTTGATTAAATCATCTTCCCTGGTGACACAGTTACATATACCTGATGTATTGCCTCAAGTGTGTATGTCTATACTGTATAGACATTCCAATGAAGGGTATACACGTGTGACTATAGACATAGAGTTAGGCACATATACAGTGAGAGTGAGGGATGACTGGCTTCCATCCAGGTATTCTCACAACATCAAGAGAAAATGACGAAGGTCCCTGGGGTGGTGGTTGGATCCCCCTAGAGAAACTTATTAGAAGACATGATCTAGAGTGACGTAGGACTCTGGCTCTTAGCTCAGTGTCTGGCACACAACCTTAATAAATGCTTATTCAGTTGACAGAAGGGACAGTAGTAGTCGAATCACAATCTTCATTGTTAGAAGGAACACTCTTTAGAGCCACTGGAACATTTGAGTATTGAGAGCATATACATGGGTATACAAAAGTACATGAATACATTGATAACATATACATGATAGATATACTCACACACATTTGTATTCTCAAATGGATGCATTATATGTTTGTATGTATATACTTATCATATACATTCCTATTGCCAAATACATCCATTATATGTTATGTATACATTCATTACATATATTCATGGTCTTAAAACTGGAATATACACATGCGTGTGTGTGTGTGTGTGTATGTGTGTGTACTCTATACTCTCAGATGTTCAAAGGCTACACCAGTGGAGAGAGCAAGACTTGGCAGATCTTCCACTCATGGAAAGGCTTCCAGGGGAGTCCCAGTGACAGTCTTCTCTCTGAGGACCATCCTCTCTAGAACCCAACCTGGTTCAGAGACAGCATCACCTTCAGGTGTGGCCACTGATAAACGCCAAGCAGAAACTGGCCCAGCACTTTTTGAGGATGGAGTAGGGGGAAATTCTGGTCTGGTCTGAGGCCTGGTGATGGTTCAGAGGAGGTGGACCCAATACGACCTTGGGGAGATCGTGATCTGTGTTGGGTGGAAGGAGAGGCTGAGACGACAGAATGAGGGGTCTGTTGAAAAACTGACATCTGTCCTCCAATCACAGTCTAGGTCTGCTATATGTGCCTCCACACAGTAGGCACTCAATAAATGCTTATGGGTTTGAAATGATCATTCCATAATAATGACAGCAGAACTGAGGATGGCAGTCATATAAAAAGAAGAGACCTAAGTTCCTGGAGGGCGGGGACCATGTTGTTCTTGTCTTCGTGCCTATCACCACCAAGTTCAGCGCCTGGCATATGGCATGCTTTTCAAATAAATAATCATTTAATGCTTCCCAATGGAATGTAAACTCCTTGAGGGCAGGGAATGTTTTATTTTGGTTATCGTGTCACTGGCACCTAGCACAGTGTCTGACATTTTAGCAGGCATTTAGCAGAAGCTTGCACACACATAGACATAGTGCTATAATTAGTTATGAAGGGAGTGTGTGTGTGTGTGTGTGTGTGTGGGTGTGTGATTGTGTGTGTTGCAATCAACATGATTCAGAAGGAGGATCTGGGAACGCTCAGGATTTGTATTCTGGATGCCAGGCTTTCAACTCCCACATGAAGACACGAAATAAGAAATAATTGGCATGGGAAAAGTAGTATGCCAAGATGAAACTCAGAAAGACCCTGCCCAGAGCTGGTTTTCTTACTGCCTTTGATGTGCAGTCCAAGTTTCATTTAGACTTGACCAAGAATTAAAATAGTCTTATCTAGGGGTACAATGTAGGTTCCCAATGTCATACCTCAAAAATAATCAGTTAAAATACATTAACCATTTCCCCCCAAAACAGACATAGACCTAGCCTACATTTTTCTGATGTGGGACCTCAAAATTTAAGCAATTTGAAGCAGTTGTATAGGGTTGCAGCTAGATGTGGATAGATCACTAGTCCTAGAGTCAGGAGGACCTGAGTTCAAATGTGACCTCAGGTACTTACTAGCTACGTGACCCCAGGTAAGTCACTTAATCCTGTTTGCCTCAGTTTCCTCATCTGTGAAATGAGCTAAAGAGGGAAATAGCAAACCACTCCAGCGTCTTTGCCAAGAAAACCCTAAATGGGCTCACGAAGAGTTGGACATGACTGAACAACACTAAGGTTGAAAGAAGAGCTGTTTAAAAGTTTCAAGGAAGCTGTACAGAAAGACCTAAGTAAGGAAATTTAGTTTTTCCATCATGTTTTGGTCGTTTCTGACTCTTTGTGACCTCATTAGGGGTCCTCTTGGCAGAGATCTTGGAGGGGTTTGCCATTTCCTTCTACAGTTCATTTTACAAATGAGGAAACTGAGGCAAAAAGGGTGAAATGACTTGTCCAGGGTCATATAGATAGTAAATGTCTGAGGTCAGATTTGAACTCATGAAGATGAGTCTTCCTGACTGCAGGCCCAGTGTTATATGCACCATGGCTCCCCCTAGCGGCCCACAGGTAAGGAACTAGGATGATTTAATCATGCTCATGAGAACCTGTGCCATCTGTCCCCCTAGCCTTTCTCCTTTCAGTACAGAGTGGCTCTCAGACCCTCAACCATCTTTAAGATGCTTCCCCAGTCTCCATGTTCAGCCTCAGCTCTTGACCAGCCTTCATTCCAGCACTGGATCCAGTCAGAGGTTGGCTAAGGTTCACATCCTTATTACCTTCTATGACCTTCAGTTCCCTGGTCTATGAAATGAGGGGGCTGGACTAGAGTCTCTGAGGTGCCTTCTGACTCTACCTCCTACAGTCCCATAACTACTAGTCACCTGCTCCACAGAGCACCAGGCCACCACTTCGAGCCCAGTGGGTCTGAAATTAAACTAGTCACCTTTCCTATCTCCTCTCTAAACCTGCACCATTTCACGGTTTCCCTGTTTCTTCAAATGCAGCCACCATACTCCCAATAACCCAGGCTTGAGATTGAGGAACCATTTCTGACCCTTTTTTTCCCCTTGGCCCCCTGTGTCCAGGCACTTGGAGGGTCCCAGTGTTTCTGTCTTGGCCATATCTCTTATCCACATATATCCTTTCTTTCCTCTCCCACTGCCACATCCCTAATCCCTGCTCATATTACTTCGATTCAGTAAACATTTATTAAGTGCCTAACAGGTACCAGGTGCTGTATTCAGTCTTGATGATCTGCGGAATCACAGAACTTCAGAGTTGGGAGGGATGCCAGCAGCCATCTGGTCCAATCCCTATGTGGAAAGAATCCTCCCTGTAACTAGCCTGAGAACTGGCCACCCAGCCTATGCTGCAAGACCTCCAGAATGAGTCCAGTATAAGATCCTTGAGGGCAGGGAGTTTCTGTTTGATTGAAAGTTCAATGACTCAGTCACTATTTTCCCCCTCTGAATCTTGTTGCTTCTCTCTCTCTCTACAATATCCTTCACATGCATCCATCCCTCTCCACTCACACAGCTCCCATCCTAGCTAAGACTCTCCCTTTATCCAGACTATTGCAATAATCTTCCCCATGGTCTCTGTTCCTTAAGCCTCTCCCTATTTCAGTCCGTCTTCCACAATCTGCCAAAGCAATTTTACTGAAGTTAATGTCAGTTAATAACCTTCAACAAACTCCCGTGGCTCCCTATTGCTGAAACTGCTCTGAAGGAAGGCTCTTCATATGTATCTCTGATTTCTCTTCTTACCGTTCTGGATTCTTGCTCTTTACTCCCCTTCCCAGCCCCCTGGCCTGTATCTTTGTACCTTTGAGCTGTCTGACTGGTATGCACTTCCTCCTTACCGCCTTCTCTTGGGAACATTGGTTTCTTTCAGGACTCTGCTCAAGTTACACCTTCTATATGAATCTTTTCCTGATCCTCTTCCCACCCACAATGACTTTGGATTAATTTTCTATGTATAATGTATGTAATTATAAATGTTCTTTTTGCATCCCTGTTAGAGTGTAAGTGCCTTGGGGGCAGGGCTTGTTTCACTTCATGGTGCCTGGCACATGGTGCTGAGTAAATTCCTATTGACCAACTGGCCAGCTCCAAGGAGGAGGACCTTGCCACCTCTGGAGATCATCTACTCTACTTTGGGGAAGTTCTAACTGTTAAAAAGTTCCTACTGAAAGGAGGACCAAATCAATCTCTGTATGTTTTATACAATTGCTTCTGGTTCTGCCCTCTGATGCCTATGTTCTGGAAATCCTAGGAAATAGTTGATGGCCCATCTCTACAGGGGCAGATGTTTCTCTGTCTGTCCCCTGAGCTGTGAGTTCCTTCTTTGCTCCTTCTTTGACCAACAGAAACTGCCCAAAGCTTCAGAAACCAAGGGTCCTTAGGTCTAATACATGCGCTCAAGAAACATAATCATAGAATTTTAGACCTGGAAAGGCATTGAGTGATCTCCTACTCTAGAGGCTCTTGCCATCTTGGGATTAGGGATAGGAGGGACCTGGTCTAACCTTCCCATTTCACAGATGAGGAAACTGAAACTCACTGAGGTTAAGTGACTTATGGGGGCCCATCTCAGCAGGATGCATTAGAGCAGCAGTGAGAACCCCTAAGGCTCTTTAAGACTCTGCCAGGGGGTCCTCATGATCAAAACTACCTTTGTAGTAATATATAATAAGGTGGTTTCATTTCGAACATGGTAAATATTCATGAAGTAATTCACATAAACAGAAGCCAATTGTGGGCTCCTCAATAATTCTCTAAGTGTAAACAGGTCCTGGGACCAAAAAGTTTGAGAACCACTGCATTGAGGAAAGGTTGGAATCCTGGTTGTCTGGCTCTAGAACTCAGTGCTCTTTCCACCACTTTCTGCTATTCTAGAATACGTTCTGGCAGGTGAATTTTTCAGCTTAAATAGCTTTGGTGGAGCCCACATGGTCAAGTATCTTAGAAAAGTTCTTTGACTGATGGCAGGAAGAGCTTTTCATATCTTGTGGGTGCCAGGACACAACTTGTGCTATCCCTCGTAATCCCTCTTGCTGTCATATCTCCTTTTCTTGACCTACATGTCAGGCCTGGAAGATGCTGCTCATTCCATCAATTGCCTACAAGTCATTTCTGGCAGGATCCTGTAGATTCCTACTGCCCTCTGAGCATCTTTCCATCTCCCAAAGGTACCAAACAGCAGGAGTGTCAGTGACCCCCTCAAACTCTTACACTCTAATATTCTGTCTCCGGTCATGTTTTGTCCTTCCTCTTCCCCACCCCCTGTCCCCAGGATTCTTACTTCTCTCATACAAAGATTGCCAAGGACTCAGAACTGTGACAGCTGTTATTCTTAGCCAAGATGGAAGATAGTTATTATGTGCCCCCTGAGTCTTCTCTTCTCCAGGCTAACCATGCCCAATTCTTTTCATTGACTCCGAATGCCATGACTTGGATTCAAGGCCCTTCACCATCCTGTTCTGGACACTTTCCAGTTTATCAGCATCCTTCTTAAATCATAGTACCTGGAAGATGCTCCAGATGAGGGCAGAGAATAACAAGACTGTCACCTCACTTTTTTTGGAATTCTCTGCCCCTCTTAAGGCTTCCCAAGATACCTTTAGCCTTGGACAGTACACATAATAATAGGCAAAAAATAGTTTTGACCTAGAGTTCTAGGGGGCAAGGCGAAGCTCATTATGAATAAGAGATCCTCAGCTTCACACATTTAGAGCCAGAGGCATCCTTGAAGCTCGTCTAATCCTGTCTCCTCATTGGACAGATGAGGAAATTGAAGGTTCAAGAGATAAAATGATTTGGCCCAGGCCACACATGTGGCAAGTAGCCAAGCAAGGATTTGAATTCGTATCCTTTAACTCCAAATCCAGCGCTTCCTCCAAGGTGCCATCCATATTGATCCAAAATAGAGTGGCAGCTTTCAATGTGAGAACTTTGCCTGAGGATATAATTGAACACATGAGAAATATAGAAGTAAACACTTAAAATCAGAACTGCTGGGACTGACCCATAGTATCCCAGATACCTTAACATGTCAGAGCTTAGATGCCCTAAATAGTCTCAAGAAACAGGGTCAGAGAACCTCGTCCCAAGTTATACATCAGAAGCCAATTGTGGGCTCCTCAATAATTCTCTAAGTGTAAACAGGTCCTGGGACCAAAAACAAGAAACCAAAATGTCATGTGCTATTCTCTACTTCTCCCCTCCCCACCCAATGACTTGCAGTTTTAATTGGTCCAGTTTCATCATCAGATCAAAAGAGAAGTCAGAAAACATCCCAGTATCTTAGCTTTACAAACAGCCTGGGATCATGGGAGTCAAATACTGGTTTTGGCCATTTACATCACCAATAATGGAGATTCTATAATTAGAAATTAGCCAGCTGCAATCATTTCTGATGCTTGAGACAGCTGGATCTGGCTGGTTTATTCTGAGCGCCAAAGAGCTCAAATGCCCTTCCCATTCCCTCTTTCATTTTTTAAAAAATAAATTGGTAAATTAATAATCAAATCTACAGAGAGACCTTCACTCAATCCCACCAATATCATATTAGGTGTTTAAGCCATTGGAAACATCAGGAACAATAGCAACAGCAGAAGCATAATAATACTTTTAGAATTACTGTAATGATAGAAGAAGAATACAGGCAGACTTGTCCCAGAACTATTCCTATCTGAACTCCATGGGGAGAAAAAAGCCCAAGACAAAACTAACAATAGTTCACATTTCCATAACACTTTAAAGTCTGCAGATCACCTGATTCGATCTTCACCACCTCCATGTGAGAGTTGCAGTTACTGTCCCCATTTCACAGATGAGGAAACTGAGGCAGACAACCATTGAGTGACTTGCTAGGATCCCACAACTAGCAAATGGCAGGGATGGTAGATGAACCCAGCTCTTCCTGCCTAGTCCTACTATATCTGATTTGGTCTGGGCTTGTTGAGCTGAGTTTGAGATACAGTTCAGCACCCATCCCTCTGCCTTCCCATCCCCGAGGGAATGATCAGAACATTTTCTTCTTGGCAGATGGCAGCGGAAACTGAAGATGAATGACTGTGGTGTGAGCAGGGACAAAGATGACATCAACAGCTCTAATTATTAATGGCCAAGGGAGCATAGCGGGCGAGTTGCTTGTTTCCCATGTCTTCTCATTTTGACTGGGCCTGCCTAAGGAGCTGGGATCCCATTCATCATCAGAGATGCTGATGGCCATTGGCTCTCAGCCACCATCTTCTCTTCTGCTCAGAGTGAAGCCTGGACTCTGCCCAGACAGGGCAGCACCCATCAGCAACAACAAGCTTTAGCTCGATTATGTTTCCTTTGGAGATCCTCTCCCCATCTCCCTCCTCCCCAAGCTTTCTAAAACATCTGCCAAGCAGCAACATTCTTCTACAGCTAGAAAACTAAGCCCATGTCAAACAGATAAAAGAGTGCCAGTCTTGAAGTCAGAAAGCCCTGAGTTCAAATCTTACCTCACACACTTACTGACCATGTGATCTTGAGCAAGTCAACTTCCCTTCATGTCTCTGGCCTCACTGTCCTTGTCTACGAAATAAAAGGGTCAGAAGAGATATTCTTTAAGGTTCCTGCCAAGGATCTCTTCCTATAGGGTCATGGATTGAGGGCTATGAGGGATCTTAGTGACCATCAAATTCAACCTTCTCACTTTTAAAGATGAAGAAACTGAAGAACAGGCAGGTTATGTGACTTTCCCAGAGCCACACAGCTAAGAGTATGAAGTGGAATTTGCACTTGGGCCTTTCCCACTCCAATCCTAACACTTTACCCACTATGCCACAGTGCCTTTCCAGGATAAATAACCTCCCCTTTGTTTTTAGTACAGTTAGGACCAAAGCTAGTCATAGACTTTCTATCCCTTGTTCATCCCTGACAGATGACAAGCTGACTAGACCTATAACCCAAATCATGCAAAGGCCAAGGGGTAGACTGCTGGATGTGGAGTTAAAGAATTGCCTCCATATTAGCTGTGTGAGACTTTGGACAAGTCATATCCCTTCTACGGGTCTCATTTTCCTGTCAATCAGAAAAAGGGATTGGACTAAATTATCTCTAAATCCTCCCCGTAATTCTTACTCTTATAAGTGCATAATCATATTTTGACTGCAATGATTTGGGCTGGGGCTTTGTCCCAACCTGACAAAATTTAGCAGGCACTATCAACACTTGTCAGCCTTTAGCTGGTAGAAACAACTGAGTTTGGGGTCTTGTTAGCAAGCATATTTATTACAATGGGACTTTACCAGATGGTACTCTCCCTTCCCCCTCCTCCAGTCAGTGGCTGTATTGGGGTAAGCTTTTCCAAGGATCTGCTCCATTCTGCTCCTTCACCTAGTGGTAGTCTCTCTAGTATTAACTTTAGGGCCTCGGGATCTCTGTCCCCTCATAATGGAATAGCATCCTGGGGCATTTCCTCCCGCATAGAAGTCCCTCTCCCAAGGTCTTCCCCTCTATCTACTTGCCCTGGATACATTTTGTGTTCCTTAAACCTGGAGCCAAAATTATTAGTTATGGTTCTGTTGGTTATACAGACATTCCAGGCATAAGTGTTCTGTTATCTAGTTTATCTAAGTCATTAAGGTCCAAGTGCGAAGTTAGGGCTATGATCTACACTAGTAGATAGACTACCCTCACTGATGTCAGTAGTTATTCATATGAAGTATAGTCAAATGAACATTGCCCATAGTAGGAACTTAATAAATACACATTGAATAAATAAAAGGAAGGGAAGGAAGAAAGAAAATGAAAGAACGAAAGAAAACATGAAAGGAAGGAAGGAAGAAAAAGAAAGAAGGAAGGAAGGAAGAAAAGAGAGAAAGAAAGAAAAGAAAGAAAAAATAAAAAAGAGGAAAGAGGAAGGAAGGAAGAAGAAAGGAAAGAAGAAAGGATGGAAAGCT
>CM053589.1:192465275-192513633 GCA_028646515.1 Pseudochirops corinnae | reverse complement strand
TTCCCCCTGAACTAGGTAAATGATATGTTTGATTAAAGTAAGATTGTTAACCCATTTTGAGTTGCTTTCCTTTAGAAAAGCAGATCTAAGAACCTGTGCTAGTAGTCGCCCTAGGTATGCTAGGGTGCTTGCTGATACATTTATGTCTTCCTTAAAGGATTTCTTTATTTCTTTTATAGAATAATGAATTCTTCCTGATAACCTGGAGAGTTGAAATACCTTCTCCTAGGTTTTTCACTTTCTGCTTTGGGATAGAAATAAACTTGCATTTTGTGTACACATCAGTGTTACATGGCACCAGCAGGAACACTAGCATAGTATGCTGCCTGCTCTCCCCAAGGTGAAATCCAGTTATCTTATGAGAACTGCCTACCTTGGTTCCAATTGATGCCCATGTTCAGATATTTGCCTCTAAGACCCTGGATATGGGACTCTCATAGGCTCTCTGTTCTCTACATACCAGTAAATCACAGAATCTGACTCACAAAATTTGAGAGTTGGAAAAGATTTGGGTGGCTCAACCCATGATGGAAAGGAATCTCTGTGATAACATACCTGACAAGTGCTGCCTCTCCAAAGAGAGGGAGCTCATTATTCCCAAAGCTGCCTGGCCACTTTTGGACAGCTCTTCTTGGTAGGACTTTTTTTTTTGTAATATCAAACTTAACCTTAGTCTCTTCATAATATTTATGCAATCTTTCTGGTTCTTTTCTCTGAGTCCAAGAGGAAGAAGTGTAATGGCTTCTCCATGTGAGAGCCCTTCAAGAATGTGAGGACAGCTACAACAATCACATCTCTTCTGGCTAAGCATGCTACCTTCTTTCAACTACCCTTCACATTTCATGGATTCAAGGCCTTTTGCCATCTTATTGGCCATTTTATGAATCAAATATCAGTCATTTTATCTCTCAGGTTGGAGTAAAAAAGATTTTGGAGATCCAGATGAAATGTCTTTATGTCATTCATAGGGTGAGGATGGGTACTGGATGGCAGTAGGGGTGATTGACTTCCTGGGGTCAATCTACTTTCCATGGGAGTGGGAGTGATTGTTGGTGAGTGACAGCCCATTCTACAAGATGAGAAACTGAGAAATCCACTGGAGCTCCATCCCTGGGGAATTCATAGGTTCATAAACAATCTATATAGGAAGGTCTTTTGCCTGTTTGGCAAAAAGTCTCAGAAATTCCAGGTGCCAGTTAGGGTCAGGGTCAAGGCAAAGATCTTTTGTTTTTTTCTTTTTAAAAATATGACTCATCTTCCTAAATTCAAATCTAGCCTCAGATAGTTACTAGTTAAGTGACCCTGGGCAAGTTACTTAACCCTGTTTGCCTCATTTCCTCATCTGTAAAATGAGCTGGAGAAGGAACTGTAAACCACTTCAATATCCTAGCCAAGAAAACCCCAAAGGGGTTACAGAGAGTTAGAGTTGACTGAAATGACTGAACAACAAATAGTGCATTAGCTGCCTAATTTTTCCATATCCCCTTCCACATTTATCACTTTCCCTTTCTGTTATGTTAGCCAGTCTGAAATGTGTGAGGTGATATACCTCTGAATTGTTTTAATGTTCATTTCTCTAGTTAACAGTGATTTAGAGCATTTTTACAAAACTATAGATATGTTTCTTCTTCTGAAAACTACCTGTTTATATCCTTTGACAATTTATGAATTAGGGAATGACTCTTATTTTTACAAATTTTATTCAGTTCTTTATATATTTGAGAAATGAGGCTTTTATCAGAGAAACTTGCCATAAAACTTTCTCCCCAGTTTCCTGATTTCCTTCTAATTTTGACTGTATTGATAAAACCTTTTTAATTTCATGTAATCAAAATTATCCATCTTAATTCCCATGATCCTCTCTATCTCTTATTTGGTCATAAACTCTTCCCTTACACATAGATCTGAGAGGTAACATTTTCCATCTTTTGTTTGTTTGTTTCTTATGGTTTGCTTATGATATCACCTTTTATTTTGAAATCACATACCCATTTTAGCCTTATCTTGCTATATGGTATGAGATATTAGTCTATACCTAGTTTCTATAAGGCAGAGACCTTTAAGTGTGACCCCTGCCAGGAATTTTTGTTTTTCAGGGTCTCAAATAGCTCCTATATGGTGTTAAGTTGCCTGGATGTCTGAGCATACTGTTATCACAGATCTGTAGTCTCTTACCCCCCCTTCAGTCAGAATGAAGACTGGCAGGACATTCTTCTCTGTCCACAAGACACCCACCTGTAGAGTTCAGATAATAACATTATCTGGTCCTTACACGGGGCAAGAGGAAGACAGATTAGGGATAAAAGGAAAGTAGGTGTAATTCCCATTCATTGACAATAAATCTAAAGGCATCAGAGTCCAAGGGGTCATGGTGATGGGTTGTTTGCAGGTCATGGTTGGAAACTGAAGTAATTTCCTGCATACTGGGAAGCCAAAGGCATGCATGAAAGGCATACACTTGTCCAAACTCTAGCTACTTCCTGGAGACTTACAGCTTATTATTCCAGAGGCATGTATGTCCCTCCCAGTTTGACACCATTAACTTTTACAAGTTACTTTACAGATTCACAGAATTCCAGAATTGGAAAGGAGATTGGGGGCCATTTAGTCCAACTCACACCTGAGCAGAAATCTTTTGTGTAACATCTCCAACTCATGCCTACCTAGCTTCTGTAACAAGACTTCCAGTGATGGTGAATGTGCTCCCTACCAAGGCAGCCCATTCCCCTTTTTAGTGAAGAGAACATGATGTTCCAGATGTGGTCAGCCCATGGCAGAGAGTAGAGGGTCTCTGTGCTTCAGTCAGATCGTCCAACTTGCTGTTTCCAGGTCATCCATCTTGCGCCTTTGGATAGTCTGTCCCCTGTGACCAGAGTTCTCTTTCTCCTCACCTGTCTCTTGAAACATCTAGCTCACTCTAAGGCTAAGCTCAAGTGTCATCTCCTTGCAAAGACTTTTCCTGATTCCACTTGTTATTGATGCTCCCCCAAATCACTTATTATTATTTTGTATATGTCTTGTATTTAATTAAGTGTGAACACATTGTCCTCCCCTGCTCCAGTAAAATGTAAACTCCTTGTGGGCAGGGACTGTTTCAATTTTGTGTCAATATTCCCAACAACAATTGTAACTTCTGAAACAGAATAAATAGTGCTTACTGATCAATTGATTGAATATAGCTCCCCATCTTTTTAGATATTATGTGTCTCTCTTAGTATATCTATAAGTCTGGAGCAGTAGTTCTCAACCTTCCTAATGCTGCAATCCTTTAATGCTCATATGTGGGCATATCTGCATATAGGCAGACCCGCCTGGAGACAGATAGAGGAGTGATGTCTTGGTTCCTAAGACCATCGGAAATATATGTTTTCCAATGGCCTTAGGCGACCCCTGTGAAATGGTCATTAGACTCCCAGAGGGGTCGCAAGCCACAGTCTGAGAACCGCTGGTCAGGAGGATTGTATAGTTCTATGGGGGAGGTAGGGTTCACCCCAGAGAGTAGGATGGTTATTCTGGCTGCTAGGTTCTGTGTGAGTGCTTTGAATGTTTTGTTGATTGAAATAAAACCCATTCTATTTGATGTTTTTGTGAGCCCAAGGGTTTACATAGGAGTTGAGGCCCCATTTCCTTTTTATTGTGAAAACCTAGGAATAAGTCAAATCCTGATGTTCCCTGGGAAAGGAGAACCCCTGGGGAAGGGTACTAGTCAAAGAAAAATTCCCAAGATCAGACAGTCCAAGTAAACACAGAACTGTGTAATCTTGGTTCAGAGTTTACATTACACTGCCTCCTACACAATCATTTTGATGGGATTAAAAATAGTAAAACAGTTTGTTCAACTCTTTTCCTTAAATACCAAAACCAATTGGATGTGGTCTTTCCTACATCACAGTTTTTATTACCACAATGATTGCTGGGTTTTTTTTAAGGCTTTAAAAAAATCTCTTTTTGTGGCAGGAAGAGACAGAAAGCATGTAGAAGGCTCTGCAGTCTCAAGAACTCTGGGTCTAATTCCATCTTCTGATTTCCTGTGTAATCTGGAGAAGTCCTTTTACTTCTTGGTTGTTTCTAAAATGAGTTGAGGGACTTCTAAAATCCTTCAAAATTCTAAATGCTGTAATTTTTATCCAAAGTTGTCATTAAAATAAAATTTATTCTTTATTCATAGAATTTAATCACATTTGTTTAATCATGTAACTTATCAAGTTTCTCTGACATGAGAGGGCCCTCCCCACTCCATTTGTACTCTAAAATTGGGACAAGGTCATGTTAATTGGTAATTACAAAATGCTTTACACTCATTATCTTAATTAAACCTCACAATGAGATCTTCGAGGTGGATATTTCAGGTGCCATGGTCTCCATTTTACAGTGGGTACTGAGATTCAGAGGGATGACTTACTTGCTGTAAGTCACTCAATCAGTCCATTGGCAGATAGGAGGTCATTCTTTACCCACTGCCCCCTTTGTTTCTTTTCTACAACCAGCAGTGTTCAGAAGTCATCTAGATCCTCATTCCCAATCCTCAGTGCTATGTAATTAGTCTTCATCCCCATTTATTTAAGAGCAGCCACTCCTTCAATTATACAGAAGAAACCTAGGTTTGGGAGTTTGGAAGGACCTTAGCAATCACTTAGTGTAACTCTCTCATTTTCAAGATTAAGGACCTGCAGCTCAGAGGAAGTTAAGTGATCTGCTCATGGTCCCACAGGTGGCGAGTATTAGAGTCAGGATTCTGGAGTCCTGAGACACTTGGAATCCAGAAGGGGTCATTAGCAGACCACTCGAATTATGAAAATATCGGGGTATTGGAAAACCCTGCAGTAAGTCGATGTCCATAGTCTGACTTTCCGGGATGTGACTTTCAATACTGGGTACCCCCAATACATTTTGAGATGAGGAGGCTGTAGAGAAAGGAAAGGAGGAGGGAGGCAAGGGAAGTCTGTGGAGGCTGGTAGGTGGCCATTGACTGGGAATCCTGAAGGATGCAGAGCCCAGGCTATCTGTCACCTCTGCCTGGGGTACATTTTCTGTGGGAAGGATTTGCTTGGCCACATATTCCCTAGGGACATGGTGGGAATGTGTCTCTGCATCTGGCATTCAGGATCACTGGCCTTGGAGGTAATCTAGTCACATGATCAAGATCTGGAATTGAAATGTACTTCAGAAACCATCTGGTTTAACCCCCTCATTTTACAGATGAGGAAACTGAGGCTTAGAGAAGTCAAGAGACTTGCTCAAGGTCACACAGGTAGTGAAATGGCAAATTAGAATGTGAAGCCTGATCCCCAGACTCCAAACATAGCTTTCCCCTCCCCCCTCTCTAATGCGTTGTTCTCATCTTTATCTTTCTGATTCCTAACTCCCCATGAAGAAGAGCTCATTTCTGTGTTATTAACACAATCAGGGAGGGCAGAGCAGTTGAACTATAGTGGCAGAAAGGCAGTGACCACTGCTAACAGCCCTAAGAAAGGCACCAACCTTTCTAAGGCCATAGATATTAAGGTAAATATAAGGATGTGTCCTCCGAGATGTTAACAAGTGTGTAGGTCCTAGGGGACAAGCACAGATGCAATGTGTGACTTCATGTGACTGATTTGCAAAGTCAGGATAGTAGCTGATGATGGACTCTCCCTAGGACATAGTCCATGACAGCACCTTCTTTCCCAGATGTTTACTTCCACAAACTCAACAGAAGATTAAAGAGATTAAAAAACTAAGGAGTCCTAGTTTTTTAGTTTAAAAACTAAGCAACCCCAGAACTTTTTGGTAATTATTGGTGAAATGACTATAGTTTGCAGGGATGATGCCCTAGGAAGTGTATAGGATGGTCACCGTAAGTCAGAGTGAGGTCTGTCCCTGAGGGCAGGCACCCAACTCTGAGGTAGGAAGGATGTTCAAAGATCAGAAAAGGAAGTCTTGCTTTTTTGTGCTTCCATTTGTTGCCTGGGAAATTGGGAAACCAAAAACCAACAGTGGAATATGGAATAAAAAAGAGACAGAGAAGCTGAGAAAGTAGAAAATGGAGAATTCTTCCCCTTCTCAGAAAGTATCTTACTTCAGGACTTCAGTTACATCTAGAGGGGCAGAAACAAGAGCTGCCATGGAGAAGCAAGTCCAGCTAAGAGGAAGAGCAGCCCAGCCACAAGAGTCAAGTGGAGAGACTGGTCCAGAGGAGATCCTGGGCCTTTGAGGAGATAGCCCAGGCCATCAGCCTAGCTGCAGAGTGACCTGTCTAGCTCAGATGTCACTTCCAGAGTTGAACTTTGGGTGGACAGCTGGAACAAGAGAGAGGACATGAGACCTCACAATTTCAGAGACAGAGAGAGAGAGAGAGAGAGAGAGAGAGAGAGAGAGAGGGAAAACATAGGGCCTCTGCAGGTTTCCAGAGCTATGAGTTGTCTTGACCACCTGTGTTCCCTGAGTGTGTGGTCATACAGCACATGCTTGTGCTCAGTCTCCCTCAGAGATGCTGTGCATTGGTGGGACAGTTCAGCCCAGATTTGAGGGAGGAATATTTTTCAATTATTATCCTAGCTCTGCCATTTGGGTGAATAAATGTTTTTGTTAAGAGTTAACTGATTCTAATGACTGAATATTAATGAGAAGCACAAGGGGGAAGGGTCAGAAGTTAGAGTATTAGCAGTATAGTTCCCTACCAGGGGAGATGGCATCTGTCCTGCTTGAGCATCCTGGCCTCTAAGAGTGAGTACAAACTGAGGGAAGGAACAGTGAAAATAGAGGATGGGTATACTACATTAGGAAAGCCTAAACTGCTTGGTCATCGAAAGATAAGTTCTTTTGCCTCTCTTTATATTGCTAGGGCTTAATATGGTGCCTGGCACATATAGTGCTTAATATGGTGCTTAGTAAATGCTTGTCGACTTGAATTGGTGTTTGAACTACGTGTTTGGAAGGAAGATAAAGTGAAGGACAGAGCTGCATTGATCTAGAGAATCTGCTAGTGGCAGAGGACCTGCTGCAGGGCTGGGCATGAATAGAGACGAAATTCAGAGGACACGCACTGAGAGGTGACCTTGGAAAGATCACTAACTATGTTCTACAGGAGAGTATTCATCCTAAATGAGTGTGGTTATTCCAGTCTGGCTGCCAGGGTCTCCCTGGGTGATTTTCTCTAGGTTTTGGTTTCTGTATTCCCTATATTATGTATGTCCGTTGGGTGGGGCTGGGAGCTGTCCAAGGTTCTAGACACAGTCTACACCAAAGGGTTGGTCCATGGGGATTCTTCATCACTTCATAACAAAGTTACAGCTCTGACCTCTGAGACCTCTCCTATTCTCTCAGGTATCCCCATGGCAGAGGTCACAGAGCTCAGAAGTTTCAGGATTCTGGAACTGGTCAGATGAGATGGCCCTGAGATGAGGGAAAATGTACTCAGGAAACAGCTGAAGGTTATCTTCTGCCACCTTCTTTTATCCCTAAGATTTAATACAGCAGAATAAATTCATATTTCCAAACCTATTCAATGGAAGCTTTCTGAATATAGAAACATCCTAGCATTTCATATTATTTTAGTCCCTACCACAAAGTAATTTGATTCAAATTCTTCAGGAAGCAAAGTTGAGTTAAATAAGAATTTCCCCAAATGTTTAAATCGAATGGAACCCTTTATCTCATTCTTAAAATAATGTGGCAACTAGCCCAAAGATGGTAAGTGGGAATAAATTACTTGGGGTGAGAGGAAATGCATGTGTATTTGTGCATGTGTGTGTGTTCTAGGTCAGATCATCAAGTGCTGGATCTCATAAGTGATCAAATAGTATTGACTGCTAGTATGATTCTGATTAAGCATAGCTCAGACCAGAGGGATCTCTTTAGGTTCTTCTAGGCCGATAAGGGCAGATTTTAGATAGCACACTTTAAGGCAAAACACTTGTCACTCCTTGTCTTCATTTGATCCCCAAAATGCCTTTGTGAGGTAGGTACAACAGACATTATTATTTTATTTTACAGATAAGAAAACTCAGACTCAGAGAGGTTATGTGATTTGCCTGGGATCAGGCAGAATGTAGCGTCTGAAATCAAATTCAAACCCCTGGTCTTTCTGACTCCAAGTTCAGGCTCGTCTGGAAGAAAGGAATAAAGGAATAAAGGAAAAAAGGAAGGAAGGAAGGAAGGAAGGAAGGAAGGAAGGAAGGAAGGAAGGAAAGAAAGGAAGGAAGGAAGGAAGGAAAAAGGAAGGAGGGAGGAAGGAAAAAGGAAGGAGGGAGGAAGGAAAGGAGGAAGGAAGGGAGGAAGGGAGGGAAGAAAGGAAGGAAGGAGGGAGGGAGGGAAGAAAAAGCATTTGTTAAGAAATTGTGCTGATGATAAAAGTAAGACAATTCCTGCCCTCAAGACACTTGATTTTCTAATAGGAGAAGGCAACATTTAAAAGACAGGAACTTCATAAATGTGTTGGGGGAGGTGGGAGGCATGGTTTGGCATCATGGGAAATTTCCTGGCTCTGGACAAAGTGAGGTAAAACCTTACCTCTCAGAGCCCAGTGCTCACATTCTAGCAGGTGGGGGAGGTAGGATGGGCAGACTGAAGATAGCTTGGCTTGGAAATAGCTGGGAGGTCTCCAAGCATAATTCTAAAAGAAAATATGAACAAGGAGGCAAATCTTATCATAAGGGCCATTTCCACCTCAATTAAAGTAATAATACAATCAGGGAAAGGATCCAGAAGAGTTTTTTAAAATGTGTGAATAGGATGGGCTACATTCTGTTATCCTTTTATGAGATGTGAATTTCTGATTGGGTTGGTTGATCCAACAAGTCAACCAAGCTCCAAAAAAACAAAACAAAAAAAAATAAATAGGGGCAGCTAGGTGACCCTGGAGTCAGGAGGACCTGAGTTCAAATCTGATCTCAGACACTTAACACTTACTAGCCGTGAGACCTTGGGCAAGTCACTTAACCACAATTGCCCTTCCCTCCTAAAAAAAAGCAAAAACAGCAACAACAAGAACAAACCCAAGTCAACCAAGCGTCCGGGGGCTTTCTACAGGGGAAGGAATCTTCTTAGGTCCTGAGTCCACTGGGGCCCAGCACCCTCCTACTTCTCAGCCAAATGTGAACCCCTCCTTTCACATCTAAAGCCCTTCTCAATGTGACTCCATCTACCTCCCCAGGTTGATTGGACAGCCCTCTCCAGAGTCACAGTCTCTATGTGCCAATCCACCTGGCCCACTTGGAATTCTAACATTCTCCCTCTGGACTCTGCTTCTGCACAAATTGACCCTCACCTTATCACTCAGAATACACCTTCTTTTCCTTCTACCTTTTACAATGAAAGTTCAAAGTTCACCTCCTACAGGAAGTCTGCTCTGATCTCCCTCCCTGCCTCCATTGCCAGTTGTTACCATCTTCCTCCCTGGTAATTCTGTTATTTTCATCTACTTTGCATATATTTTGGATTTTATTTTCTGGATTTAAGTTTGGTTTTTTTCCTTCTGATAGAACTAGAAGTTCCCCACTTTGAGGGGAGGGTCTGTGTCATTTTCCTCTTCTGTATCCCCAGCACCAAGGTGTAGCTCATAGTAGGCTCCTAATAAATGCTGATTGAATCAATAAAGGGCTCCATTTGCTGAGATGAATGCCCCTCCTTGAAAGAATGTCTGAAAAGAGCTGTCTCTGGAGGCATGACTCCTCTTACAAAAGTTCCATTTACATGGTGTCTGGGATGAAGATTCCCTTTGGGTGGGACATTAAATCCCTGAGGACAAGGATGCTTTAATTTTAGTTTTTGTAGTCTCAGCATCCAGGACAGTACCTTGCTCATAGTAGGTGTTTGATGTTAAAGTGTGGCACAGAGCATGCTTCAATTTCTCCCATGTACCCAGGAATATACAAAGTGTAATTTTCATTTACTGACAGAGATTAAACCTTTGAAATCTGGAGGTTTCTTTTGCATCTTTGCATTATCAGTCATCTTGAAGGTTATTTATAGACCAAATTACCTCATTCCTGTCTCTGACAATGACAAACCACCCAAGGAATTGCTCTGTACATACAATCGAGAGCCCCACAGATATTAAATTATTTAAAATAATGAGTTTTGAGGGTAAAACTTCCTCGTTACTCTTCATGGAGAAGCTGTGTGTGAGTACGTGTATGTGCACAAGAGATGTGCTATTACTGTCTTCTCTGTTTAAACAGACCTTTACAACAAAACCTGCATTTCCCTCGAGAATACCACCATTCTTGCAGTCTTGAAGAATCATCCTCTCCTCTTCCCTCTCTGTCTCCACCCCTCCCCCATATCTAATCAGTGGCTAAGTCTTAAGGATTCACTTTCTATGGCATCTCTTGTATTTATCCCTCCTCTCTACTCACAGAGATGCCAACCTCCTTCAAGCCCTCATCAGCTCTAACCAAGTCTTGTAATTGTCTCTAGATGGATCTCCTTGCTTCCAGTCTTTCCCAATGGAAAGGATCATGGTGAAGGAGAAAGAGCACAGAACAAATCCCGGTCTTGCTACTGGCCACCTGGGTGAGCTTGGACCACTCCCTGAACTCCTCTGGGATCTAGTCTCTGCATCTATAAAACAAGGAGGCTGGAGTAGGTGGTATCTAAACCCTCTTCCTGCTCTGGAGCTCTGAGGAGCCTGCCTTTCCTGGTCACTCCATCCTCCACACAGCTGCCAAATCAATCTGTTCAGAGCACATCTTACCAGGCTTCTCTCCAACTCAGCAATTCTCAATGGTTCTCTATTGCCTTGAGGAAAAAATGCAAATTCTACTGTCTGGCATTTCTTCATGACTGGAATCCAGGCAACCTTTCTGTTCTTTTCACATTGGTCCTCTTAATACTCTCCATCATTCAGTGAAACTGCCTGTTTTCTCCTCTCCCATCTCCTCACTTTGGCAGAGGAAGATCTGAGACAGGCCTCAGAACTTATCTGATCTCACCTGCTTATCTCATTGCTGAGGAATAAAGAAATGATTTACCTATGGTAATGAGTGCCAGAGCTGGCATCCAGACACCGGTCCTAGGATTCCAAACCCAGGGCTCTTGGCTGTACTTCAAGCTTGGGCTACTCTCCCTCCTCCCCTTTGCTTCAGAGAATCCCTCACTTCCCTCAAGGCTCAGCTCATGTGCTCCTTCCCCCTCAATCCTGAAAATGTTCTTAATCCTTTCATCTGGAATTAGGACAGCTGAGGTGCCCAGTGGATGGCGTGGGGAATTTGGAGTCAGAAAGGCCTTTCTGGCCACTTACTAGCTGTGGGACCCTGGATAAGTTATTAATCTCTGCTTGCCATTGTTTCCTTTTCTATAAAATGGATATACTAATAACATCCATCTCCCAGGGTTATTGTGATGATAAAATAAGGGAATGTTTATAAGGTACTTTACAAACCTTAAAGTGAAAAAAAAAACCTGCTGTTCAGTTGTATCTGACTCTCTCATGGCCCCATTTGGGGTTTTCTTGTCAAAGATACTGTAATGGTTCTCCATTTCCTTTTTCAGCTCATTTTACAGATGAAGAAATTGAGACAAGCAGGGTTAAGTGACTTGTCCAGAGTCACACAGCTACTAAGTGTCTGAGGCCAGATTTAAATTCAGGTCTCCCTGACTCCAGGCCAGGTGCCGTATGCAATCTGCCACTTAGCTGCCTCCACTATATGAATAATAACATTGTTATTCTCATAAAATTGTCATGCATGTAGTTTCATATATACACATATATATGTATGTATGTATTGTCTCTCTTGATAGAACGTGAGCCCCTTGAGCAGTTTCATTCCTGCTTTTGTATTCTCAAAGCTTACCAAAGGGCCTGGTGCATAGTAGCTGCTTACCAAAGGAAAATTGTGTTGTTTTTTTTCAAAGTCCACTCCCACACAGACACCTCGTCCTAAAGAAGACCAGGCTCTTTGTGCTTCTTTTACTCCTTTAAAGGCAAGGAAATAGAGAGCAGCATCGGTGCCTCTGTAAGCAGCATCGGTGCCTCTCTAAGCAGAAGTGGTGGTAGGACTGACCAACGTGTTAATGTTTCTCTTTAATTAATGTAAACCACCTCTTCTTTAGATGAATGATTAAAAATGTACCCTGTGGTTGTGCAAAAAAAAAAGTTGTTGATGGTTTGAGTGAAAGGGACCCACATGTAACATATATACAGATAAATAAATATAAAAAAATACAGAAAACTATACAAAATAATTTCAAGAGGGAGAGTAGGCTAACAAGGGGAGTGGGGTACAGAATACCCAAGAAAGGTGGTTATTTTTCATATGCAAAGGGGCACCTGATCTGTGGTCTAGAAAGAAGCCAGGGATTCTTAAAGGCTGAGGGGAGGAGGGACTCTTTTTTTAGCTATAGGAGCCAACCTGTGCCAAGGCATGGGGACAACCAATGGACAAATGGACATATTTGGAGCTGGCAGGCCTATTTGCTTGTAAAGGGGGGCACATGAAGAGGAAAAATATAAAATTAGACTACAAGGTAGGTGGGAGTAGGTTGGAGGAGGGGGCAGTAACTTCAATGCCAAGTGAAGGCTTTTGTGTTTTATCCTAAGGAGCATACTTGGAGAGAGCTAACCCTCCACTCTTCCTCCCACTCCCTCCCAAGTCTTCCCTGTTCAAGGCTAAAATATCTCCATTTCTACCAATAGCACTGCAACTCAATGGATCTCAAGGCCCTTCTTCTTCCTGGTTGCCTGCCTCTGTATCATTGGCAGCTAATTTTATATCCTTCCTAAGATGTGATGCCCCGAATTGAATGTCACACCAATCTTACCTACCAGACCAGCTCAGATTTTAGTAATCCTCTACCTAAAGTCACTCCAGTATTTAAATCATTATAATGAGGCTTTCAGAGAATTATATTTCCCCTAGTTCACTTTGGTCATGCCAAATCATGTACACAAGTCAAGAAATTGATGCCCAATATATACATGCCACTTCAAAATAGGTAGAAGGAAATAGCTTCTGGGGCAGGGACTGTAGCTTATGACCTCTGTGACCTTAACCTCTCTGGAAAAATAAAGGAGTCAAATTAGATGATTCTATATCTGTGGTCTTAAGGTCCATTTATTTCTGCTGAAGAGCTGAGAGAGTCTCTCTTATGAAGGGAGACCTATTCTCCTTTTGTTACCTTCTAATATGACAAAGGCAAGTGTATCAGCAAACACCCTAGCATACCTAGGGCAGCTACTAGCACAGGTTCTTAGATCTGCTTTTCTAAAGGAAAGCAACTCAAAATGGGTTAACGGTTTCACTTTAATCAATCAAACATATATGATTTACCTAGTTCAGGGGGAAAAGTCAGCACCCTGAACTTCAGAGAATATAGACAGAATATAAACAGAAGTTATAAGCAGTCAAAGAAACAGATCAGCAGACGGGCTTCCAACCATCTGAACCATTACATCCACACCTATTCAATTACCAGAGAGGGAGGCATCAACATCTGGGTTTTTCAAAGCCAGGGTGTTCAATGGCTTCCCAGAGTCTCTTCTGGCCAAATCATACAACTCTTCCCAAAGTGAGCCCCAAACCAAAACCTCACATCAGGGCATATATATAGCCTTCTCCTGGCTTGGAGAATGTCACAGCCCTCTTGACCTACTGCCCAATCACAAAGTAATAAGGCATGGGCATTCCCAAAGAACAAGCCTCCTGCCACAGGCTCCACATGATCACATCCAGCCTATTAGGGGGGCAGAATATACTTTCAAATCAGGGAAGGTTCTCAGAGTCACGTAGCCACTTAAGCAAAGGGCCTAGGGGCAGGGAAGATCTTCAGATTCCCATAACAGCAAGAAAAATGCAAGGAGGGGCTCTACATTCAAAGCAATTAGGGGATCCTACCTGATGAATCATTTGGTTATAATAACTCCCATTTCTGGGAGGTTTGGAAAGAGCTTCCTTTCACAACAGTCTTGGGAGATAGACATGCAAGAGAATCTCCTTTCAGTGGCTAGGTGGCTCAGTGGCTGGAGAGCTAAATCTGGGGTCAGGAAGAAGGGTCCAAATCCAGCCCAGATCTATAAATGAGAAAGTGAAGCTATGTGACCCTGGCCAAGTCATTTCCCCTCTTCCTGTCTCAGTTTCCTCAACTGCAAAATAGGGATAAAAATCGCACCTCCCTCCCAGGGTCCGTGTGGGGATCAAAGGAAATAATATGTGTGAAGTGCCTAGGACAGTGCCCAGCATGCAGTGGGTGATCAATAAATGCTTAGTACCTTCCCTTTCCATTTTACAGATGAAGAAACTGAAGCAGAAGACCATGAAGTGATTTGTACGATTTGTACACAGTAAATGATGAAGTCTGAGGTCCATTAACCCCACAGTTTGCTTTCTTACTAGTACTTATTTATAGTTTGAATTAAAATCTCTCCCAAGGACATTGTAGAATATGTCAGTGACTTCTTTAGCCCTGAGTGTCACCAGAAGGAAGGAAGGAAGGAACAGAGGGAGGGAAGGAGGGAAGGAAGGAACAGAGGGAGGGAAGGAGGGAAGGAAGGAAGGAAGGAAGGAAGGAAGGAAGGAAGGAAGAAAGGAAGGAAGGAAGGAAGGAAGGAAGGAAGGAAGGAAGGAAGGAAGGAAGGAAAGAAGGAAGAAAGGAAGGAAGGAAGGAAGAAAGGAAGGAAGGAAGGAAGGAAGGAAGGAAGGAAAGAAGGAAGGAAGGAAGGAAGGAAGGAAGGAAGAAAACTAAACCCTATGATTCTAAGGCCTGCTGAGCCCAAGCTCAGACCCTGCAGGCTTCTATTTCTCCTTTCCAGAAATATTTAGGGAAAAGTCCCCCTGCCTTCCCTTCCCTCCCTCTCCCTTCCCTTCTTTCCCCCTCCCCAGGACACTAGCAGCCAGGGGACTTGAAGTATCTGAAACTCTCATTCAATCTGCTGAAGGGGCTAATTAAGGCAGCACAAGCCTGGCCCACGGAGGCAATATTCAAGCCTGTATTGGAAAGACGCTCATTCAGGAATTTGCAGAATTGCCCTCCTGCTCTGTGTGAAACGTTATTATCAGGAACGGGGACAAGATTCACGGAGACATAAACATCATTCACAAGGTCACTGCCATTTCTGGCAAGGGAAGGAGGGATGTGTAACTCCTGAAAGAAATGATGGCCGGCTTCCATTGCCTCCTGTGAGCCTGGGTTAAGAGCATCGGGAGGGAAGATCCTGAGAAGCACCACTGCTAAATTCGTTTCAATTTGTCAAAGAGCACAGCAGAATTGCCTGTCAGCAGGAAGTGCCCTTCATCCTGCCGTAGCCCTGTTGTGGAATGGAAGAGAGCTGGAATCCCTGAAGTCTGCGTGAGCAGAAAGGAAGCTGGTGGGTCCTGCCAGGCTGGAAAGACTTCCAGGACAGGCCAGTGATGGAGCGACTGCTTTTGTCTCCTGTTCTAGCAGGGCTCCTCAATGTCTCGTACACTCAATAAAGCCTTCCACAGCGGCAATTTGGGAAGACTGCTAAGCCAGGGATGGATTACGATCTGTGCTAAGAGAGAAGCCAAAATCCCAGGTCCTCCAATATCCTTCCAGCAGCAAAGTCTCGCTCCCAGGTATGTCCCATTACACTACAGCTATTATCAATATTTTACAGATAAGGAAATTGCTGGCAAGGGATGGAAATAGCAAGTCCAATTCTCCCCATTTTAAAGACTGAGGTTCTCTCCAAGCCATGGACCTTCATCCTCTTCTTGCCGCCACCTCCATTGCACAGCTAGGACATGTCAAGACACAGAATTTGAACCGAGTCTCTCTGACTTCCAGTGTATCACTCCATCTACTGCAATACACCGCTTCTCTGAAGTTTGAAGTCCGTACAAATCTATGTAGATTCATTTGTTTCTGTGAAATACCATGTCAATGTAATTGGTCATTCTCTTGGAGATGACACTGAGTGCTCTGGGTTCTCTAGAAGGAACGACCTACATGACCATTACAAGTCAATGAATCATTGATTCAAAATAGGCTGGTGTGGACAGAATGTAAGCTATGTGAGGTCAGGGTCTGTTTTTCCTTTTGTTTTTGTATCCCTAGCACCCCTATGTGACTTGGGAATTCCTTATCCAATTTGATGAGCTTACCAGGAGAGGAATTCTATGATTAGACTTTGATTGCCCATACCTCTCCCTATCAGTCATGGGGCATGACTCTGTTTAGATTAGAAAATAACTCCCATTTCGATCTCAGTGACCAAGGCTATCCCAAGATGGCTTGATTGAGAGTCCATATTTCTGAGAGAATCTTTTGAGTTGGTGTATGAAAAATGAGCTGACAGATTTACTTATCCCTTTTTGCCTTCCTCCCCTCTGAGATCCATTGAGGGTAGCAGAGCTAACAGTCCCATGGAAGTAGGAAGTCTTTGTGTATACCCAGTATGTAACCTTCCCCAGACCCACTTAGAGTCAGTCCTAGCTGCCTTGCGGCAAAGCATCATGGAGTGGCGTGTATTTGTCCACAGAATCCAAGAGGAGAGAGCTCATAAAAAATAAAATTTCTGAACTCCTGCCTCTTGGTTGGAAGAGGAAGAGAATCTAGATGAACTAGCCAGAGAAGTGAGATTTCTTGGACAGTGAAATGCTATTAATATCTTCATGACTTGCCTAAAGTCCCACAGCTACTAAAGTCAAACTAGATTCGAACTCAGGTCCATCCTGATGTCAGGTCCAATGTGCTTTCCACTGCACCACCTATTTCCAAGGTGAGGAGAGTACAGAAGCAGAATGTGATGTATACCGTGGTAGTTTTTGTTGATTAGGCTTCCTTGAAGACTTTTCTTTGTGAGAGAGGATTTTACAGGGTTGGAACATTTAAGAGAAATAACTGTGGTGTAAAGACCAAAAGAAACAATAAAACTTTAAGAAAAAAATTGTTAAAGATGCGCCAACAAGCAAAACCCCCAAAACAAGACCAGATGGCCTCATCTTGCAATGGGAACGGCTGGCCACCTGGAAAGAAGAAGCGCTAACTAAAAAAAGAAAAGGGAAAAACATGTTGGGCATCAGCCTAGCACGGCACCCAAACTGGGGCTTCAGCCACGCCAAGGGAGCTGGGGAGACCCTTGAGATCAAGGTTCTTTCTAGGAAGAAAAAAGGTCCAAAAGCTGATGTGAATTTCAGAAGCCAGAGAAGACTTTGGTTATATGTCTGTGGGCACTGGGCAGTCAGCCCCACTCTCTTCCTAGATTGTTGTTTAGTTAGGGATGCCTTGGTTTCAGACCTGGGAGGAGCCAGAAATCATCTGGATCAAGATCTCTCATTTTGGAGCTAAGGGAAATTGAGGCCCAGAGAGGAGAAGGCTTAATTCACATATGGAAGAAGTAACAGAGAACCAGGTCCCTGAGTTCAAATCCAGTGCTTTGCCCCCACCCCCAATTATACCACAAATCCTAAATTAATGACCCCTGACATCAGGCCTCAACCCTACCACCCCCTCTCTGGCTGGGTTAACAAAGAGGTGGCAGCAAAACCGAATTAACCAGAGAGATTGAGAACAATAGAGGTAGCTCAGGTAGCTCATTTTTCTGGTGAGCAAATTTGAAGAATCTCTATCAACATGTATTTTTTTAGCCCATTCTTCTGCCTAAGAAATAGTAAAGAGTGAACCACCATGATATATTTCCTTGATGATTGTGTAGGGTCTCAGAGTTAGAGTTCTCTCTGTGGGTCTCTGCTTCTCTCTGTGTCTCTCTGTCTCCATCTCTGTCTCTGTCTTTGTCTCTATCTGTCTGTCTGTCTTTCCTAATAGAATGTAAGCTTCTTGAGGGTAGTTTCACTTTTGCATTTGTACCCATACCTCATGGCAGAGTTCTTGGACATAGCACAATTTGTGGATTGCTTCACTGATAATACAACCCCTTTGTTTTTCTAGAGGAGGGAACTGGGGGCTAAGGGAGATGAAGTGATTTTGTCCAAGCTCACCCAGGTGGCAGAGCCCAGAGTCACACCAGGCTCCCTGACTCCAAATCCATTACCCTCTTGGCTGTACTGCAGTGACTTCCCATTATAAGTATGAACAAGTAAGAACAAGATGCTTGATGGGTCCCAATTGGCCCTTCCATGATCAACTTCCTTTCCCCTTAAAGGAGTGACCATGAGAAAGAAATTGATACTTTTATCCAGAGCTCTCCTGAGCTAATGTTCACCCACAGTGCTTGATCCATGGGATCACTCTGCAGTCTGGATGTGTGGCCCCAGTTCTCTAGGAAGCATAACTATGTGGTAGTTCAGTGCCAGCTGGAGCTTCACATATACACCTCAGGGCCAACAGCACCATCTGTATTTATACTCCTAGACATCTTCTTTGAGAGGTTTCCAATGTGCTGTCCTCTGGAGACAATAGACCATGACTGGCTAGGAAAATTCAGACAAGATTTCTTGGTTAAAGCTTCCTGTGTGCTGTGTTGTTTGCCCAAGACTACACTACACCTAACTCAGCCCACCATAACAGCCATTAAGCCTTTCATGGATAAGATTGCATCTTTCTTTCTTCACAGGGTATCAGCCATATTCTAAAGCTACTATCCAATTCAATTTTGTCTCCCCTAAAGGACTTTTCCTAATTGTCCTAAACCTTTCTGGTGGTTTTCCACTCCAAATGTATTCTTTTTTTTTTTTAAATGTTACCTTATAGAGTTTCATTTTAAGGACCAAATTAGATAATATATATATATTTTTTTAATTTTCATTGACTCGTTTATTTACTTTTAGTTTACAAGATTCAGTTCCACAATCCCTTGAGTTTCAAATTTTCTCCCCTCCCTTCCCTTCCCTCCCCATGGTAGCATGCAATCAGGTATAGGATCTGCAAACATTTTCACATTGTACAATAGTCTGGTTGTATAGAAGGGTTGAGACAACTATACAAGTCTCAGGATGGAAGGAAATATCTACATTCAGAGAAAGATCTAGAAAGACCAGAGTTTAAATGGAGACTGAAGCAATCTACATGCTAGCATTCTTTTTCATGTTTGGTTTTCTTTCTTTTTTCCCATTGTTCACTCCATTGGTTACAACCCTTCTGAGTGTATTCTTAATGACTCAGGAAAACAAATGACTATTTTCCCAACCTGCCTCTCTAGTCTAGGATGAAACCACAAGCTCTAAGATTTAGACCTTATAAGCTCCCCTAGCTGGTTTTCAAAGTCTTTATCTTTCCCAGCTCATCTTTCCAACTCATCATCCATTGCTATCCCTATACTCCTCTCCATCCAGCCAAACTGATTTTCTTGCTTGTCCTCCCACATGGCTCTCCATCTGCCATACATCTCTGTTCCTTCATACACGTGCATTCTGTATCCTGACCTCTGTTTACAGAATTTTTCTTCCTTCAAGATGTAGCTTGAGATTTGCCTTCTAAAGGGAACTTTTTCTCATTCTCCTCCCCCCCAAAACTGTCAGGATCCTCCCTCTCTAATTACCTTTTACTTCATCTGTGTTTCAGGGTTGAATTAGTATTTGCCCCATAGATGCTGAGCCAGCACCGTGGGCGCATTTAGAAACAACCCAACATTTGATGGGGCGTCCGCCAGTGCAGCCCCTGCTACACAGCCTTGTAGTTATTTCGCATTTGCTTATAATAGTGAACATCTACCTAGTGCTTGAAGGCTGGCAAAGTGCTCTACTAATATTGCATCATTTGGTCCTTACAACAATTCCATGACAAAAAGACTTGTTGTTATTCTCATTTATGCAGCTCAGGTTGGACTGCACCAATCTGCCTATGGGATTTCCCCAGGGACACGAGGAGGGAGAGCATTCCAAGCATGGGAGACAACCTGCTGAATTGACAGAGGTAGATGGTGCTGTGCCTACAAAACATCAAGTGGGAGAGTTTAATTGGAACATAGAGAAATAAAAAATCTGCAAAGGTTGGTGAGAAGCCAGGCTGTGGAAGGCTTTCTGTGCCAGCCTTAAGAGGGTGGGTTTTGTCCTTAAGGTCATCAGAAGTCACTGAAGACTTCTGATGGGAAAGACATGAGAGAGACATAGTCAGATTAAAGTTTTAGGAATATTAATGATGTTTATCAGAGATTAAAATAGATGGTAGTTTGGATGGATAATACTTCTTACTACCTTCCCTTGGTGTGTGTGTGCGTGTGTGTGTGTGTGTGTTTGTCTATCTGTGTGAAGTGCTAGGAATTGGCAATGCTTGTCTCTACCCACTAGGCCCAGTTTAGGATATGATCTTCTCTTGAGGTCTCTACTGCACACACACACACACACACACACACACACACACACACACACACACACACACACACACACACACATACACACACACACACACACACACACACACACTTCTATCTCACTAAACTGGGGAAAAACCCAAGGTCTCTCTGCTGCCAACCAACCTGTTGACTTTAAGATAATGACATTATCTTGTGAGGATTTTCGTCTTGATTTCATGTTGTTTCTTTCCTCTGCAATGCTTAAAAAAGCTAAAAAAAAATTCAGATCATAAATAAAATTCATAAAATGCCCTGAGCCTCCAGGCAATCTATTGATAGCTAAGGTAGAAGGGAAGTCCCTTAGCCAGCTGAATTTGATGTAATAATTTATTCACAGGTTCCTCCACACTTATCACAATCTCTACAGCAAAAACACAAACTCAGAATGAAAATAAATTTATCTTTATCTGGTAATCAGTTGCTTTAAAAATTCAAACTACTGACAAGCAAAATTTAATATTCTAAAGAAACGCTTCGTAACGAACCGTGCCACCAATTGCATATAGCAATAAAACAAGGAGAAACACATAGTAGAGTCAATTTAGCATTTTTTTCTAGCAGTTTCTCCAAGAGGCCATAAATCAGTCACTCTCTGCTGTGTTCTCTAAAAAATTTGAGCCAGGAAAAGGAAAAAAAAAAAAAATCACATCTCTATAAGGCTTAGGGTCAGTCTCCCAGAAAGCATCTATATTCATCTACTCCTGCCACTATTGCTTCCCTTCTTCCTTCTTCTCCTCCTCCTCCTCTTCTTTTTCTTCTTCTTCTTCTTTTCCATCTCTCTCTCTCTCTCTCTCTCTCTCTCTCTCTCTCTCTCTCTCCCTCTAATTCTCATTATCAATCTTCTCTCACATCTCTCTGGGGAGAAATAAAAAACTGCTGCTGCTGAAAATTCTGTCCTCCATTTCTGATCCCTCAAAAGCTTCTTCTCTTCTGGATCTTGGAAGAAATACAATTCCCAGGGTTTTGTGTGACTTCTGTCTCCCTCACAAGGCATCCAGTCCAAGCTTTGTCAGAAGGACCATTGCATTCACTTGGCAGCTACGTGGAGGATGGTTTGGAGGGAGAACAAGAATCCCTTCTCTTTCTTATATGGAAGCTATCTCAGAAATGCCACATCATGGTGTCCTAAGATGTAGAGCTAAATGGTCTTGAGGGATCATCTAGGCAAGTCCCCACACTTCATAGATACTATTTAGAAATATGCCTTTGGTTAAAAAAAAAAGTTGGAGAATCAAGATCCAGAAGGGGTTTGAGAGGTCATCTAGCCCATTTTACAGAAGAGAAAGTTGAGGCCAAGAGAGGGAAAGTAACTTGCCCAAGGTCACACAGCTATTAAGTGATAGAGCTGAGATTGGAACTCAAGACCCATTGGAATGCTAAGTTCCATATTCTTTCCTCTGAATCATGTTTCCAGGATTAATAATAATAGGTAACATTTATAAAGCATTTAGTATGTACCAGGCACTTTTCTGAACACTTCACAAATATTATCTCATTTACTCCTCACAGTAATCTTGGGGGTAGGCACTGTTATCACCCCATTTTACAGATGAGGAAACTGAGGCAAATGGATTAAATGAATTTACCAGGGTCACATAGATAGTAAATACCTGAGGTCAAATTTGAACTCAGGTCTTCCTGATACCAGGCCAGTGCTCTAACCATTGCACTATCTAAGCTGCTTCCTTAGAGACCCAGAACATGTCATTGAACATTGAGTATCGAGTCAAGAGGAACTGATTAAATGCCTACTATATACCAGGCATTGTACTAGATATGTAAGAATTTGGAGGGGCCTTTGACCTCTTTTAGATTGGGATTTCTTAGCTTTTTTTGTCACAGACCATTGGGCAGTTGGGGAAAGCCTACGAGTCCCTTCCCAGAATCATGGTATTAAATGAATAAAATAAAAGATAAGTTTGCAAAATGACTCAATCATATTAAAATATAATTACTGGAATGTTTAAAAACAATTGCATAGGACCTAGCTTAAGAAACCATATTCTAGACCAAGGACCCTTTATTTCATAGATTAGGGATCAGAGCTGTTAATTTCAGCATCAACTTCACTCATAGTGACTAGATCACTCACATTGATTCAGTGATTTAAGGTTTGCAAAATCTTTTCCATAGATTATCTCATAGGTGTATAGGAAGTCACTTCTAGTCTCTGGCTCCAAGCATCTCAAAGATAAAAGGGAATTTGAATACCCTGGAAGCAATAGGAAAGATGAATGAGCTTAGGATCTTTTTATTGCTACTATTATTGTTACTGTTATCATTATAACTTGAAAGACTGCCTAATGTGAGGAGGAATGGCATTTTAACAACTGTGGGAAGTGATCTGAGAGACAGAGAGAAAGGCTGTGTTTCTGAGACACACCATATGATTTTGCAAAAAAAGCTGAAATCTTTCCCAAAGCTTCCTGAAATGTCAGTTACTATTTAGCTCCAAGAAACAACTGTTACCTTGGCTCTAGGTGAAGCACTAAGGATAGTCTCAATTGAGCAATGATGTCTTTGTCTATCTCCTTCCCTCCCTTTCTTCCCAAATTCTGCTCAAAACTCCCCCCAGAAAGATTCTCACTCAGTCTTTCTAGACCCAATAAGTTCATTACTTTGTGTCTCCTCCAGACTATCTGGAAAGGAAGGGGAGGGAGAGACTAAGTATTTATAAAGTGCCTACTATTTGCAGGGACTCTGCTAAGCAACATTATCTCATTTGATCTTCACAAGAACCCTGAGAGATAGATGCTATTATTATCCACATTTTATAATTAGGGAAACTGAGGCAGACAGAGGTTAAGTGACTTGCTCAGGGTCATTCAGCTAATGTCTGAGGTTGACTTTGAACTCAGGTCTTCTTGACTCCAGGTCAAATAATCTATCCACTGTGGCATCAGCCGCCTTTAGAAAGAGTAATGAATTCTAAGGGAGGTCTGGATTCAAATCCAGGCTCTATTACTTAGCTAGTTATATGTTTTCAGTCAAATCACTTTTCCACTGTAGGTCTCAATTTCTTCATCTCAAAGTGAATCAGTTAGACTAAATGCTATCGAAGGTCCCCAGTTAGAAGCCCCAGGGTAGGAATCCTAGTGTTGTCATTCACCCTTTGGTTATTGCAGCTCTGCAGACTGCAGTTCTCACCTGCACAAAATGAGGGCAGTGGGTTTAAGATCCTTTCCAACTCTGAGTCTCACCAGTCTGATCAGGAAGACAGCCTAGATGAGAGACGAGGTCCCTTGAGAAGGACAAATATGTCCCAAATATATAATTGTCATTTCCAATAGTCTGTCTCACTGTCTCCACAGAGTAGACATGTGATTGCTTTGCTGTAGGAAATTCTAGTGTACCAACTGAAAATTGTCTGGAGAACCATAGTTCCAAGTCATGCAATTGGTAAATCTCAGTGGCAGGACCTGAACCCAAGTCTTCTTAGTTCCAAGGCTGGATCTATACCCATTGTGCCACACTGACCTGGTAAGTTGGATTTGGCTGAAGCCTATTAGCATATTGATTTTCAGATGACACAAGGTATAAAGGACATTATCAATGATCTGTGTGACTGATTAGGGAGAGGGGCCAGTTGTATAGTAGAGCAAGAGAACACAGATGTGCAGCCTACTCCACAAAATATATATTTTTAAGAGAGACTACAGGTAGAGCTAGAATGGCAGGGAAAAGCTAGGAAGTTACCTGAGCTCTCCCCAGTATCCCTCAGAAAAAATGTTAAATCAAGTGACAGAACATACAAAAAGACAGAGTGAAGCAATTCTCCAGCTTAAGATAACTTAGAAGGACTTCAGGAAAGGTCTGTGTCACTTGAACAAAAGGGAAGCACAACTCAGCACAGACAGTACCTCCTTTTGTACCTCCAGACAACCCAGTGGGAGGCTCTAAGCCATAGCACAGATCAGCAACTGAGGCCCCTCATTCCTGGCTCAGGAGGTCAGTGCTGCAGAAGGCCAGCCAACTGCCAGACCCAGAACCACCAGCAAAACAGGTGCATCTAGGGTGGGTGACCCCAGTACAATGGGCAAACCACCAGGACTGGTGCAGAAAGCCAGTGACCAGGACCCTGGCCCCCAGTACAAGAAGCTTGGAATGTTGCCCCCTGTAACTTAGGAGCAGAGATCAACTTTGAGAGTCACAAAATAGGCTAAAAATGATTTTAAAACAAACACCAGAAAAGAATTCTGACCTTAGAAAGTTACTATGGCAACAGTGATGATTAAAACACAAACCCAGAAGAGGACAACGATTTCAAAATATCTGCATGCGAAGTCTCAAAGGGGACTGTGAATTGGTCTCAAACCCAAAAAGTCTTCTTGAAAGAGCACAAAAAGGATTTTAAAAATCAAATAAGACAGGTAGAAGAAAATTTGGGAAAAGAAATAAGAATGATACAAGAGAGAGTTAACAGCTTGAAAAAGGAGGGACAAAAATTGACTGAAGAAAACAATTCCTTAAAAAATTAGAATAGGTCAAATTGGGGGGAAAATCCATTGAGGAAAACCACTCCTTAAAAAGTAGAATTGGTCAAATGGAAAAGGAGATACAAAAGCTAATTGAAGAAAATAATTCCTTAAAAATTAGAATTCGGCAAGTGGAAGTTAATGATTTTATAAGATATTAAGAATCAGTCAAACAAAATTTAAAAATAAGAAAAATAGAAGAAAATCTAAAACATCTGACTTGGAAAATAGATGCAGGAAACCCAATTTAAGAATTATTGGACTACTCGAAAACCATTATCAAAGAGCCTGGACAGCATCTTTCATGAAATTATCAAGGAAAACTTCCCTGAAAACCTGGAACTAGAGGGTAAAACAGTCATTAAAAGAATACACCAATCACCTCCTGAAAGAGATCCCAAAATGAAAATTCCGAGGAATATTGTAGCCAAATTCCAGAACTATCAGGTCAAAGAGAAAATACTGTAAGCAGCCAGCAAGAAACAATTCAAATATCAAGGAGTCACCATCAAGGTTACACAGGACTTAGCAGCTTCTACATTCAAAAATAGGAGGGCTTGGAATATGCTATTTTGGAAAGCAAAGAAGCTTGGATTACAACAAAGAATCAACCACCTAGCAAAACTGAGCATAATCTTTCAGGGGGAAAGATGGTCATACGATGAAATAGGGGACTTTCAAACTTTCCTGATGAAAAGACCAGAGCTGTACAGAAAATTCAATATTCAAATACAAGACTCAAAAGGAACATAAAAGGGTAAACAGAAAAGGGAAAAAAAACCATGTTATTCAATAAGGTTAAACTTTTTATATCTCTATATGGGAAGATGATACTTGTAACTCTTAAGAACTGTACCTCTAGTATGGCAGTTAAAAAGTATATATATATAGACAGAGGGTGTGGGTATAAATTGACTTTTATGTGATGATATAAAAAATTAAGGGTTGAAAAAGAGTATTGTGCTGGGAGAAGAGGAAAGGAGGAGGCAGAATGGGGTAAATTATATCATATGAAGAGGCACAAAAGATGTATTACAGTAAATGGGAAGAAGGGAAGGGCTGAGCATTGTTTGAACCTTACTCTCACCAGATTTGGCTCAAAGAGGGAATAACACATATGCAGTTGGGTACAGAAATTTATCTTATCTTATAAGGAAGTAGGAGGGGAAAATGGAAGAGAAAAGACAGGTGGAGATGCTGATAGGTCAGAGTGAGGGAGGTGGTGGTCAGAAGCAAAACACTGGTGAGGACGGACAGGGTGAAAAGAGAGCAGGAGAGAAAAGTATAAACAGGGAAGGAAATAGGATGAAAGGAAATGCACAGTTAATAATAATAATTGTTCATCTGAATGGAAGTGAATATCAGAGTGGATTAAAAATCAGAACACTATATGTCATTTACAAAAAAAAACAAAACCATATTTCAAGCAGAGAGACAAATACAGAATAAAAAGCTGGAGCAGAATATATTAGGCTTCAGCTGAAGTAAAAAAGCAGGGGTAGCAATCCTGATCTCAGACAAAGCAAAAGCAAAAATAGATCTAATTAAAAGAGAGAAGGAAGGAAACTACATCTTGCTAAAAGATACCATAGATAATATTAAACATATATGTACCAAGTGGTGTAGCATCCCAATTCTTAGAGAAGTTAAGTGAGTTACAGTAAGAAATAGGGAGCAAAACTATACTAGTGGGGGACCTTGACCTTCTCCTCTCAGAACTAGACAAACATAACCACAAAAGAAAAAAGTTAAGGAGGTAAATAGAATTTTTGAAAAGTTAGATATGATAAACCTCTGAAGAAAATTGAATGATGATAGAAAGGAATACACTTTTTTCTCAGTGGTACATGGCACTTACACAAAAATTGACCATGTATTAAGGCATACAAACCTCCCAATCAAATACAGAAAGACAGAAATATTAAATGCATCCTTTTCAGATCATGATGCAATAAAAATTACATGTAATAAATGGCCATAGAAAGATAGACTAAAAATTAATTGGAAACTAAATAATCTAATCCTAAAGAATGAATGGATCAAACATCAAATCATAAAAACAACCAACAATTTTTATCAAAGAGAATGACAATAATGAGACAACATGCCAAAATTTATGGGATGCAACCAGAGCAATACTTAAGTGAAATTTTATACCTCTAAATGCTTACATGAATAAAACAGAGAAAGAACAGATCAATGAATTGGATATTCAACTAAAAAAGCTAGAAAAAGAGCAAATTATAAATCCTCAATTAATTATTAAGTTGGAAATTCTGAAAATCAAAGGAGAGATTTTTAAAAATTGAAAATAAGAAAACTATTGAACTCATGAATAAAATCAAGAGCTGGTTTTATGAAAAAACAATAAAATAGATAAACCTTTGCTTAATTTGATTAAAAAATAAAGAAGAAAACCAAATTACCAATATCAAAAATTAAAAGGGTGAATTCACTACCAATGAAGAGGAAATTAAAGCAATAATTAGGAATTATTTTGTCCATCTGCATGCCAACAAATCTGCCCATCTAAATGAAATGGATGAATATTTACAAAAATATAAATTGCCCAGATTAACATAAGAGGAAATAAAATATATAAATATATAAAATATATAAATAACCCCATTTTAGAAAAAAGAAACTTAACAAGCCATCAGTAAATTCCCTAAGAAAAAAATCTCCAGGGCCAGGTTAATTTACAAGTGAATTCTACCAAACATTTAAAGACAAATAATTCCAATACTATACAAACTATTTTTTTTAAAAAGGTAAAGGAGCCCTACCAAATTCCTTTTATGACACAAATATGGTGCTAATACTTAAAGCAGAAAGAACCAAAACAGAGAAAGAAAATTATAGAACAATTTCCCTAATGAATATTGATGCAAGAAATTTAAACAAAATATTAGCAAAGAGATTACAGCAATTTATCACCAGGATAATACACTATAACAGTGTGGGATTTAAACCAGGAATGAAGGGCAGGTTCAATATTAGGAAAACTATTAGTATAATTGACCATATCAATAACAAAATCAACAGAAATCATATGATTGTCTCAATAGATATAGAAAAAGTTTTTTGACAAAATACATCACTTATTCCTACAAAAAACAATAGGGAGCACAGGAATAAATGGAACTTTCCTTAAAACGATAAATATTTATCTATCTAAAAACATGAGTAAGCATTGTATGTAATGGGGATAAACTGCAAATTTTACTAATAAAATCAAGGGTGAAACAAGGATGCCCATTATCACCAAAAAATTCAATATTGTACTAGAAATGTTAGCTTTAGCAATAAAAGAAGAAAAAGAAATTGAAGGAATTAGAATAGGCAATGAGGAAATAATATCATCACTTTTTAAAAATGATGTAATGTTATACTTAGAGAATCCTACAGAAACAACTAAAAACTACTTGAAATAATTAACAACTTTAGCAAAGTTACAGGATATAAAATAAATCTACATGACTAATCAGCTTTTTAAATATATTACTAACAAAGCCCAACAACAAGAAATAGAAAGAGAAATTTCATTTAAAATAACCATAGACAATATAAAATATTTGGTAGTCTTCCTGCCAAGACAAATCCAGGAACTATATGAACCCAATTACAAAACATTTTTCACGCAAATAAAGCCGGATCTAAACAACTGGAAATACATCAATTGCTCATGGGTAGGCTGAACTAATATTAAAAAAAAAACCCAATATGCCATGCCAATCAAACAACCAAAAGTTATTTTATAGAGCAAAAAATAATAATAACAATATTCATCTGGAAGAATATCAAGAGAATTAATGAAAAAATGCAAAGGAAGGTAGCCTAATCATACTAGATTTAGAACTATATTATAAAGTAGTAATCATGAAAATTCTTTGGTACTGGCTAAGAAATAGAGTGATGGGTCAGTGGAAGAGGTTAGGTACACAAGACATAGTAGTCAATGACTATCATAATCTACTGTTTGAGAAACCCGAAGTCTTCAGTTTCTGGGATAAGAATTCACTATTTGACAAAAACTGCTGGGAAAACTAGAAAATAGTATAGACGAACATCTCACTCCATCTACCAAGATAAGGTCAAAATGGGTACATGATTTAGATGTAAATGGTGATACTGTAAGCAAATTAGGAGAGCAAGGAATAGTTTACCTGTCAGATCTGTGGTAAAGGGAAGAATTTATGACCAAATAAGAAATATAGAACATTATGAAATGCAAAATGGATAATTTTGATTACATTAAATTAAAAAGGTTTTGCACAAACAAAGCCAATGCAACCAAAATTAGAAAAAAAATGCAGAAAGCTGGTAAATAATTTTTATAGCCAGTGTTTCTGATAAAAACCTCATTTCTTAAATATACAGAAAACTAATTTGTAAGAATACAAGTCATTCCCCAATTGATAAATGGTCAAAAGATAGGACAGGCAGTTTTCAGATGAAGAAACTGAAGCTATAGTCATATGAAAAAATACTCTAAAGCAGTGGTTCTCAACCTTCCTAATGCTGCGACCCTTTAATACTCATATGTGGGCATACCTGCATGTGGGTGGACCCACCTGGAGATGGATAGAGGAGCAGTGTCTCTGTTCCTAAGACCATTGGAAATATGTGTTTTCTGATGGTCTTAGGCAATCCCTGTGACCCCTGTGAAAGGGTTGTTTGACCCCCAAAAGGGTCGCAACCCACAGGTTGAGAACTGCTGTTCTAAATCAATATTGATCAGAGAAATGCAAATTAAAACAACTCTGAGGTACTACCTCACACTTTGCAGATTGACTAATATGACAGGAAAAGGATAATAAGTGTTGGAGAAGATGTGGGAAAATTGAAACACTAATGCATTGTTGGTGGAGTTGTGAACAGATCCAACCATTCTGGAGAGCAATTTGGAATTATGCCCAAAGGGCAATCAAACTGTGCATGCCCTTTAATCTAGCAATACCACTACGAGGTCGATTTCCCAAAGAGATCATTAAAAAGCAAAAAGGACCCACATGTACAAAAATATTTATAGAAGCTCCTTTTGTGGTAGCAAAGAATTGGAAATTGAGGGGATGGCCATCAATTCGGAAATGACTGAACAAGTTGTGATAGGTGAATCTAATGGAATACTACTGTGCTATACGAAATGATGAGCGGGCAGATTTCAGAAAAATCTGGAAAGACTTACATAAACTGATGCTGAGTGAAATGGGAAGAACCAGGAGAACATTATACACGGCAACAGCACCACTTTGAGATGTTCATTCATGTTAAGCTTAGCTCTTCTTAACAACACAATGATCCAAGACAATGACAAAAGACTCGTGATGGAAAATTCTATCCACATCCAGAGAAAGAACTGTGGAGTCTGAATGCAAATTGGTGTGTACTATTTTCACTTTAAATTTTTTTTTGCTTTTTCTTTCTTGTGGTTTTTACCTTTTGTTCTGAGTCTTCTTTCACAACATGACTAATAAGGAAATATGTTTAACATGATTGCACATGTGTAGCCTGTATCAGATTGCATACTGTCTTAGAAAGGAGGGAGGGTGTGGAGGGAGGTAGGAAAATTTGGAACTCAAAACCTTACAAAAATGGCTGTTAAAACTATCTTTACATGATTGGAAAACATAAAATACTATTAGGTGGGGGGGAAAGAAATACAGAAAGAAAAAATTAAAAATTAAATATCAACTAGTTAACAAAAATCACAAAATATTACTAACTTCAGAATTGGTAATTGGAACAAAAGAGAGAATAGTTTCCAGTACATTAGATAAACCTTCTCTGAAAGATTTCTAGGAGGGCATGGATCAGAATGAGGTCAATAAATCAACAAGCTTTTATTAAGTCCGTGCTATGTGCTAGAGAGGCAGTTGAGTAGGGCAGTAGATAGAGCACTGGACTTCAAAGCAGGGAGACTCATCTTCTTGAGTTCAAATCTGGCCTCAGACATTTCCTAGCTGTGTGACCCTGGGCAAGTAACTTATCCCTCTTTGTCTCTGTTCCTCATCTGTAAACTGAGCTACAGAATAGCAAACCAGTCCAGTATCTCTGCCAAGAAAACCCTAAGTGGGGTCACCAAGAGTCAGATATGATTGAAAAATGACCTAACAATAACAATATGTGCTAGGAACTTGGAATATATAAAACCAAAAACAGGCCCTGCTCTCTGGGAGCTTACATTTGATTCCTGGGGATAGATTATAATAGACACAGGTGGAGGGTGGGCATGCATGGATGAGATTGTAGATAGATCCCCAGAAGCATACAATTAGCATGAAAAACTGTCTCAGTTCCCCAAAGTTGTTGAAATGTAATTACTATGAGAAGAAGATGGAATATATACAGGTTTTCAGCCTAAAAGTACCCAGAGCTAAAATCTTCAGATGACTTATTTCCTAATACACTGAGTGCCAAGAGGGAGAGAGGATAAGGGAGAGGGTTACAGAGACAAATCCACCTTGGGGAACCCATGCTCTAGTATTCTCTGTAGTTGGCTCTTTGGGTTGATATTGGGTGAATCAATAAATATGGAAGGTGCATTGACTTTGGAAAGGTCACCATGGTAAGTGCCCAAAGTTACAATTCTTTTTTCTTCTCCCTATCTCATGGGATCCTATGATCTTGCTTGACTTTAGCTTCCAACACAAAAGACCTCCCTGGCAAAGTCTTTCCCCTTTTTCTCCTTTTTCCTGCCTCTTTTGTGAGAAGTGAGTGAGAAAGGCAGGGCCACATATACAGACTACTGACATAGTCTTCTGTGATGCTGCTAAGAAAGAATTCCATCTCCCAGACCTCGTGGGCTAGAGGCCCAGGGTGGAAAGGTAATGAGGAGGGGCCACTGGGAGGAAGGAGCAGCATAAATGTAGGACAGTTTCTTTACATTTTTTTGTACTATGGACACCTCTGGCACCTGGGGAAACCTACGGATCTCTCAGAAGAATGTTTTTCAATGCCTAAAATACAAATATAAGATTCCAAAGGAAACCAAAGATTGGTGAAAATAATGATGTAAATTTTTTCCCATCCAAGTTCATGGATCCCCTGAAATTTGTGGATTCAAGGTTAAGAATCCATGATCTAGAGTTAGAACCTCAGAGGTCCTTATTTACAGATGGGGAAACAGAGGCATAGGGAGGTTAAGTGACTATCTCAAGCCCATATAGGCAGTAAGTGTTAGAGGTAGGACTAGAACCCAGGTTCTATTCTACTGTACTATATTTGCCTCCTCAAAGAAAAAGGAACCAAAAAAAAGAAGGAAGTTAAAATGAGCTATATACACATATTGCCAGACTTATTTGGGTAGGGACAGAATATAAGCCATAAAGAATCCTGACTTTTGTGAGACGTGAGTTCAGAGCTGCTTGGGCCATGTACTATACCAGAACATTCAGCAATCAATCATTGCCAAGTTGTTGTCCCTTGCCACTCTCTGAAGGCTTGTAAAAGTTATCCGCTATTCTGCCCTCCCCTTCTTTCTCCTTCTTATCTCCTCTTCACTGATTCAGTCGCTACCAAAGTCATTCATGAAGAATAAAACTTGTCACTTGAAATAAATGAAAGATATTTGCAGAGTCTACTGTACCATCACTCACAGTAAAGACTAGGCTTAGATGGCTTTGAGACTGAAACTAGTTTTCAGACCTATTTTCCCTTCTCTCAAAACATATGTGCCACCATTATTCTCCAAGTGGAATTTGAAAAGGAGAGGCTCAGAAGAGAAGCCAGCCCTCAAATGGCACCTCAGTTTCTGAAGAATGTCATCTTTGTATACAGACACTGGGGTATGGAGATCCGTCTTACCCTACCAGAAAGTCAGAGGGGGGAGGTGGGGGAGGATATAGGAGAGAGAAGATTGTGGGAGTGAGTATTCAGTGGCATGGCCGTTTTGGGGTAGTGGGTAGGGTAAAGATGGGGAGAAAATTTGTAACTCAAAATCTTGTGGAAATGAATGCTGTAAACTAAAAATAAACATAAATTTTTTTTTAAAAAATGTCATCTTTGTGATGGAATGAACTTAAATGAGGCTTCCATGTGAGATACTCAGAGATGGGGAAGAATCTCTTGGAGTTATAGATGTAGAAATGTTGAGACAGAAAGGGATCTTGCAAGCCAACAAGAATAACCACTGCCATTGCACAGATGAGGAAACTGAGGCAGAGAAAGTGATTTACTCAATTTTGTGTAACTAGTTAGTAGGAGTGCTACCAAACTCTATTGACGCTATATCCATTGTACTATCTACTTCAACACCATTCTGCCTATAAGGATGAATGTTAAAGCATCTCAACAAATATTTATTGAGTGCCTGTTGTATTAGCCGAGAGGTGCTTAACCTGGGGTCTAAGAACTTAAAAAATATATTTCGATAACTGTATTTCAACATAATTGATTTCCTGTGTGATCTTGGGTATTTTATTTTATTTATTCAAAAATGTTATTTTAAAAAGAATCTGTAGTCTTTAGGGACTGCCAGAAGGGTCCATGACATCACTAACATTAAAACTCCTTGTTTTAGACAATATAGCCTGCTTCTTGAGCCCTACCCCCCACTCCCACTTTGGTTTAGCTTTCCTTACTTCCCTCTATAGAGTCTCTTCCTACTATTCATGCATGTGCCCTCCCTCCTCCTAATGGTCCTCTGAAATGTGTCCAATGTTTCCCTGTCCTTTCTACTCTCTATTAAAATCTGCCATCCAGAAAATAACTGAGTAAGTTAATTCAGGCCATAACATAAAGAGGATCTATATTTGGAAGAGAAATTAAGGAACATCTCATCTAATGCTCCCCACTCATTTTACAGATGAGGAAACCAAAGTTGAGCTACTTGTCCAAGGTCATCCACGTAGGAAGAAGAAGAAGAAGAAGAAGAAGAAGAAGAAGAAGAAGAAGAAGAAGAAAGAGAAGGAGACTCAGCATCTCTGACCATGGAGTCCAAGTTCTCTCCATGACAGAGTATTGCTTCTCAGGGGTATCACTCCCTTCCTCCCACTATGAGCTGTTCGCAGATAAGATCCAAGTCCTTTTCAGCCTTAACCTCCCTTCTATTCTCGCTGTTGCTATTTTCTACTATTGACTAGGCATTTCTATAAGGTTGTTCCACTCTCCCCTCAAACTCTACAAAAAGCCAAGCTCCTTATTCCAATACCCCTAACCTGCCCCACTTCAAACTCCACTCCTGACTGTCCTATTTTTTGTTACTTCATCTTTCTGTCATCTGGATTCCAGACTTCAATCCTCTCCCATGAGAGAATCACTTTTGTGGATTTGTATCAGAACAAATATTACTGTCAGAAGGAGTCTAAGGAGAAAAATGGCCAGCATTTTGAAGACTTGGAGGGCAAAAATAAAGGCTTTAGGAGGAGTATCCACAGGGTTTTTATTACTGTGTTTAAACCAAGGCTGAGGGCTAAGAAGGGAGAGGCAGATTTGAAAAATGATAAGCTTGTTAAGAACATAGTATCTGAGAATGGGATTTGGATTTTGGGATTGGAGCTTAAAACATAGGAATGATAGACTCTCAATCAAATATGGAGTATATCATATATATGAATATCTATATTTATATATACATATATATCTGTGAGGGTGTGTGTGTGTATATCCATATATGTGTGTATAGTTACACACACACACACACACACACACACACACATAGATAGTGTGGGTGGGTATATAAATGTGGATTCTTTCCAGTTTAATCAAAAGAACTTTCAGCTGAAAAGAATCAGGTGAGAAAACCTCTACAAAATATAGCCACAAAGCCAGAGACTATAGAGAGTGTTTACAATTTAAGAAGGACCACAATACAGCTATAGAGATGCCCAGAAATTCACTGATGGCAAAATCCAAGAAAGGAGTCAGCAAGCAAACCCATGGCATCAGACATCTGTGCCTGAGGGTGGAAAGGAGGTGACAAGGAAAGTGAATTAGAAATCTTTAAGGCCTGAGGTAACACTGACTTTTCCAATCTCTGCCCTGGTCCGTGGAGAGAATAAGACCCAGAGCTGGAACACAGCTCAAATACATGCTCATAGCTTAGGTGCAGAGAACTGGAGACAGGACAGCATTTTGCTTTAAAGGAATATTCTCGTGTGAGGAAATCCAGGAAGCATGACAAAGGTGAGGAGGAGACACATGGCTGAGGACAATTGAAACAGGCGGGGTATTGCCCAGAGTTAAGGAGAGACCACCTGGGAAGAAAGAGGAAGTAGATGGAGAGTCAGAAATTAACCACAAGCATGGATTGTCCAAGGTCATCCAGGTAGGAAGGAGGAGGAGGAGGAAGAAGAGGAGAAGAAAGAGAAAAAGAAGGAGAAAAAAAAGGAGAATATATCCTATCTTCTTAAGCCACAACCACCCTCTACACAGGAAGCCTGTTCTAATTTCCCTCCCAACCCCCTAGTGACCCACCCTAAGCTACCTTGTATTTAACTACTTTGCATATATTTATATTAATTCACATTATGCTTATTGTATATAATAAATGCATACTATTTTACATTTATTTGTACAAGAATGCAAATATATACAAATGGTTAAATATATATGTACATGTATGTATGTATATACACATAAATATACCATTGCCATGTAATATATAATTATATTATCAATCACTATATAACATATAGTAAATATAAACATATAAACAAAGTATATAACATATATTATTATTACTTAAGTGACCACCTATCTTTGTGTTGATGATTGAAAAGGAGAGGAAAATCAGGTATAGCTGACATGTACCTTAGAGGTGGGGAGAATGGATTTCCCAGTATTGAACAAAAGGGTTGGTAGGATTCCCTGGACTAAAATCAGTGACGTTTAGGAGGCCAAATTTGTCTCCTTTCTTTGAGGATCTCCCATTCACCTTGCTTGTTAGCCCTGCTTTATGTCGATGTAGAAGGAGGTTTCCAGTGGACTACCCCGGGATCTGTACTTGGTCTTGCACTGTTGAACATTTTTATCAATGGCTTGGATTAAAATGTAGATGTAATCTTTATGTAAGTTGCAGCTAGTATGAAACTAAGAGGAATTGAGAACACATTCAATAGTGGTCCAAATTCTAAAAACTCCTGACAGGCTGAATTTAATAAGACAGAATTTAATAGGAATAAATATCAAGTCTTTCATTCAGATTCTCAAAGTGGGCATCCCAAGTACAACATGGGGCAGTCATCCATCATTAGACAGCTGTTTATTTGAAAAAGATTGGGATGGGGGATGGTGGGAAGAGACTAATGAACTGCAAGCCCAATGTGTCAAAAAAAAAAAAAAAAAAAGCTAGTGCTGCTTTAGGGGGTCTAGCTTCCAGCTCTAAGGGCAGGGCTGTCCTTTCTACACCATGATCAGAGCCCATATCTGGAGCATTGTATTCATTCTGGCCACTACATTTTGGGGAGTACATTAATAAGTGATAGAAGATCTTTGTTTCCTCCTACCATTTATGCATCAGTTATAGAGCTGGGGCACTTAGCTTGAGGGAAAGGAAACTTAGGGGGACTTACCATTGTCTCCAGCTATGAGAAGGAGTATCAATCAAATAGAAGAGGGATTTGGCTTGTTCTGATCAGCCCAGAGAGCAGGAGCAATGAGTGGCCATGGACATTTCAAAGAAGTAAATTTGAATTTGGTCCCTAGAATGACTCCTTCACATTCTGAACTGTCCTGAAGTGGCATAGGCTGTCCTTGAAGGGAAGGCGTCCCATCTCTCAAGGTCATGATCAAAGGCCGCTCAGCCACCCTCAATATGGTAAAGGACATTCTTTTTCAGATGTGGGTTGGATCAAGTGACCTCTCAGCTTCCTTCCACTTTTAAGATTCTATGGCTCTGGAGTTCATCAGATCCTCCCAATGCCTGAGGTGTAGGTAAGTGACTGCTCCACCCGTACCAGCCCCTGTTTTGTGGCATCAGTTACCACTCTTGGATTTCCTTCTTTCTCAGTCAACTAACATCGAAGATCTGCTGTTTCTTTCAGATTCTTTTAGAACAGTGCTGGGCACTGCTGGTTAACAGATGTCAGTGCCCTTTTTTGCTCCAGTCAGAGGACTGAAGCTCTAATTTGCAGATTTTGAGCACCAGAAAGCCAAATGTAAAGGTTATGGCTTTGGACTAGAAATCCTCGAGAAGCAGAGATTGATGGGCGTCAGCCTTGTTCTCAGGTCGCTGTCATTATCTTCCATCTCCTGTCCTTCTCATCCTCCCCCTCCCCAGCTTGGCCCCACTCAGATGGCCCTGAGTGATTAAAGAGCATAGCTTCCCAGAGGCCAAATAGCTTTCCGGTCCTAATGGATGCCACTGTACTAGATTGAGCAGTGTCCTCAGCCAACCAATTCTGGGCCCCTGCCTACAGCTATAAGCAAATTCAACAGAAGGTCTCTGCAGTGAATCAAGCAGATTAATGCAGGGCATAGAAATAAATAGAGAAAGAGACAATTAAACTCTCTCTGAGTTAAGAAAACATCTTCAAAAGAAGCCAGCAGCTGAAAAAACTCCCTTGTTGGAAGCTTAAACACAAATAAAATAAAGGAGAAGCCTGGCTGTAAAGAATTCTAAGGGATGAAAGCCTGCTCCTAAGAGGTTTTCATTAAACATCGAAGCCAACAGCCAGTTAGCAAAATTCTGAGGTGGGTAGGGTTTGTTTCCAGTCCTCCTCTTCTCCCATCCCCAAATACCCTGGCTTATTGCTTCCCTCATCCAATTGTTCCTATCTCCTACCTCAAGGAACAGTGACTCATTCTGATATATAGAGACGTTTCTAGGGTAGCAAGTCAATGCTCTTCTTTTTATAAATAAGGAAAGAGCTAAGAGAGATGAAATGATTTCCTTAAGATCATCCAAATGAAACTCATGAGCAGAAACCAGGTCTGCTAACCCCTGTTTTTTTTTCCCTTCCAATAGGATCCTTGACCTTAGGCTATTTTATCAATGACTTCCCCCTTTCATTTTTCTCATCAATAGTGCCCCCTTCTCCTAACCAGGGCTGCCCTCGAACTCATCATTCTCCTTTGTCTGCCTCCTTTGCCTTCTCTGAGGACCTGTCTGGTCTACTTGGCTGTTCACATGACATGGATGAGATGGAAATCATTGACTCTATTTCTTCTGGGATGGAGGACCACCAAGCCTGGTCATCTTCCCTGTTATACCTCCTAAAGTCCACCTGACCTCATCATCTCCCCTGCCTCTATGCCCTGCAAACCCTTGGCTTTGTCCTCCATACTACTGATGTTATATTATAAGAATGCCTGGGTCTTGCCATCTGGCCTGATGCTGAACCCTGGGGACTTCTGGACTTTTTTATCCACCATGAAGATGAACTTTCATATACATACATACATATTATATATATATATATATATATATATACACATATGTGTGTATATATACATGTGTGTGTATGTATTTATACATCCTGTACGTACCTAGTCATTTACATACTGTCTCTCATACTAGAACATACACTTCCTGATCACAGGGATATTTTTGCTTTTGCTTTTTGTATCCCAAGCATTTAGCTCAGTGCCTGGCACATGCTAAGCCCTTAATGGATGCTTGTGAATTGATCAGTTGATACTAACAGACAGATAGGTAGCTGTTTCAGAAAGGAAAATTTAGACTTGTCGTAAGAGAAAGTTTCCTAACAAAGGCCAGAAGAGGAATGACCAGAACATCGATTGACTCAGATTGGGCGAGAGGAGGAGTGGAAACTGTATCCTGGTGGGAGACAGGGTCATCCACTAAGGGAAATTGATATCAGGCTCTCTCCCCCACCTCTGGGATCAGGCTCTCTGCTGTCCAAAGTTCTGATCCCCTTGCCAGATCCCCCAGTGCTCCCAAGGAAGCAGAGAGAAGTAGTGGAAAGAATATTGTACCTGGAGTCCAAGAATCATGCAACCTCAGATTGGGAGTGATCTCATAAGCCATCTATTTAAGCACATCCAGTAAGTACTCATTCAGTCTTTTCTCAAAGGCTTTGAATAAGGGGAAACCCACTACTTCCCAAGGCAGCCCATGCCATTTTTTTGGGTAGCTCACATTGTCAGAAGGTTTTCCTTATGCCAAGCTTGAATTTGTCCTGTATCTTCCACCCTTTGTTCCTAAATCAGAGGTTCTGGGATCACATTTTGCCTTGGTCACTCACTGTGTAATTTTAGGTAAGTCACTTAAGTGCTCCAAGACTCAATTTTCTCGTCTGTACAATGGGGAGAATATTCCTTGTTATCTCAACCTCACAGGATGGTTGGAATGATCAGTTGGGTCATACATAGAAAGTGCTTTGCTAACCTTGAATCATTGCTCAGGAGAGCAGAGAAGAAGGAAAGAAGAGAATTCCACTTCCCATGCTCTCAAGTCATGGGTGAGATTCCTTTAAAAAATGATCTCCAAATGTTCTGGTGGTAACCCAATCAGGATACCACAAGTAAATCAATCACTCCATTTGACCCCAGTTGTGCCTGCCATATTGAAGTTTTATAGAATAATCAAAGATTAATCAGTCAGCTAAATTCTTCCTAAGGACCAGGTCCTGAATATATAGAGCTAGAAGTCCGAGGTTGGAATCATGGTTCTCCTTCTTAACCAACTCTGTGACCCTGGACAATTACTTGTCTCTAAATCTATTTCCTTTTCTGTATAATATGTGAACTACTTTTTGGGTGGTTGGAAGAATCCAAAGAGAAGGATCTAGTTCTCAAGATGGAATTTAGAAGCATAGGTGTCCTGGTAGATAAAATGCTTCACTGGGAGTCAACCCAGTCAGTCCTCAGCCTCAAGATCCCTGCAACTGAACAATCCTCCTTCATCAGATTCCCAGGACATCCTGTTCCTCAAGGCCATGGTGCTCTTTCCTCACCTTCACAGCTCCAAACTTAGCTAGATAAAGTCAGATTTTTCCAACAGCAGTTGAGACCACTAGATCAAAAGATAGTTATGCAGAGAAGGCAGGCCAATGTTGTCTTCCTGTTGTTGACAGACAGGAAGATAATTAAATAGATAATTAAAGTACAAAGTGACCTGTGGGCAGGAGCAAGGTGGCACTAATGAGAGGGGCAGATTGACGTCCCTGAGAAACAAAGGCTTAGCTTTAAAGAAAAGGTCCCTTTCATTTCTGAGTCTGTTCAGGCACCATCAGCCTGGATGATCCTGGTTTTTTCCTTTGTTCGTGTCTTTGTATCCCAGGGAAAAGTCCAGTGCCTGGCACATAGTAGGTACTTAACAAATATGTTACTTAAAATATCAATCTCTCGCCCTGCTTTCAACAGAATAGGAAAACTGATCACAGCAATGAACAAAGCTGGCCTAAGGAGAAGAAACAGCAGTTTGGGAGAGGTGCCAGGTTTTCACCCTTCTTCTGACAGTTTCCTTGCTATGTGACCTTGCTACATTTCTTGACCTATCTCTGCCTCATTTTCCCTTGGGGTTAAAAACATTGACCTCCCTAGTATTTTAGTTTAATTTAATAAACATCTCCTATTCCCAGATCTCTCAGCAACTAGAGCAAGAACTAATTATTTGACAAAAACTATTGAGAAAACTGGTAAGAAGTCCAGCAGAAACTAGGTATGTATAAATATCTTACACCGTATATCAAGGTAAGCCCAAAATGGGTGCATGATTTAGACATAAAGGGAGGTCTCATAAGCAAATTAGTGGAGTAGGGGAAGAAATTACCCATCATATCTATGAGGAGTAGAAGAGTTTATGATTAAATAAGAGATAAAGAAGTATTTTGAGGAGGGGGAAAAATGGATAATTCTGATTATATAAAATTTAAAGGTTTTTATAGTAACAAAACCAATGCAGCTAAAAATTAGAAGAAATGCAGGAAGCAGAGGGAAGATCCTTGCAGCAAGTTTCCCTGATAAAGAAAGTCTCTCATTTTTAATATAAATGGGGAGCTGAATCAAATTTACAAGAGTAAGAGCCATTCCACAATTAATAGATGGTCGGAGGATATGAATAGGTAGTTTTTAGGGGGAAGTCACTAATAATTAGAGAAATACTAATTAAAACAACTCCAAAGTACCACCTTACACCCATAAGATTGGTTAAGATGACAAAAAAAGGGAAACAACAAATGCTTGAGGGGATGTGTGAAAATAGATATACTAATTAATATTTTGGGAGTTGGGTGGCACAGTGCATGAGGCCTGAAGTCAGAAGACCTGAGTTCAAATCCAGCCTTAAGTACTTACTAGCTGTGTGACCCTGGGCAAGTCACTTAACCTCATTTGCCTCAGTTTCCTTACCTGTAAAATGAGCTGGAGAAGGAAATGGCAAAGCCACCCTCCAGTGGCTTTGCCAAGAAAACCCCAAATGGGGTCATGAGAGTCAGACACAACTGAAATGACTGAACAAGAACAGTGCATTGTTGAGGGAGCCATGAGCTAGAGCAGCGGTTTTCAACCTGTGGGTCCCGACACTTTTGGGGATCAAACGGGGTCACCTAAGACCATTGGAAAACACATATTTCCGACCGCCTTAGGAACTGAGACACCGCTCATCTATCTGTCTCTAGGTGGGTCAGCCCACATTCAGATATGCCCACATACCAGTATTAAAGGGTTGCAGCATTAGGAAGATTGAGAACCACCGAGCTAGAGCAACCATTCTGGAAAGCAATTCATAGCTATGCCCCCAAAGCTATTAAACTACACATATTCTTTGACCCACCAGTACCAATACAGGGCTAATATCCTGAGGAGATCAAAGAAAGAGGAAGAGGACCCATAGGTACAAAAATATTTATAACAGCTTTCTGTGGTGACAAAGAACTAGAAAATGAGAACTAGAAAAACTACCAGTTGGAGGATGGACAAACCAAGTTATGAGTATGAATGTGACAAAATACTGTTGTGCTGTAAGAAAGGTAAGAGCAACAACAATAATAATGGTGATGATGGTGATGATGAAGATGATGGTGATGATGAAGATGATGATGATAGTGGTGGTGGTGATTGTGATGGTGATGAAGAATTAAGATTCATTACTCTATGCAAATCATTGTGCTAAGCTTTGGAGTTACAAGTAGACAAATAAGGCAATCTCTGCTCTCAAGTAGTTCACATTAAAGGGGGAGACAATGTATATGGCAGATTCTAACTTTAAGTCAGATGGAAAGGTCTCAAGGTCCTTAGAGGGCAGCAACAAAGCAGATGGTAATATGTTGTGTGTGTGTGTGTGTGTTTTTACTAATAATCATATCAGCTCCTGATCTTGAGCCATTTGGCCCTGGCTTAGAAGCAGTGTTATTCCAAAGGTTTTTACATTCAGACTCCTGCGCTGTCTCTGTTTCCTGGTGATGGCAGCTTGCTTTGCCTGGCACATGCTGCCTCTCTTCTCTCCCTCAGGGTACCCTGCTACCTCAGTTTGCCTACTCTGTGAATGACTATTAGTTGGCCATTGGTGGGAGGGATTGGCCCTTTATCCATAGAAACCACCTCACCTGATGATGACTGTTTGAGCTAGGCTGGCAGTAGGATGGGGGTCTGCACAGTGCTCTGCTCCCAGGGCTCTTGTGCCCATCTGCCTGATGGTGGCAGTTGGTAATGGTGGTGATAAGGAAGGTGGGTCCCTTTTTCATGAGAATTTCTCCCCTCATTGACAGCTATGAAGGCTGGAATAAGGGAGAGAGACAGACAGACAGAGAACAAACATTTATTAAGTGCCTACTGTGTGTACTAATCACCAAGTATGAAGCACTTACAAACATCATCTCATTGGAGCCTCACAACAACCCTGGGAGATAGGTGTTATCATTTTACAGTTGTGAAAACTGATTCTAACAGAGGTTAAGTGACTTGTCAAGGGTCATACAGCTATGACGTGTCTAAGGCCTAATTTGCACTCAGGTCTTCCAAATTGCAGGCCTACTGCTCTCTCCACTGTGCCATCTAGCTGCCTCCCATGCCAGTGATCCACGCCTCCAATAGCCCCTACCTGGTATGGTATTGGGATATAACAACTTTGCCATCTGACAAAAATCTCTTTTATTCAGTAAATTCTAAAATGTGATATGGCTAAATGTAAATCACAGCACAAATGCATGCCCTCCAGAAAGTGAATTGTGAATGATTTGGGTTATGGACATGAACAACTGCTTGTAGGATGTAGGCAGCTTTCCCTTCCATATCTCCCCAGGAGAGAGAAGAAATATGCTTCCATTGCAGCAGGAGGTATTTAAGAACTTCCTGGGATGAAATCCATTGGCGGTCTCCAAGCCTGGGCTGGATGAACAGCTGCCAAGGCCGTAGTGCCTGTTGAGACACAGGTCAGACTAGCTGCCCTCTGAGCCCCCTCCCAACTCAGAGACTCTATGCTTCTGTGACATCACCCTTTCTGGACCCAGGAGAATGGGAATGAGCATACATTGGCTGAAAATGGCAAAGCTGACGGGATCTGAAATTGGAAGAAACTTCTCCAATTGCCAAATCCAACTTTCAGTTTGTAGGTGAGGAAAATGAAGTATTTGATGTGAGGCTAACATAATGTTCATGAGCTCTTATGCAAAGCCAGTCTTTTATTGTTTTATAAGATCATGGGATCCTCAGTCACAAGAGTCCCTGGAGAGACCATTGAGTCCAACATTCTTATCTTACAGGGCTGGAAACTGAGGCTCAGAGATGAATGTCTCCACAAACAGTCAGGACTAACAATAACTCATTTACATAGAACTTCTATGTGAACAGAGTACTTTACATAAGGAAGCCCTTTCCCTACTTTGGGGATACACTCGCAGGGAAGCAGGAGTAGGACCTGAAAATATACTTAGAGGGGGTGAAACAGATTATAGTATTTTAAAATATATGCTATGGGAATAGGATACGAATAGGAAGAAAATATAGGATAGGAAGAAGACAAACTTTACAAAAAATCTAGAAAATGTTCCTTAAAGGAATGGGAATCCATCTGAATCTTGCCTCATCCTCATGAGATATCTTTATGATTAGCCCATTTTATAGATAAGGCTATGAAGGTGAGGTCCAGAAAATCTACAACTTACCACACCACTAGAAAGTGTCAGAAATGTAATTTGAGCTTATCTTTTTGACATCAATTCTGGTATTGTACCCATTATGTTGACTTTCAACAAACAGCTAATTCAATCCCTCATTTTGCAAATGAGGAGACTGAAATCCACAGAAATTAGGCTTTGGGACTTGTACCACACTGCCTCCTTGTAGGAGAACTGGTATCAAGGAATGAGAAAGAAACAGTCTTTCAGAGGGCCACCATCTATAGAAATCTACAATTTCTTTTGTATATGTGCAAAGTCAGATTTCAGATCTGGGTAAAGATGCCACTATGCCTCTTCTCCATGCTAACCGAGCCAACAGCTCCTCCCAGCTGCCACAGATAGAGACTGAGAGGTCTCTTTTGGAGGGCTAACTCGCATTGCCCAACCCTCCCCAGTATCATTTCCCAGCCATCCCTCTGGGTTGTAAACACCTAGTGAAGCAGGAAGAGATCTGGAGCCCCAAGGTGCTGGGAATTCTCTGGGAACTCAGCACTGACTCTACCATCAGCCTAAATTATTCCTATTCTGCAGTTTTAACATTTTAAGTGCGGCAGGCGACTGCACAAGGGGAATCTCACCTTCCGAGTTGATGGGAGCCGGGATTAGCACATTCAAATCGCTGAGCACTTGTTTTTCCCTAGGCAGTGGCTGAGCCAGCTGCAAAAGCTAGTACCCTCACTGCTTTAAAAAAAACAAATGAGGAAAACAAATTTCTTGTATCTGGTAATACTTATAGCTGCCAGACACGGTTCCTGCTTCTTCTCAAATACTTAAAAAAAGCATTTTCTAGTTGTGTTTTTTTAATCCTTTCCTTCCCATCCAACAAAAGTATAGACTTTTCAAATCCTATCATCTGGGTCACCGCCACCACCCACTTTCTGAGCTCCTATTCTGAACACCAATTGGTCCCACTACAAATCCATGTTATGTAATTTCAGCAGGACCCTCATTGCTGTACAGGAATCCTTTTACTCTCTTGCCTGGTTAATGTTTTGATCCTCTTCCCAGGAGCTGCTGGTTATAAATCTTCTCCTTTCTTAAACCCTTGCTCTTTTGTTCCCCAGCAAGTGATTTCACCTCCATTATTACTGAGAAAATCCAAGCCATATGCCTGAGCTACCTCATCTCCCCACATGCCACAGATTGAAAGCACTCACTCGATTTTCTCTTCTTTCGGGGTACTAGGAAAGAGGAAGCATTTCTCCCTGTCCAGACCACTCCTCTACAATGACTCTCATTCTCTCCTCTTTCTTCCAGGGTCATTCCATCTTTACTTCAACCTCAATCTGCCATCGTCAGCAGGCTTTGTTCATGCTAGTTATAAATATGTCCAGATTCCCTTATTCTTTGTTGGTCTTTGCTTGAACCCATCACTCAACTGAGCTTTTCAAGGCAACCGATGACCTCTTAACTGCTGGATCCTGTGGCCTTTCCTCTGTCCTCATCCTTGACCTCTGCACCCTCCTCCTAGATCCCCTCTTCTCCCTTCACTTTTGTGACATTGCTCTATCATGGTCTTCCCCCTACCTGTCTGATAGCTCACTCCCAACTTCCATTGCTGGCTCCTCCTTCATCACTCAGCCTTTTTGCATGTGAGTCTTCCAAGTTGTCTCTTGGCTTTCAGGCCCTTTTCCATTTGCGAAATTTCCACACAGCTGCCAAAAGTCTTTCTTCGGGTAAATATTAGACTATATCTCAGTGTCTCCCTTTCACCCTTCCTTAGTATGGCATTGAAAGTCCTCCACCATGGGGCCACAGCTTCCCTTTCCAGTTTTACTTTATAAAGCCCTTCCTTACATCCTCTATGCCAGTGCTTCTCAACCTTCCTAATGCCGAGACCCTTTAATACTCATATGTGGGTGTATCTGCATGTGGGCAAACCCATCTGGAGATGGATAGAGGAGCCATGTCTCGGTTCCCATTGGAAATATGTGTTTTCCAATGGTCTTAGATGACCCCAGTGACCCTTGTGGAAGGGTCATTTAACCCCCAAAGGGGTCGCGACCCACAGGTTGAGAACCACTGCTCTATGCTCTGGCCAAACTGAATGACCAGCTTTTCTCTTACCCAATATTCCATTTCCCACCTCTGCTCATTTGCCCAAGCTGCCCCCACCCCTAGAATGCACTCCCTCTACATCTCTACCTCTCAGATGCCTTGTCTTCCTTCAAGGCTTAGCTCCCTTGTCACCTGCCCTTGGAAAACTCTCCAGATACTCCCAGGGTGTATTGTTTTCTTGTTCTTCAAATCACCTTGTTCTCACTTAGGAATGTGTACAATAATAATGACGGCTAACATTTACACAGCTCTTGCTACATCTCAGGCACTTCATTTAGTTATTCACAATTATTACCTCATCTGATCCTCCCCACAACACTGGGAGGCAGATATGATCCCTATCTCCATTTACAGTGGAAGAAACTGAGGCAAACAGAAGCCAAGTGACTTATCCAGAGTCACCTGGCTAGAAAGTATCTGCAGGCAAATTTGAACTCAGGTCTTCCTGACTCCAGACCCGCTGTTACACCTCCGCTGCAAGGGAGGGAAGTTCTTTCAGGTTAGGGACTCGTCATGTTTTGTCATTTTTGTATCTCCGGCTCTTATGACATTGCACAGAGAAGGCCCTTAAGAGCTTTTGTTGGATTTGAATATGACCAATTTGAGAGATGTGAATGGAGATGGTTTAAATGACAGAGGATTTATATTTAATCTTAGAGGTAATTAGGAGCCACTGGAGTTTATTGAATGGGGAAGTGAGGCGGTCAGACCTACTCTACAGAGAAATCACCATGGCAGCCTGGTGAGGGAAGGATTAGAGGAGACAGAGCCTGGAGGAAGGGAGCCCCCCCACCAAAGGGGATCAAAGTAGCGCAGGCCAGAGACAGGGAGGCCCTTAACCAGAGCTTTGTCTGTATGAGTGGAGAAGGGGGAAGGTATGCAAGAGATGCTGTGAATGGACCGGATATGTGGGGTGAATGAAAGGGAGCAGGGCATGGGACTGGGTGACTGGGAGGATGGTGGTGTCCTCAATAGTAATAGGAGAATTTAGAAGGGGAGGGGGCTTATGTGAAAAGGTAATGAGCTCTATTTGGGTTGAGCAGTTGGGTGGTATAGTGGATGGAACTTCAGGTCTGGAGTCAGGAAGTCCTGAGTTCAAATATGACCTCAGACAGCCATGTGACCCCAGACAAGTCACTTAACCCTGTTTGCCTCAGTTCTTCATCTGTAAAATGCACTGGACAAGGAAATGGCAAACTCTTGCAGTATCTTTGCCAAGAGAACCCCAAATGGGGCCATGAAGAGCTGGATGCAGCTGAACAACCACAACCATGACAACAAAGGCATTTGTCTTTCTTTGTATTCCCATGACTTAGCATGGTTCCTGACAGGTAGTAGGCACTAAATAAATGTGGCTTGACTGACCAACATGATATAGGGTAAAAAGAGGAGGCCAAGAAGAGAGGATACCCATGGTGGGTAAAGGCGGCTGAGAAGGAGAGGCCAGAGAAGCAGGAGGATAACCAGAAGACAGGGTGTCATGAGAATCTCAAGAGGAGGGAGTTTCCAGATGGGTAAGGTGACTGATAGAGCCAAACATTGCACAAGGTCAAGGATGATCAGAATGAAAGAATCATTGGGTTCTAAGACAACTCTGAAAGACTCATGACGGAAAATGCTATCCACATCCAGAGAAAGAACTATGGGGTCTGAATGCAGAGCAAAGCACACTATTTTCTTTCTTTTTTTCTTTCTAATGGTTTTCCCCTTTTGTTCTGATCATTCTTTCACAACATGACTAATGTGGAAATATGTTTAATATCATTGTACATGTGTAGTCCATATCAGATTGCATGCTGTCTTGGGGAGTAGGGAAGGAAGGGAAGGAGAAAAAATTCGGAACTCAAAATCTTATGAAAGTGAATGTTGAAAATTATCTTTACATGTGATTGAAAAACAAAAATACTATTAAGCAGAAAAAATAAAAAAGAAGTCCATGTTGACAAAAAAAGAATTTATATGTTCTTAAAAAAAATGAAAGACTCATTGGTAACTGTCAAGAGGGCAATTTCAGTTGAATAATGAGGTTGGAAGCCAGATTATAGAGAATTGAGAAGAAAGGAAGTGGAGGCATAGACAACGGACTGAGTTCTCAAGACGTTTAGTCATGAAAGGGAGGAGAGCTATAGGACAACAGGTAGCAAGGATATTCAGATAAAGTGAGGTTGGCTGGTTGGTTTTAATTTCCTAAGGATGCAGGAGACATAGGTGTGCTTGTAGGGACCAAGCAGATGGGGAGAGACTGAGGATAGGTGAGGGAGAGGAGGTGATAGGACAGGCACTATGCTAGTAAACCTGGGAAGGGATGGATATTCAAGGATTTGTGTACAAGGATTTGCCTTGGAACTTCATCCAAGACAGAGGAGGCAACTCTAGGAGATGTCTGAGGTGACATGAGACTAGGAGGAGGTGAGAAAAGGGAGCTCTTGGTGAAGGGCCTCAATTTGAGGGTGAAATATGAGGTGAGCAAACTGGAAACTAAAGGGATGCCCATCAATTGGGGAATTGCTAAACAAGTTGTGGTATATGAATGTAATGGAATACTATTGTGCTATGAGAAATGGGAAGGAGATGGACTTCATATTTACCTGGAGAGGCTTATACAAACTGATGCT
>CM053589.1:192416534-192464775 GCA_028646515.1 Pseudochirops corinnae | reverse complement strand
TAAGCTCCTCTATGGCCTGTAACTAGTTTACATTTTTCTTGGAAGCTTTTGGTGCAGGAGTTCTGACTGTGTTGTCTTCCTCCTATTCCATGCTTTGATCCTTTTTGTCCCCAAAAAAGGAATCTAAAGTTGGTTTGCTGAGCTTGGTTTGCTTCCTTTTCCTTCTCATGTTGCCAGTCAATTAACTTGATTTTTGATCCACAATAGATCTCTATTTCCAGAGGGGATAGCTTTGTCCCAAATCACTGGGGTTTTCACAGCTGTCGAAGCTATTAGGAGCCACTGTCTCCACAATCCCCACCAGCTTTGGCTCACTGGTCATGTACCTCAGGACCACCACCCAAGACTGGGATCCTGATCCAAGCAGGTTAAGGCAAGAGCACTTAGCCTTTGAATGGTTGAGCCAAGAGCTCTGAAGCAGCCATGTGAAGGTGGCTGCATGGCCACTACTTTCACTGCTTGTGGCCCCTGGGCAGACAGCCAAACCCTCTCCTTCATCCCCACCAAATTCAGCTGAGTTCCACTGACCTTTCATTTTGTCCTTGGCCCTTATGGGTTGATAATTCTGGAAACTGCCACAGCTGCCTGTGATCCACTTTCTAGAATGCTCCAGCCATGGCTGGTCCTGGTTGCCCTGGGGCTAAAATCACTACTGGTCTCAGATCTCAGCATGCTGTGATGAACCCTTCCTGTCCACCTGCCGGACTGCTTTCAGTGGGAGATTTGTTTCTCTGTCACTTTGTGGGTTCAGGAGCTCTAAAATTTGCTTAGAGTCATATTTTCTAGGTATTTGAGGTGGTTATGGGGAGATCTGTGGAGTTTTCCTGCTTCTATGCCACCATCTTTGGAGCCTCAATTCTTTACCTGTAAATTAAGGGGTTTTTGACTTACAGGTTTTGTTCAGCATTTTCTAGGTCAATGAATCTGGGGTCTCAACATTATCTTAGCCACATGTTCTTGAGCAAGCCAAGGACCAGAGTTCAAAGCAAGTTGCATTAATGTGAGGGAGGCAAGGAATTATAAAAAAAATTAACCAAGGTCCAGACACCAGGAGGTCAGACAAGGTGAAAAAGAATGGGGAGGGGAAATGGTCAAGAATTTCAAGGGAAATAATGAGAAGGGGGAACAAATGGGACCCAAAAGCACCAGATCACAAACTATTCTACAAAGCAGTAATTCTCAAAACAATTTTTGCAAAGATGACAAAAGAGAAAATGACACATGATGGAGAAGCTGTGGGTAACCAGGTACATTGATGAACGGCTAGTAGATAGGCTCATTCTGGAAGGCAATTTGGAACTGTACACAAAAAAATTTTAAAAACCAGATTATGCCCTTTGACCCAGCTTCACCACTGCTAAGTCTATACCCTCAAAGAGATCAAAGAAAGAAGAAAACTTCTCCAGTATACAAAAAAAAATATAGCAACTCTTTTTTGCAGCAACAAAAAACTATAAATTAAGGGGATGGCTATCAATTGGGGGATGACTGAACAAATCATGGTACTTGAATCTAATGGAATATTTTTTGTGCTGTAAGAAATGATGAAAAAGATGACTTCAAAGAGATGTGGAAACTATATAGTTTCTATATAGACTGAGGAAGACTGAAATGAGCAGAGCCAGAGTGACAATTTCAACTGTAACATTAATATTATAGACGATATTTCAAAGACATATAAACTGATGAAAACTAAAATAAGCACAGTCAGGAAAACAACTTATACAATGACAATAATTCTGCACAAAAATGAACAATTTTGAAAGCTGTTAAAACTCTGATCAATACAATGACCCTCCCATGATTCAAGTGTACCAATGAGGACGTATACCATCCAATCCCTGCTGGAGAGGTGATGGATTCAGGGGACAGAATCATAAATAAATATTTTTGGACATAATCAGTGAGGGAATTTGTTTTGCTTGACTACTCATATTTGTTATAAGGGGCTTTTTCCTTTAATGGGGTAGGGGTGGAAAAGAAAAACAATAGATTTCTCTTAATTAAAAAAATGATAATCAAAGAATGAATGACATCAATAACTACCTTCCCTCTATCTTTACCAGAGTCACAGGAGAAAAGTATTAACCTAGAGGTTCTACATATAGATTTGGAAAAATGTTTTGCTGGGTTTGAGTGGAGAAAACAACCAATGATCAGATTTTAATAAGGGACTATTTTGTACCACTTGCTGGGATGCAAAAACCAATCAACCAAAACAAAAACACTCTCCCAAACCAAAGTGAGACCATTCCTGCCCTCAGTGAGCTTAGGGGAGAAATTTTAGGTGTAGAGGAATAGCAGCCAGGAAATGGAGCTTATATTTGGGGCACACCAGGAATGGTGAGTGGAGCCATGAGGTCTCTCAGAATCCAGTCTTTCTTTCAAAGCTCAATTCAAGCACCCTCTATTGCATGAGCTCTTTCCTGATCCCTCTCTCCAGGTGCTAGTCCCTTCCCCGATTGCATTGAATCTACTTTTTTGTTTCTTTTTCTTTCTTTTCTTTTTCTTTCTTTTTTCTTCTCCTTGTGTCTATGATTTTCTTTTTCTTTCTTTCTTTCTTTCTTTCTTTCTTTCTTTCTTTCTTTCTTTCTTTCTTTCTATCTATCTGTATGTTGTCTCCTTCCATAAGCTGCAAACTCCTGGAGAACAGGGTCGGTTTCATTTTTGTCTTTGTGACTCCAGTGCCCAGCTCAGTGCCTGGTACACAGTATAATATATGTTAAATAAATACTGGTCAAATGTTTGATTGCCGGCTGGTTTGATCATATTAAAAATACTTTACAAAGAATCATTCACATTAATAATATTTGTATAATTTATGGTTGTTTTTGTTGTTTTTATAAGACCTTGATTTTATCAATGCAGGTTGTTTCCTAGAGAAGGATTTCTTTAGCAATGAGAGCAGCACTTTCTCAACAACTTTGAATCTTAAAATCTCATCTGGAACATCCCGAGGTTAAGGGACTTACCCAGGGTCACTCAGTCAAGATGAGAGAGGCAGGGCTTGAATCTGAGTCTTCCAGGCTCCAAAATGACCTTTCTGTCTCTTTTATGTGCATTGTGCTACCCTCTCCTTCTCCAATAATTCATTTCCTGGTTGAGGTGACATGAAACAATTGTCTGTTTCCTTGTCCCTGTGGAGAAGATACACCAACTCAGTCAGTGTTGAAATTAATGCCTCTTTGGATTCTTGTTTCATAAAGATACTTTCTATCTTCTTTATCAATCATGTCCAGAAAGTCAATATTCTTGGTTATTTTCTTTCAAAAACCTATGGTGTGGTGGGAATAGAGGGCTAGACTTGGGATCAGAAAAGTCCAAATTCAATTCCTTCCTTGGATATAAACTACTTGGATGCCTTGGGTATGCCAGTTCTCTGGGTTGCAGCGTCCACATCTTCAAAATGGAAAGGCTAGACTAGATTGCCCCAAGGTCCTTTCCAGGAATAAATCTATGATCCAATGATGTTCTCTACAATTTAGTAGGGAGTATATGACAGATGTTAAAGATGAGGTTCGGGTTTGACCAAACTGGTGATGAGCTTCTCCAAACCTGGCTCAGACAGCAGACATAAGGTGCATCACTGGACTCACATTCAAAGCCTTTCCAGCCTTTTATGCCAAAGCTTTTATGCCATTGGCTCAGCCTTCAAGAACCCAGAGTCCCCTCCATGATCTCATGACTATTAGAGGAACATAATTGAAAAGGTCCTGGTTACTAAGCACATAATTAATTTTTAAAAGAAAATTTTAAATTCTGCTTATTTTAATCAGTTGTATTATTGTTGTATTTAGCACAATGCATAGCACAGAGTAGGAACTTAAGAAATGCTGGCTGATTGGATTTATTGTGTTTGCCTTGTGGGGAGAGGAAAGAAAAAAAAAAACCCTAGCCTTGAGACACATCATCTTGCCAAACAAAGACCATAAAGGACAGAAACAAATGAACTGGAAGAATGAAGGGGGATGTGAACAGCACTCATAGGCAATAACTTTAAAGCCTTCCCTACTTTGAGATGAGATCAAAAGGGAAAGGAGCCACATAAATAATTCTAATAAATTCCAAAGAACAGTCCCTTCCTAACACTTAAGTGGCGAGGCTGAGCAACGATCAGGAATACTTTGTCTGATGTTCAACACCTCTTCAAAGGATGGTCTGGTGGGGGGAGGGTTCTGAGGATGTCATTTGTAGCTTGTGATTTACTTGAGTTTGTCTGGTGGCCTTTTTTTTTAACGAGTGATAGAATCAGGGTCTGCTTTTAGATGATATCATCCTGGTTTCATGAAAAATGGCTAGCCCAGATGCTGCATTAGTGCCTACAAGATGATAAAAGGCCCAGAGGTGGGTCTGTAGCAGGCTGGGTGAATCCTCCTGTAGGATGAGATATTGTGGCTGAATCTCCACCTCCCACCCTGTCAAAGAAGCTGCCCCCCATGAATGAGATTGCAAGTTCACTGAAGGATTGAAATGTTGTCCTAGGTCTCTTACACATGAAATAAAATTTGGTCCAGACTCAATTGAGTTTGAGTGTTAAATGGTAATGCTGTTCCAGTGTCTCTGGAAGATGCCTACCCTGTGACATAGGATGATGGAAGAAAGGTCAAGCTTACAAGCAGGAGAGGCCATGGTCTGAATTCCACCTTTGCCATTCTATGAGCAGGAGCAAGTCTCTTCCTTTAAGCCTCAGTTCCCTCTTCTGCAAACTGGGGATCATAATATCTACAGGATGTACCCCAAAGGACAAGGATCAAGTGAAATTAAGATAAGGATAAACCTTAAAACACTATATAAATGCCAGCTATTATTTTTCTGAAACTCCTGGTGATCTGGGTTCTCCTACCCCAAGGCAGAATGAAAATTCTTGAGTGATGGGAGTACATATAGTCACAGGGTGATGTAGGGGAAAAAGTACCGGTTTGGAGAATTAGAAGAATTGGGTTCAAATCTCTGTTCTTCCAGATACTACCTGCGAGACCTTGGATAAGTCACTTTGGGCCACAGTTTCCTCATTTATAAAATGGAAGGGTTGGACTAACTTCCTCCTACTGAATTTAGATCTGTGATCCTAAGACATTTTCCCATCTCTCAACTAGGTCTTAGGAACCAGCATGGTGCTCCATAGATACCTCTTGGGCACAGAGATTGATCTTGTTGTCTCCAGGGTCATCAAACTCTTAGATCTGAGAACACTGTTTTAAACTGCTCATCCACAAGGCACTCTCTCCCTCCTACTCTCCTCAAACCAGAATCCCCTTCCCAGTCATAGAAGGGATCAGTTTCTGTCTTCTAGTATATTCTTGGCTACTAGCCAGCATTCTCCATAAACTTTGCTTTCTTACCTCCAAAGCTTGTACTGGATACTGCCATGAATAGTTCCTCTCTGTAGCTCTCTTCTTCAAAACACATCTTGTGCTTTGTGATACAACTCCTGAGTCTAAGAATACACCTATTGGGATGCTGACATCTTGGGACTTCTATCAGTAAGGGTATCTGTCTCATCTCAGTCATTATGGGCAAATGAGGCTGGATAGGGTAGCTTCTTGTTAGATAGCTATTTGTGAAGTTAAACAACTTACCCATGGTTACCTAGCTAGTAATTATCTGAAGTAAGATTTGAACTCATCTTGGTCCAGTTATATACTTAAAAATGAGAATATGGCTATGGGCAGGAGAGTGGGTGAAAAAAATCAAATTCCTTGTTTTCTTTTCCATTGCTTCTCACTAATCATTTAGATAAATTTGCCTGCTGCTGGGTATCCAGCCAGTACAGTCTTGCAACTACAATTTACCTTCTACCAGCTAGTTATACAATGAGAATTCTTATTCCTGGAAATTGAAGGAGGAAAGGGTTGCTTAAGTGAAGGACTGGTCCTTGGGGAGAACCTGGCAGGGAGTCCTAATCCTGGACCTATAACCCAGGGTGGTTGTGTTAGCAATTGTAGGGAGAATGAGGGACTCCATAGTCTAGAATTGAGATGTCATGGCAGGAGTTAAGGAATACTGGCTAATTAAGCCTAGATCAAGTCTAGAAGCCAGGAAATCAGTCAAGGTAAAAAGGAGAAACCAGAACTCAGAGTTCAAGTCAGGTAAGGTCTCAAGGTCTAGGAAGTTAGGTATTAACACCCATGACTGTTTCTCTAACTTGATAATTCATAGATAGCCCCTCAGACATGGTGAAGGTTCCTTGCACTCTCCATGCATGATGCCTTTACACCATCACTACAGTTCAGGAGGACTTTTCATACTAAGTTAAAAGCCTGAGATTGAATGAATGAGCAGGGTGGAGTGACTGGATAGAGGAAATGCCAATCCACCCTACCTTTACATTGGCATTTGTGCCAATTGCTGGACTCTATGACCTTTGTTTTCAGGTCACATAATTTATTGCAGTTAGCACAGTTTAAAAATTCATCAACACACCAAGAGTACAAAACTAAACAGCATCGTAAGTTATTCCCCCCTCAGGAATAAAACATACTATGATTGTCAAAGTTAGATGTCAGTCTAAGTTTTAGAACAAAGGAAGAATATGAAACTAGTAAGAGGAAAAAGCCATCACTCATAGTAACCACAAAAAGATCCAAAAGAAATCTATGACTTTCTCAAGGTCTCTTTTTGACTACTGGGTCTTGCCAGAACCATCTAGTAACAGAAAATCGTGTGTAAGAAGGACTCCAGGGGCCATCTACTCTATCCTTCATCTCAGCAGGACTCTGCCCCTGTCAACAGCCAAGTAAATGGACATGGAGCCTTGGCTTCAAGAAATTCCAGTGAAAGAGAACTCATCGCTTTTTGGTTTCAATTCCAAGTCTGGCTTGCTCTGATTCTTAGGAAGCTTTTCGTTACCTCAAACCTCAGTCTGCCTCTCTGAAACTTCACTCAGGCCTCTCGGTTGTGAGCAAAGCAGATCAAATCCAATTCCCTTTCCATTTCATATGATTGAAGACAACTATCATGTCCCCCAGGGCAGCTAGGTGGCACAGTGGATAGACTGCTGGACCTGGAGTCACTGAGGTTCAAATTTGACCTCAGACACTTACTAGCTGTGGGATGCCAGAAAACTCACTTACCCTGTTTGCCTCAGTTTCCTTATCTATAAAATGAATGAGAGAAGGAACTAGCAAACCGCTCTAGTATCTTTGCCCAGAAAACCCCAAATGGGATCACAGATATGCAACTGAAATGACTCAAGAACAACAAAATCATGGCCCCTGTTAAGCCTTCTTTCCTTCAGACCAGATTGTCCCATTTCCTTCAAGGCCTCATAGGTATTATGTCAAGACACTCCATCCTCCTCTAGATGTTCTGCAGCTGATCAATAGTTTTCCTAAAATGTGGTTCCCGGAACTGAATCAATCAACACATTTATTTAGTGCCTACTCTGTGCAACACTCCAAGTACAGACTGAAATAAGCTAAGCTCATGCCTTCTCGTCATGTTGGTATTCTGTAGAGAAGCATTTAATTTGCAAACTTTCTGGCCTTCCTTCCTGTCTTTCTACTTTCGGTAAACATAGGTGCTTTGCTGAGCCGAGTTTTTACTTTTGCAGTGTTTCTGTGCTCCTCCCATAGTAAAAATTGGGAAAATCTGAACAGCTTGGAGTCAAATTTAACACCAGAAATGCAGTGCCTAGCACGTAGCAGGCACTTAATAAATGTGGGTTTTTTTTTTTCATTCATTCATCTTTTCACTTATCTAGATGACAGAAAACACTTTGAATTCTAGGGCTGGATGATAGCTGGAATCCAATGCCTTTATCCATTTTCTAAGAAAGAAAATGAACAATCTGGTGGCTGAAAGTAGTGAGAAGGTGCCTTTTGAAAAGTTTGCCTTTAATTGTCTTGACTCTTCTGTGATTTTCCTCTCCTTTCCCCCCATTAGTATTCTGAGGACACAAGGTCTTCTCCTTCTGGTGACTTTTTTCCCCTAAAAGCACCCTGTGCTAGTTAGAAATCATCTCCTGCTTAATGCCCTTTACCGATCTGCTGCCAAGTGAGAGACATGCTTGAATGTGTCAGCCCCTTGAAATACAGTTTCTGAGCTGCTGGAGTACAGATTGCTTCTCATTAGAGGAGAGCGACAACTTTGGTGTAGCTAACATTGGTTCATCACATTCTTAAGGAAAGACCAAGGCAGACACCTCGATGTTAATTTTTCATGGGCCAACACCTCAGTCCAGGAAATTAGTCTGTCTTGCATTTCTCCTTCAAGATAGACAGCCTTTTGAATTGTCTGACTGCTACCCCAAAGCACTAGAGACAAAGTGTTCTATTGTAGAAGGTGTCTTCAGAATTGCAGCCCTGCCCGTTATGACCTAAAATACTTATGGCTGGCATGGTCTCAAAAGCATTGCCTAAAGTGTCAGAGAAGGCTTATAGGATGGATTCAGCCCTTGGGATTGGAAGGGATCTCATAGCTCTTTCAGTCCATTCCCCTCTTCATTTTACACAGGACAAAACTGAGGTCCAAACAGTTTAAATGAGTTCAAATCTAAGCCAAGGGGAGCTTTCTCCATACAAGTCCAAATCAAGGACCAGCTCAAGCAATCAGTCAATTGATAAACATTTATTAAGCACTTAATATGTATAAGGCACTTTGTGCTAAGCTCTGGGAATATGAAAAGGGTCAAAAGAGATTCCCTGCCCTTGAGGAACTTACAGTCAAAACGGGGAGAGAACTTGCAAAGAAATATATACAAAGCATGCTCTATATGGGGGATAAATAGAGAATAATTAGCAGAGGGAAGGCACTAGAATTAATAGGGCTTGGGGAAGACTTCCTCTGTAGTGGTTCTCAACCTGTGGGTCTCAACCCCTTTGGGGGTCGAACGACCCTTTCACAAGGGTTACAGGGGCTGCCTAAGACCATCAGAAAACACATATTTCCGATGGTCTTAGGAACCAAGACACTGCTCCTCTATCCGTCTGCAGGTGGGTCTGCCCACATGCAGATATGCCCACATACAACTATTAAAGGGTGGTGGCATTAGGAAGGTTGAGAACCACTGCTCTAGGGGGTGGGATTGAAGTTGGGACTTCACCTTGATGATGATGAGGGAAGAAGACAGTGTTCCCAGAGTCTCTACTGTTTTAAAAAATGAATACACTCTAATTTATAATGTATATGACCTTGTCTCCAGATTGGGACAGGATATTTCATTTCCATGTAATAGGAGAGTATTGAGTGGGAGTGTTCACACACAATACACACCATACATTAGGACTTTGTTCTCTGTATACTTTCACGTATGATTACACTTACACATGTACATATGCCTAGATACTGTTAAGACAGGCATCGTAGAGTGGAAAAGAGAGAAAATGAGATCTCAAATCAGGGAGAACTAGGTTCAAATCCTGTCTCAGATTCCAACCAGCTGAGTGACCTGAGGAAGATCTCTTAATAGCTCTGAGCTTAGGCAGTGCTCTGAGATTGAGTTATAGACTGGCTGTGATCTTCTATGCTGTGTGTGTGTGTGTGTGTGTGTGTGTACGTTGGTGAGACAGAGACACAGAGACAGAGAGAGACAGAGAGAGACAAAGACAAAGAGACAGAGATTTTTCCATTTTTCCTTCTGTTAACTCAAAAGAAAGATCTCAAATGCAATAATTTTTACCCACAGATTGCCCCATTTATCATTTTCTTAGTTCACTTGCCTTCTGATTAAGGAAGACATCAGGCAACAGTGTCGTAATGATAAAAAGGAGACCATCAATCAAACTTTAAAACTTTAAGTAAGACATTTCTAATGTATCTATCCATTATTAATAACATCTTCTATATACAGAGAAATATATGAATTTGAAAACACCAACCAAAGAAATGTGGCGACAGACTTGGGTTCTATTGAAATGCGCTATAAAGTGCATCTCTGATTACTTGAAAACCAAATTATTTCCCTTAGACCCTGGAGCTTTCCCCATTAAAGTCATTTGTTTTTCTAGTCAGTACCTTCTGGGAGCTGTGACTGTCTGTGGTTCTTGACCTAGAAATAAATTAAACACCACTTATTTCACTTTTATATCAACTCCTCTTTCTGTCTTTACTGGAGAGAAGTGAAAGTGATCTTGGATAAGTCATTTCCTTTCTATGGATTTCACTTAGCTCACCTATAAAATAAGGAGTCAGACTTTGTGATCCCTGGGATCCTTTTCATACTCTGTCTCTGAAGCTAAATGCAGGATGCTCTACCTTGCTATGATCTCCAGGAATTAAGGCTTGGGGAGTTGGGAGCTGCTTAGAGTAGAATGATGCTCTGGGCAGAGGATGAGTACAGATTTCAGCATTAATGACTGGCGTACATCTCTTCTGTGGTTTAAAAAACAAAGTCTTGTTATTTCAATAACGGGATAAACAAATTCATTTCTTTGAGACTCAGTTTCCTCACTGGCAAAATGGAAACAGTAATATGTATTGTTGTAGTACCTACTACATGGAGTATATAAAGCATTTTGCAAATCTTGAAGCCATATAACTATCAGTGTTAATGTTAATAAAGCTGTTGTATATTGGGAAAAACACCCATTCAGGAACATGGGCTGCATTTCCATACAACCATCCCTGGACCCCACAGACCCTATGCTCTGGCTACACAACAGCCTCTATGTCATCAGAGAAGCTGCCAACCCAGAGAGGGCAATATATCACTTGGGGCAAACTGTTAACCAACCAACAAGAACTTATTCTGCATCTATTACATGTCAGGCACTTAATGAAATGATCGGGATAAAGGTATAAACAATAAAACAATCCCTGATCTGACTGAGGTAGCTCTTGTGGGACTTGATTTGAGTCTGCCAAAAAAATCATCCAGGTCAGAGCAACAAGAAATTACCCAGCAGAGACTGAGCGCTATAGAGTAACACAGCAATAAGTCTTGGATGATCGTGACAGGAGAGTCAGGCACCTGAATGTCTAAGATCTAGAAATACAAGGCAGGTCACGAGGCAGAAGGCACAAGGTTTGCTGGTTTCCTGAAAGCCACAAAACCAAATCAGTTATTTCTGAAATTCAAAGCCTCCCCAGCCAAGGCAGGCTGAATCCTGGCCACTGCTGTCCCCTGATTATCGTCATTCATTCTTTGAACATTCATTAAGTAACAAAATGGAGACAGCTTTGAACTCATGAAGATGAGTCTTTTCTATTGCAGGGCTGGTACTCTATCCACTAAACCCCTACCTGCCCTAGAAGTCAAACTGGATGGCTTCTAAAACCCCTTCCAGCGCTCAATCTACCTTCCTGTCTGCTATGAATTATTCCAGGAACTATGGTGATGGGTGGGAGGGGGTGGGGCAGTAGAACAGAAGAGAATAAAGAAGCCCCAGCCCCTCCCCTAAAGGATCTGATAGTCTAGTAGAGTCACAGTTGGGTAGCAACATGCAATTGCATGGAAGGAACTTTGGATCCTGTCCCAGAGATGGTCAGGTTTGTTTGCTCAGCTGCTGAATAGGTCATGCAGCTTTAGGATATGAATAAGACTGGGGGAGATCACCCCCACCCCACATGCAACCACAACTCTTGGCCTCAGCTGCTGTCTTCAGAGGGGCTGATGCAGAATGGCCCACAGGACATTCCGCTTTCACAAAAACCAAGCCTCCCAGCATGTTGCTGATAGAAGGGCTCATTTAAGATCAAATAAAAATAAAAACTTTGTTTACACAAAGGCCGCCTAAGCTACAACAGCCTAGCCAGGCTGAAAATTTATGCACTGACAGTTTGAGAGACTCCTGTGACATTTATTTACATTTCACCAGAAAGCAGTGGTTGCTATAACTACCGCTGTCTCCCTGAGAAAGGTGATTAGTGTCTGGGCTCCCAGCTGCACAAATCAATTTCAGGCTTTTCAGAGAGCTTTGTCATCAGAGAAAATATTAGGACAGCCTGGCTCTCTGCGCCCCTTCCCATCATCTCCCCCTCCTGCCCATCTTCTTCTTGGGGGTGGTGGAAAACGGATCAAAACAACAGGGATGGTCTAGGGTGGTGCCAGGACATGCCTTCTAGGGGCTAAGACTTCTCTCTTCTGGCTTCTCTCCTCTGCAGGACAAGCCAACCCCCAAGGGTCCTGTCGCTGCTGTAAGAAGAGAGGGGGCTGTTCTGGAGGTCCTGGGCATCCTGCAGCCTCAGCCAACGAAAAGGTTTGGATGTAGACGTTGTTTTGTCCCCCTGTAAGAAGCTTATGGATTTTTAGCATTTTTAATTGCATTAGTCTATATGCCAGGCAGATTGACCTACTTGTTCTTCCCTGTGAGATTCATTCAATTTCCCACCTCTGCACTTTTGCCTAGGCTTTGCCCCATCCCTCACCAACACTTCCTAGAATCCCTAGAACCCTTCAAAGCTCAGCTCCAGAGCATCTGCACCAGGTACCCTGACAGCAGTTGTTAGCACTCTGAACAACTCATTCAGCTCTCTGTTGGATGCTACTTTGTGTCTATACTGCATTGATTTACCCAAGACTATATAATTTACTACCCCCAAAATGTAAACTTCTGGAGGGTAGGAACTGCTTTGTTTTTGTCTTAGAATCTAGCACAATTCCTGGCATATAGTAGGTGTTTAGTAAATGCTTACTGAATTTGAATTAAATTAAATACCAGGGGCAGCTAGATAGTGCCATAGTGCATAGAGTGCAGAGCCTGGAGTCAGGAAGACTCATTGTCCTGAGTTCAAATCCAGCTTCAGACATTTACTAGCTGTGTGACCCTGGGCAAGTCACTTAACCCTGTTTGCCTCAGTTTCCTTATCTGTCAAATGAGCTGGAGAAGGAAATGACAGACCACTCCAGCATCTCTCCCAAGAAAACCCCAAATGGGGTCACAGAGAGTCAGACATGACTGAGCAACAACCACAACAACTGAATTAATGCTTACTGAATTACATTAAATTGCACCTTGGAAATGAGTGTCACTTATAACTAAAGTCCTAGCAGGAGGATGAACTCATCCAGGTGAATGCAAAGCCTTGGTAAAGGAGACCTAAGGCAGGCTTAAATCCCATTCTGATTTGTGGAGCAATTTATCTTTCCGTGCTTGAATTTTTAAAATGTGTTCCTTTTGTTTGTATGTCATATATACCTGTTTTTATATCCCAATTATTGTGCCACTGTAAGCCTTTCCTTTTCACAAAGAAAACAGTTAAGGAAATCCAATCAACAGAACAACTCTTTCTGACAGGTATGCAGCATTTCCCACCCATAGGCGCCCCCTTCTCCACAGAGAGGAGGGAGGTTTGCTTCCTTCGCTCTTTGCCTTAAGACCAGTGCTAGTCACTGCAGTTAATGAAAGCTCAACTGTCCTGCAGTGGTTTGCAACTCTCATTAAACTTGTTTTCCTGGTTCTACAGACTTTGTCCTCTCAATTCTTCCCAGGCTTCTCTGAATTCCTGATATTCATGGTGTCTCAGGGTAGGAAAATGTTACATTGAATTCATATTCCACAATTTGTTTAGCCATTCCCAACTGGTGAGCATCTGGCTCGTTTCCAACCTTTTGTTACCACAACAAAGCTTTTAATAGATACAAGTGTGGGGAGAGAAGGATTTGGAGCCAAGGGACCTGAGTTCAAATCCTGTGATCCTACTTACTCACCCATGTGGCCTGGAGCAGTGATTTAATTTCTGTGGTACGGATTTTCCTTATCTCCTGAAAGTTGGGACTTTGACTTATTCTCTTTATCTCCCGAAGGCAGAACTAGGAGCTCTGGCAGATGTTGTGAAGATACAAATTTAGGTTTGGAAAATGTCCTCACTTTTAGATTTACCTTTAAGTGGAATGGACTTCCCAGAGAGGTGATAAGCTTCTCATCAATGGATGTATTCCAGAAAAGGCCAGATAACCCTCTGCTGGGGATGATCTGGAGGGATCTCAGCCAGGGTCAGACTGGACCAGATGGCCACTGAGCTTCCTTCCCACTCAGAGATTCTCTGACTCATTGATCTCTAAGGGCCCTGGACACTTTGGATTTAAGGATGCCCGGTATCCTTTGGACAAGACATCTTTCTGAGCCTCCCTTTGTTTCTCGACTCTGTCCCCTCCTGGGGAAGCCCACTGGGCTGCTTCTGGCTCTCGTTCCTTTTCCCAAGCCCATTCCTGGTCCAGGGAAATGGGCCAGTCACATATATCCTGACCATCAACATCACTTGTTCTTCATCAGACTGTCTTCTTGTGAATTGCTTCCTCATAAGAGAAAAATGTGAAGATTCCACTATATTTGAGCCTCATTTTTATCTGAGGAAACCTCTGGCTGTTGTTCTGAGTTCTGAGGTGATTAAGGACATGGACGTCCTAGTGCCCTCGTTTGCTGCTCAAATTCCTGGTTCTTTGTTGGTTTTAACTGATGTTCCCAGGAGCTGAAGGCTTGGAATGCAGAAGGCCCCAGTGAATAGGTCATGGAAGAGGGGGAAGTCTTCATTGCAACCACTCCTGAAAGCCACAGTAGGAATGTACGAAAGAACTTCCAAGAGAAAAAACAAATGAGAACAAGGCCAAAAAAAAACCTAAACATTTCGGGGCTGCTCCCCAAAGAGCCTGTGGCCAAAGCTGCTCTCTCTCCACAGTGCTGGGACTTCTGCAGAGAAAGTCAGTTTTGCTCCTTCTCTGGGTCGGGAATCTCTGTCGGTCCAATTTGTGTCTGGAGGGGCTATCCCACACAGCCTCATCAGTCAGGCTCTAAACCCACATCATCATCAATTAATCAACAAGCATTGATTTATTAAACACCTACTGTGAGCCAGGCACTGGGTTAGGTGCTGGGAATTACAAAGACAAAAAGGAAACAGCCCCTGCTCCCATAGGACCCACATAGCTCACATATGTTGGCTAGAAGGCAGCTCCGCGTCCATCCGGCTCAATCCCCTCATTTCACAGATGAGCAAACTGAGACCCAAAGACATTCTGTGACTTACCCAGGTCACACAGCTAGAGAGTGACAGGGGAGGGGTTGTATTGTCCATCATTCTAATGGCAGCAGCAAAGTGGCATCATGTAAAGCAGCTCAGTATCTTACATAGAAAGCCAGCCTGGGCTCAGGTCCCCGAGTCTGACACACACTGGCACTGTGACTCTGGGCAAGGAGCAACCTCTCAGTGACAAAGGCACCTCTCTAAGACTCTAGGCTGCTTAGAGGACCTTAGAGGCCATCAGGTCCAACGTCACTTTTACACATGAGGAAACAGAGGCTCAGACCCCTTAAGGGACTTATTCAAGATCACGTGATTGGTTAGCGGCAGGGGCTAGAATTTGAACCCAGGTCCTTTGACCCCAAATAGAGTACCTGGGGGTTTAGAGATAAGAAAGAAGGGCTGTGGAGGTTTTGTGTTTATTTCCCCAGCACCCAAAACACAGTGCTGGGCACATCACAGGGATTTAAAAATGTTTGTTATTAGTTATCAATTCAAATGTTTTAGCTAGTCGTATCTCCTAAACAGATTGTGAGGTCCCAAAGGACAATCATGTCACATGCATCTTTGTGCCCCCTATAACACCCCCAGGATGCCAAATGTAAAAGGAGAGTAGAGATGAATTGAAGCCGATTTCTCTTTTTACTGAGTTCAAGTCCAATGACTGACTAACTAGGAAACCACATTTATTAAAGGATCTTTTTGGAAAGGATTAGACATCTGTGTCAGGTGGATTCAGAGGGTGAAGACCTAGGCTGGAATCCAACCCTTTCATTTCCTGGCTGTGTGATTTTGAACAAGGTGTGGAATCAGAGAAAGCATCACAGAAGGGACCATAGAGACTAACCACTGAGTGCAACTGCCCTCTTTACCAAATGAGAAAACAGGATGAAAGAAAGTGGGGCGTGCCCATGGTCACACAACCAGTGTCTGGAGTAGGATTCATTCACATCTTCCTGACCGTAAGCATCATGGTCTAGTCACTGAGTCACCAGCTACCTTAATCCTTCGACTTCACAAGCATACATTGGGAGATGGGCTGCTCGGTCATTAGAAGTCAGCAACGTGATGCAAAAGCCAAAATACCAGTGCATCAGGAAGGATAGAGGTTCCAAGAAGAGGAAGGTGAGCAAAAAAAAAATGGGATTATTCTGAAAAGCTTTTGGAAAAACTAAAAAATTGGATGTTATAGAAGGGCTATTTGGTAACAGCTGACATCCCTCCCCAGCGCAAACATAATCTCCAGAGTTTCCCAACTGAAACAGGATCCTAGAGTGACGCAGGTTTCTGCTCCTTTGAAAATTGGTACCAACGTTGCGTCACGTAGAGAATAACTACTTTGTTGTTCTCTTGTGTTCACCTAGAAGACGATCTTCACTGAAAAGAATGACTATTAATAATAACTGACATTTATACAGCACTCCTCAGAGCCCCTGAATGCTCTAGGGTGGGGCTGGCACCTGCATTGTGACTTCCCCTAGAGCAGGCACAAACATTGTCCAGTGAGTCTTTCAGCGTTGGAAAACAGAAAGACTTTCTGCTTTCTTATGATGCCGTCTTAATATACAGAGTCTCTACTTTGATGTATTATAAAGTACTATGTGCTTTTGGACTTGGTAGATCAATCCCTGTTTGCTCCGAATTTTATGTCCTTTGATCTCTCACAACACTGTTGCTTTATGGTGTCAAAAAGACTAAGATTTATCTTGAATGGCAGACCGAGCCAAAAGGGCACAGATCACATGATAATATGTGTGAAGACCATCACAGCTTTGGGACATATTAAAGAAGGGACTTGCCAGGGAAAAACATCCTCCATTACAAGTATGAAAGGAAATCTGTATTGTATTGTCATTGGCAATATTCAAGATTAAAGCAAGGAACAGAATGATTCTCGTTGTAGGTCAGATTGCCCCCAGAAAGTGGATGTCAATCTATCTGGGCTATAACACTTTACCGGATGTGAGGTGTACATTTCCAGGTGAAGACAGAGGAAACACTAGTGGTGTGCATGGCACAGTGGAAAGGACATAAGATTCAAAGTCCAGTGATTTGAGTTCAAATCCCAGCTCTCCCATTCACTCTTCATGAGACCCAACCTCTCTGGGCCTCTACTTCCCTACAAACTGAGGGTCTAGATCATTTTTAAGGTTCTTTCCAGTTCTAAAACTATGTTCATCTTCCTGGTCTGGTATTGGAATTTCCAAGTCTGCTTTGTCAAATGGTCCCAACATTTTTATTTTATTTTATTGCCCTGGACTTATGGTTTCCAGGTGTAGAAACTCTCTTCACTGAAGGAGACTGGCAATGCTCTGAGGTTTACAAAATTAGACGTTGCCAGGGGGTGTGCAAACAAAGACTTGTCTGTGGTGATACAACTGGTATGTGCTAAAGGCACAGCTTTAAGCCCGGGTGTTTCTTACTCCTAGGGACAGACATTTAGGCAGCCAGTCACTGACCAAGCTTCTCCTTACTGTTATATCCTGACTATTTCCTGCACTCTGTGCCAGGCACTGTGCTAATCACTAAGGATACAAAGAAAGACAAAACATGAGCCCTGCCCTCAAGGAGCTTACTTTCTAACAGGTGAAAGAAACTAGGTAGATAAAAGATAGATACAGGATAAATGGAAGCTCCATGTTCAGAGAAGCAAGTGCTAGCCCTGGGGGAGAGGAGGGCTGGTGGTGGAGGGAGAGCATGGCAGGCATGGGCACAGCTGGTGAAAATCCACAATGGGGGGTGGAGTCTTGCTCAAGGAACCTCAAGATTAAACAAACATCTGTTTGGTTTTTACAGTCTTCCATAACCTGGCCCCTCCCTCTACTTCTAACCTTCTTTTACTCCTTGTGCCCCCTTCCCCCACCCCCAGCTCTATAATCCAGTGATAACGGCCTCCTTACTATTCCTTGTATTAGACTCTCTCTCCCTCCGTCCTCTCTCCCTCCCTCCCTCCTCTCTCTCTCTCTGTCTCTGTCTGTCTGTCTCTCTCTCTCTGTCTGCCTCTGTCTCTCTCTGTCTCTCTGTCTCTCCCTCTGTCTCTCTCTCTGTCTCTCTCTGTCTCTCTGTCTCTCTCTCTGTCTCTCTGTCTCTCTCTCTGTCTCTGTCTCTCTGTCTCTCTGTCTCTCTCTATCTCTGTCTCTCTGTCTCTCTGTCTCTCTGTCTCTCTCTCTCTCTCTCTGTCTGTCTGTCTCTCTCTCTCTCTCTCTCTCTCTCTCTCTCTCTCTCTCTCTGTCTGTCTCTCTCTTCCAGGCATTTTCAGTGGCTATTGCCCATACCTGGGATCCTGCAGTGCTCTCCCTCTTCATTCATACTTCCTAACCACTCTGGCTTCCTTTAAACCTCAGCTAAAATCTTACCTTTTGCCTTAATGTTAGCATTTTCCCCCTGTGGCTTGTCTCCAATTGATCCTATATCTCTCTTGTTCTGTACACAGTTGTTTACATGATGTCTCCCGTTAGATGGCGAGCTCCTTGAGAGCACGGATTATCTTTTGTTTTTCTTTATATCCCCAGCACTTGCTACAGCAATTGGTATGTAGTGGGTGCTTAATAAATGCTTATTGATTTACTGTTGCTGGATCTTAGAGTACATGAAGGAGAATAAAATGTAAAAAGGGTGAAAAAGTAATAAGGGGCCATGTGGTGAGGAATGGAAGTAACTCCCAGTGTAACCCTATGGAACCTCAGTTTCCTCATCTGTCAAATGAGGCAGCTGGATTGGATAGGGCCCATCCTGACTCTCTTCCAGCACTGAAATTCTAGGAGGAAATGTGACCCAGAGACTAGGGAGCACAGTGGGAAGAGCCAGGCTGGCAAGCCAAAGTACTTAGCCTCTCTGAACGTGTTTCCTTATCTGTAAAGTAAGAAGAACTCCGCCTGCAGTCCCTGCGTCACGGAGTTGTCATAAGGCTCAGATAAGACACCATTTTGTAAGATAAAATATCATTAATAGTTACAATTATGGAGAGATAGGGGACAGAAGAATATTGATAGAGAACATCCTTTATTTAATCTGTCTAGGGAAATTTGGGATTATCACACTACCCGTGCAATCAGTCATTTTTCTGAGCTTATTTATGGTCTTAGAGATTTGTCTAAGATGCTAAGAGGTTAAGTGACTTCCCAGATTCACACAATGTGTGTGTGTGTGTGTGTGTGTGTGTGTGTGTGTGTGTGTGTGTGTGAGAGAGAGAGAGAGAGAGAGAGAGAGAAAGAGAGAGAGAGACTGAGAGGAGGAGGGGAAGGAGGAGGAGAAGGAAGAAGAGGAAGAAGAGGAGGAGGAGGAGGAGGAGGAGGACCCAGGTTTCCTCCTTCCAAGAGCACAGTTTGTTGCCTAGAATGCAAGTCTTCTTAAGAAAAGCTATTGATTCTTAGGGGCTTATTTTCTAGCCTACAACTTCACTAACACTATGAATTGTCTCAATTAGTTTCTTCATTGATTTCCTAGGACTTTCTAAGTATACAAAAAGGCTTAGTTTCATCAGCAAAAAGGCATAGTTTCATCTCCTCTTTGCCAGACTTTATGTCTTTGATTTCTTTCTCCTTGTCTCACTGCTATTTGTAACATTTTTAGAACTAAATCCTAATGGGGAAGGGAGGTGTCTTTGCTTTCTTGTTTAGTTAATTAGGAAATACTTTAATGTATCCCCATTGCATATGGTAATTGCTTTTGGCTTTAGAGAGATACTTTTTTATTACATTATAAAATGCCCCTCTATGTCTATACGTTGTAGGGATTTTAGCACAAATGAGGGTAGTATTTTGTTAAAGACTTTTTTTTTCGTTATCTACTGAGATAATCATATGGCTTTTGTTTTCAATAAGATCAATCATGTTGATTGTTTTCCCAACATCAAATCATCCTTGCATCCCTGGTGTAAATCCAATTTGGTCATAATGGATTCTTTCTTGGGTAAATTGTTGCGCTTATTTGACAGGATTTTATTTTAATTTTTTTTACTTGATTTCATTAATGTTATTGGCTTACTATTCTCCTGTCTTTGTCCTTCCCTCACTTAGGTATTAGCCTATATTTGTTTCCTGAAAGAAGTGTGCTAGTGTTTGAGAATAATTTATGCAATACTGGTATTAATTGTTCTTTAAAAGTTTGATAGAATCTCTTGTGAATTGATGGGTACCAGGAGTCTCCCCTTTACGTCTCCTTCTCACATTTCCAGTAATTCCTTTATGGTTAGTTCTATTTCCTTCCCTGGGATTAGATTATTTAAGATCTCTGATAGCTTTTAAAAAAAATGTTTTTGAAGATATTCTGTTCTTTTTTGTGTGTTTTGTTGGCCTGTGACCCATGAGACAAGTTCTTTCAAAAACTTTTCCTTCTGTTCATACCTTTCAGGCCATTTTGATTTTCTTCAAACAAATGTCTCAAAATATAAGAATGAATTTTCCTTTGGTGCATTTTTGCCTGAGTGACTTAACAAAAAATACTATTAGAGAATAGTTAAAAATCATCTTTCAACTAACAACAGACAGTTTTTGGCTTTTGGGGTTTTTTTTTTGCTTTTTTAGATGGGGGAAGGCAGGGCAATTGAGGTTAAGTGACTTGCCCAAGGTCACACAACTAGTAAGTGGTAAGTGTCTGAGACCACATTTGAACTCAGGTCCTCCTGACTCCAGGGCTGATGCTCTATTCACTGCACCACCTAGCTGCCCCAACAACAGATAATTTAATAACCATTTGACTTCCAGGCTAGAAAAAAAGATAAATCCAGTGATTTGGATCAAATAAAGATGCTCCATAAAGAAGCTATATCCCAAAATTCCGAAACCTGTCTTCGCAAGGAGTTCCCAAGGTCTTGGATGCCTGGGTCTTAGAGTAATTATTTAACTACATAATCAAAAATAAATAGTTTATTTATCCATGGGTGGGTATTAATAGAGCCTCAATAATCCATTCTCCTTTCCAGTGGACCTTCTTTATAGTTCATGTGACTTAGTCTTCATTTCCAAAAATCCTTTGCAAATAGAAGTGTCAAAATCTCCAGGATTATAATTATTCTGGAAACATTCAGGCAGATCTCCAATTGGTGCTGAAGTCTCATCCCAGAAAATAGAGAATCAAGCCTCTTCCCATCTTTCTGACTGATATTCATTCTTCTACCTCTTCCCCCCGCCCCCCAGCTCAACGACCCCTTACGTTTTTGTGATACTTTTAGTTTTGTTTTTTTTTAAGCTTTGGGAAATAATTGGAGGGGGGCAGAGAAAAGCATTGTAAAGTAGACTTGGAGTCAGAACCGTTTGGTTTTAATCCCAGTTCTGCCTCTGAGTTACCTCAAACAAATCTTTAACTACTCCAGGACTCAATTTGCTCTTCTTGGAAGAGGGCATGGCTGGACAAGATGCTATCTAAGTTGTATTTCATTCCAAATCCGGGATCCTCAGAAGGCAGTCCACATATTCCAGTCCAATTTCTATGTCCTCTGTTAGAAACCAGGAGGGCAGAGCTCATACGTGTGCATAATAGGCAGCAGCCCACACAGCAAGGTATTTAGGGATAATGGAAAAGACCCCCTTCCTCCATTTCCAAAATGTAGACCTGCTGCCATTCCTGGAATTCCTCCACTCTACACTTAGATTGAAAACTCTCCCAGCCCTAGACTCCACAGCTTTTTAGAACTGGACTTGGGCACCTCCTATTTTCATTTCCTCGTTCTGCAAATGCGGCACTGGGACGTCCAGCGACTCACTTGACATTGCAACTTATTAGAGGCAGAGTTGGGACCAGAACCCTGTCCTTCCCATGCACATCAGTGACTATGATGTGCCAGAAAAGCTGCTTGTGAGCAGGTTGGTGCATAGAGCTAGCCGCAGATCCAGCTAGGACAGGCAAGAGAAGCTTTGTACCAAGGCAACGCTTACTCCAGAAGGCAGAAACAACCCAGAGCTCAGTGCAGCACCTGGCCCATGGGAGGTGCTTAATAAATGCCAGCTGACGGGCCATCTAATTAGCAAGAATTAGGATTAAAATAGGAAATTACCGGATAGTGTACTCTCCACCCCAGCCCTAGCCTGAGCCCCTTCTCATGGCAATCTTCACAGGTGACCCAGCAGCGCTGGAGCGAGGAGGACCTGGATTTCAGATGGGTGCTGAGCCGATCACTAGCTGTGTGACCCTGGGCACGTCATTCAACCTCTTAGTTTCCTCTACTGGAAAATGGAGATAACAGCACCCGTCCCCCAAGGCTGTTGTGAAACCCCGATGAAATAATGTTTGTAAAATGTTTAGCACACGGCCCGGCCCATGGGGCCTTAATAAGTGCTTTATTCCTCCCTCCCTCCATTACTTTCTTCTGCTCCTCCCTCCCTCCTGCCTTCTTTCTTTCCTTCCTTCCTTCCTCCCTTCCTTTCTTCCCTCCTTCTTTCCCTTCCTTAAATTAAATTAAAAGAAGTGAGGATATCTGATCTAGAGAAGAGAATACTCAGGGGACACGACACCATCTTCCAGGATCTGAAGGGCTATTGCGGGGAGGAGAGATTAAATGTGTCCTGTTTGGTTCTAGATAATGGAACCAGGGGTGATGTTTGATGTCTGGGAAAAGTTACATATAATGAAACCTGACCCAAGAAGGAGCAGGCCTTCCTGGGACCTTAGGATCTCCTCCTCGGAGGTCTTCGAGCAGGTTCTGGCTGAATCCCAACTGAATGTGATACAGAGATCGTAGGATTGATCACCTTGGAGGCTCTAATCCATACCATTTTCATTTTACAGATGCAGCAACTGAAGTCCAGGGAGATTCAGTGACTTACCCAAGGTCACACAGGCAGTCATTGGCAGAGCCAGGATTTGAACCTAACCCTAGATTCAGTACATTTTTTACTATATCGTATTGTACCTTATGTGTGTGACAGTCATACATAAAGGGAAGGAGACTGGAGGACCTGTAAGCCAGTCCTTTGCTATGAACACACCCTTGGACTGACAGCCATGTGAAAATCCCTGTAAACTAAAGCTACAGAGAATCCAAAGAATCATAGAAATAAAATGTGAACAGAAACTCCATAAGAAGTAAGACAATCACCCTGAACCACTGTCCTTCCCTGTTCTTCTCTGTGATATAATGGATGCCTTAGGATAGCACACACACACACACATACACACACACACACACACACTGACACACACACACTTATCCACTCACACATTCATACACATTCACACACACACATACATACACACACACTCATACACTCACACATTCACATACACACTCACACACACACACTCATACACTCACACATTCACACACACTCATACTCACACACACACTCATACACTCACACATTCACACACATTCACACACACATATACACACTCACACACACACTCATACACTCACACATTTACACACACACACACACACACACAATTACATGGGGTCTGGAATCAAAATCTCCTTCTGAGCCTTAGGCTATTGGGGGTGTTTTTCTAGTTGGGATTCTGGCTGTAGGATCGTTTCTTCTTTCCTTTCTCCAACTGACTTGCCCAGAACAACTTTGCCTCCAATTTATTGCAGATTTGACAGAATGCCCATTGATAATGGAACTCTGGCATCCTCCACTGGGCAGCTGTGCTTTGATTTCTCTCTGGTCTGTTGACTCTTTCTCCCATGGAGCCAGCACTGATGTCCTACCAAACCAGAGAATGTTGGTTGAGAAAATCTATTCCTGATGCCTTCTAGGTGCCAAAACATCCATTTTTACATTAAGGAGCCAAATTCCCAATAATCCTGAATGAACCTAATCTCAAATATTGGAAGCATCACAGGACTGAGAGCTTGTGAGCTATAGTCTGGAGGGAATTGTAATCTATAAATTGCCTAGGATTGGAGGGCAGTTTACTGGGGCTGAGGAAAGACAATTTCTCTCAGAACCTAGTCTGCCCTTTGTCATAGCCCACCAGTCCCCTAGTAATGAGCTAGCCCTCAGGAGAAGGCCCCTACCAGTGATGGCACACTGAAAAGTGCCAGACATTGGTGCTTCTGTCTTTTCAAGGCTATGACCCACACCACCAGGAGAAGCTGAGAGTTGCACTCAGAGTTTCTGAGCCATTTATCTAAACACCGCCCTATTGGGTACACTAGTTAAACCTCATTTGAGAACTCGGTGTTTCCTGAATTCCATTTCCCTACTCATAGGAGGAATGGAGGAGAGGGGAAAGAATGAGTAAGGACACTGTACCTCTCCTAGAATTCCTGGTTTTAGAGTGACCTCTGAACTGTCTTGTGGCTGAGTCTACATGCACACATGCAGTAGATGTTTGACTCCTTCCTTCTATGCACAATCAACAAACATTGTATACAGCATGGCTATCTATTCCTGTAGGTGAACTAATGGCATTATTCTGAGATCCTGTGCCTTCAGCTAAGTAAACAAGCAAGGTCAGGGAAAGAGGAGTATCCAGTAGATGGAAGCTCAAAAGCTGGGTTTTTTTTTTAGCCTCTACATATACATTCTTATTAAACATATTTTTACATTAGTCATGTTGTGTAGGAGAATTAGAGCATATGGGAGGAGCCATGAGAAAGACAAAACAAAACAAAACAAAAAAGAGAGCACATGGTCTGCTTCAATCTGTGTTCAGGCTCCTCAAAAGCTAATTCTGATTGATTGGGTAAATCCACAATGAACAACATCAAGGCAGTGAGAAAAAGGGGAAGCTAAGGGATACAAGGTGATCCACTCTATGAAAACCATAGAGAGTATTCCCCCTCAGCAGCAACGGAGCGCACAATGGTCAGATGAGTGTGGAGCATGCCTAGAAACTGAGCCTCCTTAGGGACTAGGACTAGGGAGGTGGCTGGGAGTTAAATATGCCCAACTAAGGCCATCGTGAAGCTTTAACTGGATGCATTGGTGGATGATATTGTGTGTCTGCTACAGGAGATGTAGTATAATGTGTATAGAGCTGGACTGGGAGCCAGGGAAGCCTGAATTCCTGGTTGTCTCATCCAATGTCTACATGCCTCATGGGAAGCGCAGACTGTCATGGACAGCTTGCAATTTGCATTGATGGAGAGAGTTTCCACACCAAGAGCATAAACCACAAATCCTTCATGTATTTTTGCCACCCATTTATCCTTTTATTATCATATGGAGGACAATCCAAAATGCTCTGAAGGCTTTCTGTATTACTAAGAGCAGAATAGCACGTTCTTCATGTTTGCTATTGACTAGTTAGTGGAGCGACCAAGCCCTGCACATTTCTGTCCTCTGCTTTTTGTTACCCCTTGGGTAGTTCCAAGCCCGTTTTTCTTTCCTTCCCTTTCCTTTATTTTCTTTTCTCTCTTCTCTTCCCTCCTCTCTTTTTTCCTCCCCTCCCCTCCCTTCCCTCTTCTCTTCCCCTCCTACTTTCTCTTCTTCTGTCTTGTCCTCTCTTTCCTTCACTTCCATTCTCCTCTCCTCTTTTCCTCTCCCTTCCTTTTTCTTCCCTCCTGTCCTCCCCTCTTCTCTCTTTTATTCCCTTCCTTTCCTTCCCTTTCCTTCTCTACTCTTTTTCTCTTTTTTCTACCAAAGTTAATCCTAGAAATCACCCTGAACTTACTCATTGGATTCAGCACTGGTCATCTGCATTCCTTTCCCCAAAGGCACTTCATCACTCTAAAAAGGCCTCCTTAGAAATGCTTGACTAGAGAAAACCTCAATATCGTTGGCTCTTTATTAGCTACTATGTGAAGTTATCTTGACAAAGCCCATTAGTGGGTGGAACAGCCTCCCAGCAGGAATAGCAGACACTGCGCCAGGGGCCTTTGAAACAAGGCTGGATAGGAAGGAGCAGAGACTCTATAGAAGCGGGAGACACAGTTAGACTAGAAGACCAGCAGAGCTGTAACCAGCATGGGCTCAACACAGCTTTGTTCCAAGGCATGAACATCCATGAGGACACTCTCACCAGAAATTGATTCCCTCTGCCTCTCTTCGCTGTTCTCCAGAAATACATGGTACCCCCTCCCTCATCCATTCACCCTTGCCAAGGAGCTGTTCCACTGAGTCTCTTTCCTGGGCCGCCCCCCTCCTGACACTCATGGAACCCATGTACAAGAAGAGGAGGAAGAGTCCCCTTCTGAATCTCATCCACCCTTGCCTTCATACCATTTCCATTAGATTGTGAACTATACTTCGTCATTTTTGTATCCCCAGCTCTTAGCATAGTACCTGGCATATAAAAAGTGGTTTAAAATGCTAATTAACTGACTAGCCCCCCCCCCGCCCCCCCCACTCCACTAATAATGAGATAGCCATGTCGAGAAATATTGGAGAGTCTTGCCAGGGCTGATCCACTGAATGCAAATGTATGAACCAGAAGAATTTCAGCCTTCTCCCAAGTCCATGCCCCATACCACAAGAAAGCTGAGAAATGCAACTGGGAAATGTGGCTCCCTGAACAACATGAGCCATACCACCTCTTCCAGCCCCAAATGAGTTTGTCTGTGGTCCATTAACAGCTAGTTAAAGCTCTGATGGTCTGATGTCCCCTCCCAGTAGAGCTGAGGGGTTTTTCCCCTTCTGGGCATTTTTCAGGAGTATCCCTTTGGAAGATGCATATTTTGTTTCCAGGTTGGGGCCAATATTCTATGAGTGTCACATTCAACAGAAGAGAGAATGGAGTTAACTAACTAACAAATGAACAAACTAACTGGCCTTCTCTCCTTCCTATTCCTTCACTTAAGCACACCCTTCTTCAATCTAGCATTTTCTAACTAAGCAATCTCCCCTGCTCCCATTGCCCAAGTGAAGTGCTCACACAGTTATTGACAAATGCCCATAACTGACTAGAAGGATGATGTGCCCGGGGACTCACCAAACACTGATGCCACATGGCACCTTGCATCGAGCCTATTTTGCCCATGCACATGCTGCCCGGCAGGCAGAGGTTAATAGACAGTTTATGAAACCTCAGAATGCAATTAAGTCCCAGAGGAATCTCAGCTGGAGGCCATGCCAGTTTCTATAGCAACCCCAGGGCTCTGGAAAAGAACTGGCGTGATTAATTTAAAGTCAAGATAAGCACATAAATAGAACCCTCCTATACCTCCCCCCCAACCCAAGTTACAATATGCAATTGACTAGGCTTTTGAATTAATATACAAAGGGAATTAGGAAGCAGACTGGCTTTTCATTTGCTGGAATTGAATATATTGGGGGAGATGGTGAAAGGTAGCTTCATTTTTTAAAGCTATCATGGCGATGACAGCAAGATTTAAGAAACCCAAAAGGGAGAAAACTCCCAATTTTTCCATGAAGAAAAATAGTGAGACAACTAAGAAATAAAAAAAGATGTTCAGAAAAATTAAAGTGGGCAGGAAGAAACTGCACAACCCTGACTAATTATGGTTTAGTTCTAATACCAAAACTGGTGATCAGGGCTGAAGAAAGAAAAGTTCTGCCATAAATAGAATAATTTCTAACATCATACTTTTTCAAAGACCTTAACTCTAGAAGGATCTTTATAGATCATCTCATTTAACCTTCTGACAGCCCCAGTGGATCATAGATTTAGAGCTGAAAGGGTCTTTAGAGACCATATAGTCCAACCGCATCATTTTACAGATAAGGAAACTGAGATAGGTAGGTAGATAGGCACATAGAAATGTGGCAGGTAGATAGACAGACAGATAATAAATTATTCAATGAACATTTATTAAGCACTTACTATGAGCATTGATGCCAACCTCTGGACGTACTGAAAGAGACAAAAAGTAATCCTTGCTCTCAAGGAGCTTATAATCTAATGGGAAAACAAGATGCAAACAAACATATACGGAAAAAACTATAAACAGGATGAATAGGAAATAATGAAGAGAATTAGGTCACCGGAAATAATAGGAGTTGGGAAAGATTTCCTGTAGAAGGTAGGATTTTTCTTAGGACTTAAAAGAAGGGAAGTCAGTAGTTGGACTGGAGGAGAGAGGGCATTCCAAGAATGGGGGACATCCAGAGAACCTGCGTGGAGTTGAGAGAGGGGGTGTTTTATTCATGGAACAGCCAGAAGGCCAGTATCATTGGATTGAAGAGTACATGTCAGAAAGTAAGGTGTAAGAAGACCAAAAAGGTAGGATGGATCTGGGTTATGAAGGACTTCGAATGTCAAGCAGAACATTTTATATTTGCTGCTGGAGGCAATTGGGAGCCAGCAGTCAGAAGTGTAGAAGATACTGACGGAGTGGGAGACAAATGAGGACTTCCGTTAGGTGCCAAATTGAATAACCTGAACCTCAAAGGAAGAGAGGCTATTGGGTGATAAAGGAGGAGAATCTGGAAGTAACAATGGGAAGCAAGGAATATTCCAACTCCCCCACCTTGATCAGTGATCTGGGGAGCAAAGGTATAGCCAGTACTAGAAAAGATGGCAAGGGAGGCCATGTCATCAGGGGAAAGCCAGGTTTTAGTAAAAGCTAGTACATAGAATGAATAGGAGAGGAAAAAATTTAAGATGAAGGGAATTTTGTTACCTATGTGACAGATATTACAAAAGGTACAGTGGAAGGACTGGGTGGAGTTAGGTTAAAACTTTGGGGTGGGAGAGCTTAGAGGGATGGAAATGAGGAACTGAGTGGTAGATGTAGTGGAACAGCATTTGGATGATGAACTGTAGGAGTTTGAAGTCATTGGGATGTGAAAGATATGACAAGGTGTGAGACAGACAGAAAGGAAGGAAGGAAGGAGGGAAAGAAGAAAGCATGATAACAAGGCTTTTTTAGGGCACTGCCTAACCTGAGTGGGTAGAGGTGTTGCACAAATAACACTGAATCAAGGTAGAATGGTATCAGTACCATAAGATAGGGATGGACAAGGTTGGAGGTTGGGGTGGGAACCCAGGAAGATTTCTTGGACTTCTTATTTCCACAGAAAGACACTGAATGCATTCTTGTTGGTTGACTGATTGAACTCTAGGCATCATGTTTTAGAGAGAATATTGATAACCCAGGAGAACATTCAGAGAAGCATGCCCAGGAAGTTGGACTGTTTTGAGAGTATATCATATGAGAACTAGAAGAAGGAATTGGAACTATCTAGCCTAAAGAAGAGAAGATAGAGGGCTGGAAGGAGCAGAAAGGACAAGATAACTGTCTTCAGTTATATGAAGTGAAAGAGGATACAAATGTGATATAATTTGCCACAAAGAGAAAAACTAGGAGCCATGAGTGGAAGTTTCAGAGAGGTCAGCTTAAATTTGAGGCAGGAACAAACTGCTTGCCTCAGACAGTAATGAGTTTTCCCTCACTGGAAATTCTTCAAGCAGTTTTGGTGATGATTTGCTGACATGTTATAAGGGCAGGGTCTTGCTTAAGCAAAGGAAGGACTAGATGGTCTCCACAGACCCCTTTGCCCTTTACGTTCTGTGATCAGTTGGTGCTATGAATAACCAAAAAGAGACATTGAGAAGGCCATAGAGAGAGTCCAAGCATTGGAACAAATGCCAAATATGGCCTTCGCCAACCCATAAAATCTGAAGGGAGTGTGTACAAGTCACAATGTGCATCAAGGCCATCAGAATATGCCTTTGGAATGTGGCTATGGGGTGCATTTGTGAGGATAGGGAGTGCATCAAAGGTACATGTATGTGGCTGAGAGAACAGCCTCAGCTGCGATGAAAACACAAGTTTTCAGGTTTATTTAAAAAAATGTTTAGAATTCATTTATGACTCATATAAACTGTATCCCTAGAATTGATTGATGGTGGTAATTTTTTTGGTGGAAAAAGGTCTTCCTGGAAGGACAAAAAAAAAACCAAAACCTTTTTCTGTTACCAAATGGCTATAACCATTAGGTGTCACTATCTGGCAAGGTTTGGAGGTTTAAGTAGAAAGTGAGAGGAAAAGGAAGAGGTATCCACTGTCTCTTAACACCCCACCCCCACATCTGGAATTTTATGGGCTAGTCAAATTCTTCCCCCAGTTCCTCCCTTAGCTGATCTTGTCCAAGATTCTATCTTAGGCAATGTCTCCACTCAGCTTCTTATTCCTTAGCACAGAGAACCTTTGAATTGCCTAAAAAGGATAACAGGAGTGGGAGAAGGGAGGGGGAGTAAATTCTGCCTGAAAACTATCTTTCCCTGAGAAGAACATTCTACTCTTGAGTATCTGTCACAACAACTAAGTTTATGTACTTATGACTCAATAGTCTTAGACAAACTGTCCTAAGTCCTTAATTATCTCCTCTACTAGTAAGGAACTTACAAAATCAATACCATGAACTTCTTTCTCATTTGGTACAACCTTCATCTGGGCAGGGGTTGATCATGGTGGGTGAAGTATTAAAAAAAAACACCACCACCACCAAATTAATATTTGAGACCAAAGTTCAAACTTCTATCTTATTTCATTCTGCATACTACAAGTTGTTTGTTGGGTCACTCCATTGTTTCACTGCAACAACATCTGTATGAAATTAATAACAGACATGAATCATGTTGAGATTATAAGTAGTTACAGTTTTATGTGAAAAAAACAAGAATTAGGACTAGTTTAAGGAATAGGAAAATTGTATAGGAAATACCTGCCAACTACAGATGCAGTGCTAAACCTTTACTGTCCTTTCATGGATCTCAAAGATGGACAACAATCAATAGCTTCAGTCCATTTTAGTCACCTCTAAGAGTCTTTTCAAATAAACAGATGTTGGGGTGGCTAAAACCAAGTCTGCAATGTCCAGATTCTATTCTCCAAACTTGTGTCCTACAACGAGGCTTTTCTCTCTCTGGCTGCCATTTTGGTATAGTCTCATACTTGCTGTTGCCAATGCTCAACTCCTCCAAACCAAACCAGTCTCTCACTCATCTGCCCCAGTTCAGCATCTGGAATCTCATGATCTTTCCTCTTCTAATCAGAAGAGAAATTCACACTGTATTTTGGAACTACAGTTCCCAGAAGTCCATGCTCCCCAAGACCCAGAATCTTTCTTTACCCATAGGAGAGGTTGGTCTAAATACAGTTGTAACACTTGAGGTCTCTTTAGGTATCTTGCTGCAATATACCAGATTTTTTTCTTGTAAGGCTGGATGCCAACGTCTCTGAACACAACCAAGGATATTGAAGTAACTAGCCATAAACTCATCACATGCACTCAAATGTGCATTCCATGGCCCTAAATTTTCCCTTTGCCAGAGAGAGAGAGGGAACTAAAGAGATCAAAAAGGTCTATGCTTCTGTCAGTGCCTCTGAAGATGTAAGCTCTTGTCACACACTGCAGAGCTCTGTTATATGAAGCCCAACATTTCCTTATAATTCTGTTTCTGACACCTCTAAATTAGGAAGGAGAACTAAGTTCCAGTATCAGCTGGGTAGCAAGCACCCCTGGGTCAGCCAGGAACAAATGGGAAGGCATAATGGGAGTAAAGAATAAAGTGGCAGAAACTATAGTTTTCTAATAATTTTACTAGAGAATTAGAGAAAAATTTCTAGAAAGAGTAAAAAAATAGAAAAATAATAGGAAAGACAGAGATTATTTAGTTATCATATAGGTTTAAATCTAGAATGATCTTTCCAGACCCTAGAGCTAGGAGGGACTTCAGAAGCCATGCTGTCCAATGCTGTCATTTTACAGACAGAAATCAAGGGACAAGGAGGAGTCACTTGGCTAAGGAAACACGAGTGGCAGAGGCAGGGTTTAAACTCCCATCCTCTGGCTTCCAGGCCAGGGTTTTCTTTCACCACACCACACTGCCTTGGGATTCTTGTTTTGGTCCAGATTGAACTATGACTAATGAAGTCTCTTCTCTCTCTAAGATTTTCTGATTTTGTAAGTATCCAATTTTTCCAGTATTTAATATGGTTACTTAAGATCAAAATTACTACTAAACGGTGAAAACCCACCTGGACTTGGAATTTTTGTGGCAAACTAACATCTTTATGCTCCTTACCCATCTCTTTAAGGGTAAGGTAAAAATACAGAAAGCATCATTTAAACGTAAGGGTTTTTTAAATCAGTTTTTTTTTTATCAATTAGTCAACTAACATTTATGGAATTCCTACTATGTGTCAGGCATGATAAAAGATGATCCCTGCCCTCAAGGAGTTCACAGTCTATTGGGGGAACAACATACAAGCAACTCCATACAAACAAGAGAGGATAAATTAAAGATAACCAATAGAAAGGAGGCATTAAAGTTAAGCAGGACCAAGAGAGGCTTCCTGAAGATGGTGGTATTTTAGTGGAGATTTTAAGGAAACCATGAGGCAGAGAGGAGGAGAGAGAGCACTCCAGACATGGGAAACAGTCATTGCAAATGCTTGGAGGTCAGAGATGGAATGTTGTATAAGGAAAACAGCAAGTCCGCTACTGTCACTGGCTTGCTGAGTATATGAAGAGGTGTAAAAGGTAAGGATTATATATTCTCTTCATAGTTAAAAATTTAAAGATCAACACAGACAACCTAGATCACAGTCTGTACTTGGGGTGAGAGCTAGCATATGGTGAATGGAATTTTGTGTGAAGGTGTCAAAATCTAGGAGAACTTCCTACTTTTCCTAAGGTACTCCTTGCCATGTGTCTTGTGGTCCTCTGAAAGCCCACTTGTGCTGTAGCAGTCACCTTGAGAATCTCATTATCCAAGCACCCCAAACCATCATGCCTTCTCATGGTCAAAGATTTACTCTCTAGTTCAACCTCAAAGGTACAAACTGTGCCACCAGGGTGTGTTGTGTGCAAATACCCTCTCTCCCACCATGGCCCATAGTTCCTATGTTGCCTGAAATATCTGATATTCCTGCCTGGCTTGCTTTCTCTTGCTGAGTTTTATATCATAGATCAATGGAAATATCAAAGCTAGTGAATAATGATAATTGCATGGACGTAGATCTTAATCCAAGGTCAGACTATCTCAGCTGTCAGAACATGAAGAAAGAAAACATTTCCTTCAGCAGGAAGGGATGAGTTATGCTAATGAAATACCATTGGGGTGGGGGGGTGGAGAGACTGAAAATATCTAGTCATCAGAGGAAGACTAGAAAAGCAGCTACTCCTAAGAGGAAAAATGTGGATTTAAAGAAGGTCAGAGCTGCAAAGGACCTTAGAGATCACTTAGCCCAATCCCCTTATCTTATAGATTAGGGAAATGAGGCTGAGGGAATGAAGCCATTTATTCAAGATCCAAATGTCTGTGTAGACCAAACAGACCTCCTGAGCCCCTCTCTCCCTCTGTCTAATATCTCCAATTCTCACACTATCTCCCTCTTTGATAGTAAATCTTCCTTTACCCTTCTCTCGCCAACCTCCATTCCCCTGCCCCTGCATATTTCTCTCTTTCCTGTTCCCAAGAGTCTAGGGCTTCAATCAATCAATAAGTAGCTAGTATGTTCCAGTCACAAAGACAAAAACACCAAGTCCCTGCCCTCAATGAACTTATATTTTGTTGGGGGAGCTCAGATAGAATCCCCTAGAGAGGGCTGGCTGATTGGGGAAAATCTCAGGATCAATACGGTAATAGCAAGTCTAGGTACCAGGGTGCAGTAGGGGGAATAATAGAATTGGGACCAGATGATCTGCATTGAAATCCTGACTCTGCCAACATGTGTCTATGGTCTTGGGCAAGTCAATTAATATCTTTGACCCTCACCTAGATAGACCAGATGACCTCTAAAGTCCCTTGCAGTCCTAAAGCCAGAGAGTGGCTATCTTGGATTGGGGGCTTAGTCATATGGAATGAGCCAAGGACCTCACTACTATGATTAGGATGCAACATCAATGAGCCCATCAGCAAGGATGGTTTGCCACTGAGGTTCCAAGCTACAGATACAGTGGTTCTTATATCTCCTTTGCCTGAAAGCCAGATTATCCCTAAAAAGTCCTAGTGGAAGGTCCCCAGCATGATGAGCAAAATTTTAAAGGTCTGTGGAAGAATGTGGACAAGAACTACACAGAATATGAAGGAAAGGATGGGGTGCAATTTGCACCAGTGGAAGGAATAACCACATTCACAAGATTATAGATGTATGGCAGTATCACAGAACCGAATTTTCAGAATTGGGAGGGACCTTGAAGGCTCTCTAATCTAACCCCAAGCCTCACAGGAATCCCTCTTATAATGAGCCTGACAAGTGGCCATCTGGCCTCTGTTTGAAGATATCAAATGAGAAGGAACCAATTTCCCCTCCATTTTAGAAATGCCCTAATTCTTGGGAAGTTTTTTCATTCTATTAAGCCTAAAACTACATTTCTAATATCTTCTTCCCATTGCCCCTGGGATGTTCTGTCCTCTGGGCTCAAGAACAAGAAGTGTGACTCTTCTTCTATGTGACAGCTCTTCTGATAGTTAAGACTATTCGAAGTCTGTTCTTCTCCAAGTTAAACAGCCCAGTTACAAACTGAAGTATTTATTGAGGTTGCTTTGCCACTTCTATGTTCACCTGGACTATGGGATTTTAGAGTTGGACTTTAAATATGACCTAGTCCCATCTTCTAATTTTAGAGATAAAGAAACTGGAGAGGAAAGGTCTTGCTCAAGGTCACACATGGAGCAAGTGGGAGCTTGGCATTGAACCCAGTTCTTCTGACTCCATTGTTCATTGTTCCAGAAGAGTGATTGCCATTCCTCATTTCAAGATATTCCATACCTCCAGTGATGCCATAAAGTTCTCAAAAATATTTTAAAGTTCATTTTAATTCCTTTCACTGAAACACACAAAATCTACTTAAAAGTCTTATGCAATTTGAAAACTTTAATCTTATAGGTCATAGATATAACAGAAATCTATAAAGGGCATTTCCATGGCAAACAGAACTTTCATCTCACAATAGATATGAAAGTCAATTCTGTCTGCGGTGGAAGGAAAGTTTTCCTTTTTATCTGTAGCAACCATGTCTTCTTGGTCACTGGATTTAAAATGAAAAAAACCATCACGTGTAGCTGGGTAACATTGTTGTGTTCAGGGGTGATAACTTAGTCTTTTGATACCATTTACAGATTATTTCTGTCCTCACACTTTATGAACCATATTCTAGAGAAATCATTTTAGGAGGAGAGATACACAATCTTCCAAAACATTGGAAATGCCTGATGGTCTAGAATTTGAAACCGTTGCTACTGGACTACAACCTCCTCAAGAGTAAAAGCCGTGTATAAGAAAAACAACAATAATTAATAATGCCAATAATGCACCTTTATTTAGCATTTGAAGGTTTTCAAAGTGCTTTGGAAATATTGTCTTAGGAAAATGATAAATGTTGAATGAGATGTGAGAAAACTGGGACACTAATGCACTGTTGGTGAAGTTGCGAACTGATCCAACCATTTGTGAGAGCAATTTGGAACTATGCCCAAAGAGCTATAAAATGGTGCATATCCTTTGATCCAGCAATACCACTGCTGGGTCTATATCCCAAAGAGATTAAAAAATGGGGACTGGTGAAGAAGCTATTTGTACAAAATATTTATAACAGCTCTTTTGTGGTGGCTAAGAATTGGAAATTGAAAGGATGTCCATTAACTGGGGAATGACTGAACAAGTTGTAGTATATGATTGTAATGGGATACTATTGTGCTATAAAAAATGACAAGCAAGATGATTTCAGAAAAGCCTGGAAAGACTTACATGAACTGATGTAAAGTTGAAGTGAGCAAAACCAGGAGAACATTGTACAAAGTAATAGCAATATGGTATGATGAAGAACTGGGAATAATATGGGTTTTCTCAGCAATACAATGATCCAAGACAATTCTAAAGGACTCGTGATGGATAGATAAAAAAAAAAAGTTATCCATCTCCAGAGAAAGACCTAATGTTGTCTGTATGCAGACTGACATGTACTCTTTTTCACTTCCTTCCTTCCTTCTTCACCCTTCCTCAATTCCTCCATCCTTCTCTCCCTTCCTTCCACCTTCCCTTCCATCTCTCTCTCTCTCTCTCTCTCTCTCTCTCTCTCTCTCTCTCTCTCTCTCTTTCCTTCTTCCTTCCTTCCTTCCTTTCTTCTTTTCTTCCTTTCTTTTTTCTAAGTCTTCTTGCACAAAATGACTAATATGAAAATGTTTTACATGATTGCACATGTATAACCTATATCAGATTGCTTACTTTCTCAGGAAGGGGTGGTGGAGATGGAGGGAGGAATAGAATTTAGAACTCAAAACTTAAAAAAAGAACTAATGCTAAAAATTGTCTTTACACGTAATTGGGTAAAAATAAAATATTTTCAGAAAGAAAACATTGTATCCTCACACCTGGTTCTCAAAATTATACTCATCATATAGATGAGGAAACAGAAGCTCATAAAGGTTAAAGGACCTTCCTAGGATCATGCAGCTAGTAAGTATTAGAAGCAAAATTCAAACCCAGGTCCTCTTGATTCCAAGCCCAGCATACTCTTCACAGTCTATCATATTGTCTCTCTAATTTTTATAATGAAAGTGCCTAGAATAGTTCTCTGAGCATAGTGCATGCTCAATGAATATTTAGGTATGACTAACTAAAGAAAATACTCAAATGGGTCCATGATCTCATCCATTTGGGAACCCTCCAATGATGTAGATCATCACTCCACTATACCTGCCCCCTGTGCGCAGTTTATATCTTCCCCAAAGCCCCCATAAGGTCTGTACTTATGTTCTGTGGGTCTCTCATTTTCTCTCAATGTCATGAGGGTACCAGGATTATCTCTCTGTCCTACCATCCTTTGATGACACCCTTTTACTCCTGTTCCTTCTCAGTGACTGTGATGCTGCCTATTCATACCCATCATGCACTGTTCCTCTGGGATGATCACCTATAGCTCTGCAAAGGTGACGTTGCTCCAGATCTCACTGTCATACAGTGATAACAGGAAAATGTTTCTTTTTAGAGGCTGGGCTTTTGCTGTTATGGGAAACTTAGAATAAATGTAAAAATATTTGAGTAATTTCCTAAAAGCAGTCAGAATTTGTAATACTCATGAAGAAAGGATAAAATAGAGAAAAATATGGTAAATAATTAGGGTTTAACCCCCTGGGTTGGTCACTTGTAATCATTGCTCCCAGGCAAGGCTGAGGCTGGTGGATGGCTTAAGTTCAGGATTTCTGGGCTACCACGAAGCTAACGCCAGTCAGGGTCCTGCACTAAAACTGGCACCAATATGGTGAACCCCTTGGGAGCCTGGGACCACTGCATTACCTAAAGAAGGACAAACTGGCTCAGTTCTGAAATGGAACAGTTTGTCAACAGTGGGGATGGGCTCACGAGCTAGGGGGCTGCTACATTTCTAGCCTGGGAGAAATAGGGACACCTGGTCTCAAAAAATATCAATAATTCTGAATTACTTAAACAAGCTATTGAAAAGCAAAGATGGGAAATGGACAACAGGAATTATGTTGATTATAACTATAATAATTTCATATAGAAGTTATAACAATGTGAATTAATTGCTACAACAAGGAGATCAAAGGAAGCTAGGAAGTGCAAACATCTGACTTACTTGCTAAATGGAGAGGGATAGATGCCAAAAAGCAATTCTAGCTTGGAATACAAACATCTTTAAAATCTTATGAAGAAAAATGATGAATGATCATAGTAGCACAGGGTGTTCCAAAAGTCTGAGTACAAGTTAAAGCTAATCCAATGCTTAAAGCTTCAAACTATACTGACACCCTGTATTTTCTCATAAAGAAGAAAACATCAGGGCAGGGTAAAAGCAGTTTTGAGAGAGTTTGGAAAGATATCCAACTAAGTCAAATCCTCCTAAGGGCATTCTGGGGTGAAGTCAGAAAAAGGACTACAAACAGAGGAAAAGATTTGAAAAAAATTATTACATCAAAGTTTTATTCATCAAGGGCAGTGGGACCATCCTGTTTGGATCTTACCACCCCCGTTCCAGAAGCACCAAGACAGGAGGTAGAAATGTCCCTAAAGAAAAAAAAGGAAGGAAAGCATTTCTATTGGATTAAACATACATAGGTCCATGTTGGAGGAGATATAATTGTAAGGGTGTTGAGAGACCAATTTATGAGCATCTAAAGGAAAGGAAGATACCTTAGGTGGGGAGAGGGATGGGCAGTAATCTCAGTAATTATTGATACACTCCCCCCCCCAAGAAAATATGACCCAAAAGGTGAACAACTACCAACATACATGTCAGTTCAATTCACATCTGATGGAGAGCCCTCTCTAAAACATTCACAAGTGGTCATCCAACTTTTGCTTGAAACCCTCCAGTGAGGGGCAAACCCTCCCTACTTGCTGACGCAACCCATTTCACTCTAAGAGAACTTGGAGTGTTATTTGGAAGGTACACCTGCTAGCCAACCCAAATTTGCCTCTTTACAACTTCCCCTCACTGCATCTAGCCTTGCCCTCTGGACTAAATGAGAACAAGTCTAATGTATCTTTCATAAGATGCCTCTCAAGTTGAAGAAGGCTGTCTTATGTTTCCTTTTTCTTCCATTTCTCTAAGCTAAACATTTCTAGTCCTTGAATTAATCCTCATACATCATGCATTCAAAGGCCTTCTCCATTCTCAGTCTTTAGCTCAGTCTTTGTTCCAGCATCAAGGTCTGAACACAAAAGTCCAAGAATGATTTGAATTAGGACAAAGGACATTAAGACTTTCTCCTCCTTAGATTTAGAGCAGAACTGAAGAGAATTTCAGATACTTTAAGCTTCTGGGGAATGGAATGACTCAACATTCTTTTTCATCTCCTCAGGATTTAATAACTTAACAGTTGGGTAGAGATCCTGATGGCAGATACCCTGACTCTGAACAATCGATATGCTAATTACACATCATTCTCACCTATTCATTAAGGTATCTTGAGCCTTGTCTTGTAGGCAATGCTGTTTGCCTTGTTCTAATAATCAAGTGTACTTTGAAAGTAATGAAAGAGTGTACTTCCCTAGAAAATTTTATATTTCAAAACTGTGGGACCTTGACCAAATGACCTGTCCTTCTTGGACCTCTATAAAAATAAAGGGGCTCCACTTGCTTATTTAAATTAAAACTAAAATCTTTAGACTTCCAGGAGTCAAGATGGTGGAGTAAGCAGTAAATCACCTCCAAACAACCATAAAATAGTGTCCCCAAACAAATCCTGGAACAGAAAAACCAGCAAAAAGATGGGATATAACAACTTTTGAGCCAAAGAAACTTGGAAAAGTATGTCTCGCTCAGGCAAAAGGGGAATGCTGTCCAGGACAAGAAACATCCCAACAAGCCAGCAGCAAACTCCACCTCAGGAAAGTAGTGGTAGATCCTGAGCCCCAGTACAGTGGAGCTTGCAAACGCCAACACCAGGACTCCCCACATGCCTCAGCATAGCCAGGAGAAAGAGCAGACCCCAGCTCTGAGAATTGTCAGGTGCTTCAGCATAGCCCCAGGCAAACAGGCAGCCTCCAGTGACCAGTCCTCCATGCGCTTCAACATGTCCCTGGGAAGTATAGAAACACCCCACCAGCTTCAGTACATGCCAGAAACCAACACTAGGACCCTGGTTCAATACCAGATAAGCTGCTAAACCCCTACAGTCACCAGCAACTCCAGCCACCCTCCACCCCACTCCCTCAGCACAACACCAGATACAAGGGTCCCCCATGGGTCACAGGGGAATATTAATGCAGCACCAGGTAAAGAGCTAAGGGTTGGGGCAGCTAGGTGGCACAGTGAATAGAGCACCAGCCCTGGAGTCAGGAGGACCTGAGTTCAAATCCGACCTCAGATACTTGACACACTTACTAGCTGTATGACTTTGGGCAAGTCACTTAACCCCAATTGCCCTCCAAAAAGAAAAAAAAAGAGCTAAGGGTTGAGGCCCCTTGAACAAGAAGCCTGAGACAGTGCTCCTTCCACCCTGGGAGCAGAGCTCAAATTTAAAAGAAAGAGAAAAGGCCAAAAATGATAAGCAAAAAAATGACAAAACAAGAATCTGACCATGACAAGGAAGATCAAGACACAAATTCGGAAGAAGACAACAATGCCAAAACACTTATGGGCAAAACCGCTGCCCCCCCCCCTCAAAAAAGGGAAGTGATCTCAAGCCCAGAAAGATCTCATGGAAGAGCTCGCCAAGGAACTTAAAAATCATATAAGAGAGGTACAAGGAAAATGGGAGAAATAAATGAGAATGATGCAAGGGAGTTATGAAAAAAAAAAGAGTCAACAGCTTGGGAAGAGAAAACAAATCCTTAAAAGCAGAATTGACCAAATGGAAAAGGAGACACAAAAATCTACTAGAGAAAATAACTCCTTAAAAAGTACAATTGACCAAATAGAAAAGAAACTAATTAAGAAAAACAGATGCTTAAAAGTTACAATTAGGCAAGTGAAAGCTAATAACTCTATGAGACATCAAGAATCAACCAAACGAATTCAAAAGAAAAAGTAGGAGAAAGTGTAAAATACCTCATGGGAAAAAACCTTCCTGGAAAATAGATCCAGGAGAGTCAATGTCAGACAAATTGGACATAACCAAAAGGAGCTGGATAGCATCTTTCAAGAAACAATCAAAGAAAACTACCCTGATATCCTGGAACCAGAGGGCAAAATAAGCATTGAAAGAATCCACCAATCGTCTTAGGAAAGAGATCCCCAAATAAAAACCTCAAGGAACATTATAGCCAAACTTCAGAACTATGAGGTCAAGGAAAAAATACTTAAAGTAGCCGAAAATAAACAATTGAAATATCAGGGAAGCACAATCAGGATTATATAGGTTTTAGCAGCCGTAGCATTAAAGGATGAGAGGTCATGGAACATAATATTCCAGAAGGTAAAGGAGCTAGGACTACAACCAAGAATCACCTACCCAGTAAAATTAAGCATAATACTTCAAGGGGAACATGGTCATTCAATGAAATAGAAGTATTTCAAACTTTCATAAGAAGAAGACCAGAAATGAAAAAAAAAAAATTTGATCTCCAATATCAAGACCCAAGCGAAGCATTAACAGGAAAGTCTTAGAGTTTCAGAGATTGAGGAAGACAGGACCCCAGAGATGTTTGGTGATTATTCAGGAAATGGACATTGACTGTTTATGGCCAACCTGCAGAGATGAATATGTGAGCAGTGTATTAGAAAGTCACCATAATTTAGGAGCTGAGGAAACTTGCCCTGTAGTGGGGAAGAGCTGGGATGGAACTTGGAAGCAGAGTGGTCCCAACTTTGCTTCTTTACCTGTATCCTGCAAGAATTGTGGAAGACAGACTAATCTCAGCATAATTCCTCTGGCTTTGAAGTCAGCCAGAGTTAAAGCCATTATTCTTCAAGATCCTCCTACCATCTTTTCTACTCCCCACCCCCAAGAACTACTTTACCTTTCCACTTGCCATCAACTGAACAAAAACATGTTTAAGGGTGGGTAGAAAGACCCTGCTTTGGCTCTGGTGCCTTGGTCAGATGAGTACATTTTTGGATTGTATACAGCCTGATAAGGGACCAAGCACTCAGAGCAAGCCACCAGTGCTCAAAGGAATGTGAACACTACCTGTCAACCTGCCCCTCAAATCAAAAGCCACTCAAAAAAGTCACTTGTGGGAGTGCCCACCTTTTAAGGATTCAGATATAAAAAGAAGAGAGAAGTAAGAAAAGAGCAGCCTGGAGGCTGGAGCAAAGGATGAGAAGTTCAGCACAGCTCTAAGGAACAAGGAGAGTCCTGACTCTGGCAGCAAAGGGAGACCCAGAAGAGAGCAGTTGGCTCTAAGGGCATCTCAGAGCAGAGGTCTCAGCCTGAAAAAACAAAAGCAAGAGCAGAAGGCAGAATCAGGCAGACAGCAGCAGCATCTCCAGGAGCACTTGACCAAGAGAAGTGTCCACCACAGCAAGCTAGCAACCAATCCTGGTGGTTGCCTTCAAGGACTCAAGCCCCAATTGCCTGCTCAGGGGCCTGGATTCTAATCTGGAGAAGCTCTGGGGTAAGCAGCGAGCCTCTAGGGCCAGAAGGGAAGCAAGCACAGAAATCAAACCATCCACTCACTCTTTCATCCTGAAAAAGAGCTCTCAACCCCTGAATAGAAGTAACACCATTACAGTGATTGACCTGGGGCAACAGAGACTGGAGGCCATGTACCGCAGGAGAGAAAGAAGTACTGCTTCTACCCCATTCCTGCTGGGAACTTCTTTACCAAGCTATCAGCAAGGCAGTCTATGGGCACCAGAACTACTGCCAGGAGCAGCGAGATAAGAGTGTCAACAATGGTGCTGAGAACCATCTTGAGCTCTTCAGAATCCTCATTGAGGATGATGTGGAGGAATTTCTCTTCAAAGCAGCATAGAATAGCCCTTGGGGTGGTTACCCAGAGATGCCTGCCCCGGGGCACATCCTCAATGTCAACATTCACTTAACTCTAGGAGGCGGTTTGGGGAATCTCATGTATCCATGACCATTCAATTCTTGGGTCCAGAGGGTTCCCACAGAAAAAGTATTGGCTGAGCTGGCTTAGTTATGGGCACTATGACACTGTTCTACATTACTTTCCTCCTAAATCAAAGGATGATAATTATTACAATAAATATGAAACTAGAAGAAAAAAAGAAGAAAAGGGGTCAACATATTAGGCACTTTGTCCAGGAAAGAGCTGGTTCAAAGGACCCCAAAGGGAGAGATGATGGAAACCATGCACACACACACACACATACACACACACACACACACACACACACACACACACACACACAAAACTTGGAATAGAAACATCAAAATTTCAATAGGGAAACTAATGGAGGGGGGGATAGGAAGAGTTCATGGTTATGAGGGAAGGAAATATACAGGAGGGCATAGTTGGACCTGAATATTGAATTTATGAAATCTTTTTTATAAAACCAGGCAGGATGAAATGAAGACCCTTTCTCTAATATAGAATCTTACTTTTATGTGCTGCTATGTATATGCAAATGTTAAGTTCTTTACTGCTTATATTCAGAATTTTAAAAATAAATTTAATTTTTAAAAAAATAAAAAATGAAAATCTTAATTTCATTCCAATTCTAAATCCTATGCCTCAGGAGCTGATTGTCCTAGAGGCTGGGCCATCATGACCACCTCCAAGGGAAAGCTCAGACAGAATCCCCCAAGGTCACTAGAAGGTCGAGAACATGAGAAAGCCATCAGCCCATCCTCAGTGGCCTCCACGACAGGATGCTTCTCAAGCACAGAGGTTTTCCAACGAAATGTGGCTGTAACCTCCACAACATGTTCCACTTGAAGTCTTGGCTCCTTCCTGTAGAGTAATGCATCTCTGGACCTCATTTGTTGTCTGTGGCTTTTTCTTTGATTGGAGCCCATTAGCTGGAGCTGTCCATATTTCAGCCCCTGACTCTCTCATTTTGCATTAGAGCTTGAATCATTACTTTGTTTAGTTTGGCACTCTATCATGTTTAGAAGTACAGCAGCTCCATTTGGCCAAAAGTCAAAAACCCACCTGTCCACATCCTCCAAGCACCTGAGCTCCCCAAGTTGGGGTAGGAGAAGGGAGAGGAATGGAAATCTAAGATAGTTCATGCCACCAGCTTACTCCTTTAGATCCAGGAGTATCAAAAGTAGCTAGAGAAGAACAAAACCATTGCTTCACTCAGAAGTATTTACCAATGCCCACCAAAAATTAACCAAGAAACTCAAGTGAAATTTGTCATTGGTAGAGAGATCATTGGGCTGAGAGTCAGAAGACCTATGCTCTAAGACTGGTTCTAATATTTATTATGTCTGTGACCTTGGATAAGTCACTTAACCTCTTTAAGCCTCAGTTTCCTCATCTCTAAAATAAGGAAGATAACATCTTTTGTTCTACAGTCTCATCAGTGTGGCTCCTGTCTGACAGTGCAGATGCCAACATATTAATGCCTTTTGAGACTCTTGTCTTTGGGGGGCGGGGTGTCTTCCTTTGGAAGGAACGTTAAAATTTTAGTAATTTGAGTATGCACTCTTATCTCCCCTACTTGATTCAGAATGTATGGGGTGTTCAAGGAGAACGAGAATCTCACCATGAGGGAGTTAGAGGGATATCTACCCCAGGCATGTGAAGACCTCCTCCCCACAGAATGGGTAAAAGAGAACCATTTGTTCCAAAAGCCAGGAAGGTGGCTGAAGCAGATGCTGTGAGTGCTTAGAGTTTGGTCAGACACAGAAGATGCCAAGGTCATCCACTGTATCACAGGTCATCACCAGTAAGCCTTCTTGATGTTTTGAGTTAACAGGATCATCTGACTGCTGGGAGGGTGTGGTTTCTCAGCAATTGGACTGCTTCCAATGAGAACTTCAGGTCAAAAGACTGTTGGAACTCTCTGTAAGATGACATTTCCTAATCCCCATAATGACTTCTAGGAACATGCACAGATGCCCTGACATCTTCAGAAGGATGAAGTTATTCTCCAGAAAATTGTCTTATCAGCCAACCCACTCCCCCTGGGTTAAATTAACAGGCTTATCAGTCCCAAATTAAAAGGCTATCTTGTTCAGCCCCTGTATTATACAGATGAGGAAACAGAAGCCCAGAGAGATTAAGTGACAGTTGGTAGCAAGGTCAATACCACAAAGAATACATCATTCCAATGAACCCAACTGGGTAATGTCTGTACAACCTAGAGATCTTGTTCTTTATTTATTATTTTTCAAAATATGATTTCTTGATGCTGCCATGGACTTCAGCTCTTGGAGAACCAGGACCTGCCTGCCATTTTGACAGGAGCCCCTCTTGGTCTCAATGACTGGGCAGCACTTTTTTTTTCTTGAAAAACCCACGTCTTCTTCAATAAATTCTTCAATAAAACATCAACTTTTGTGTGTCTCATTTTGCACAGATTCCTTTTGCTGCAAAGGTCTGAGTTGTGTGCTCAGTCACTAACTGTGTATTGACAAGAATCCTAGAATGACAGTCTACTCCCCATTGTGCTCTGCTGCTTCTAAGACAAAACTCGGCTCTGGAGCGCTGATGGAATCACACAATTCCTTCTTGGCTTCCAAATCTCCCAGATGCCTTCCTCTGGTGAGCAGACCTTTGTTTCGCCTAAAGTAAGTGAGGAGATTTCTCTCCTTTTTGCTGACCCCCTCCCAGCCTCCACTCCCATCTACCTCCAGTGTTTAGGAGTCACACTGGCCAGGCAGGATGAGCCACATTCTGCACTCTGCACCAGTGAAAACATTCCCAGACATCCAGAAAGAGGAAAGCTGAGAAAACATTGGAAGGCAGGCATTGGGGAACAACAAAACAAGCCCAAATCACATCCAAGACAGTTGCAGGCAAATGAGCTCTCGAGGTGAGCAGCAGGGATGACAGATGTCACAGGCAAACCGCCCTCCCATCCTCCGAGGCACGGGCTGGAGGCCGCCGACGGTCCCAAATGAGCTTTTTGCAAAAGAAATTGCATTAGACGCAATGAACCGCTACTGCGGGATACGGAGCGCAACACTGACACCCAGTGGACGGACCCGGGAGATGCATACCAATGTTGAATAAATATTTGGTGCCTGGGTGCCAGGAACTGTGAACAGCACTGGGATGGTCCCTGATCTCAAGGAGCTCTCAATCTACTGGGAGAGACAACATGCAGACCCCTAGGTACAAACTGTATGCGGAAGAAAATGGGAATAACCGGTAGAGAGACAGCATTAGAATTAGGGGGGACTGGGAAAGGCGTCTGTGAAAGGTGGACTTTTAGCTGGGAGCTGGAGCAAACCAGGGAGCATATTGACAAGAATCCTAGAAGGATAGCGCATTCCCCATTGGGCCACACTGCCTCTAAGGCAGAATTCAGCTCTGGAGACCAGCCAGTGGAAAGACTCTCTGATTAGACCACGCAGAGGAGAAAACGCTCCATTGAAGAGTTCTAAATTAAAAGGCTTCTCAAAAGAAATCCCCTTCCTCCCTGCTGGAATCCTTGGCCCCCGTGCCATTTCCTCCGCCTTCCCTGACTAACCAAGATGGAATCTATCTCTCCTTTCTCAACTTGTCCTAGGTGGCAAGAGGCAGCTGTGTGTTGACAAGAACGCAGTAGCTAGGTGGCACAGTGGAAAGCGCCTGCCTCAGACACTTCCTAATTGAATGACCCTGAGCAAGTCGCTAAAGCGCTGCCTGCCTCAGTTTCCTCAACGGTAAAATGGATGTAATAAAGCCCCTTCTCAATCAAATAAGATAATATTTATAAAGTGTTTAGCACAGTGCCTGGAACATTTAAATGTTAACTATTATTATTACGCTAGGTCATTTGGTATGGAACTTTCCACTGGCACCACCATGTTCGACATTGCCTTGTATTTTTGTGTGTCCCTAAAGCAGCCTCCTCTTCTCCCTCATTTAGATCCTATCTTCCCGGAGGACAAGGAAGGGGTCATCTTCCATCGCTGTCTTCCCAGCACAGAGCATTAAATAAATCATCATGGAATGAATGAATATTAAAAGATACTTGAAAGTAGGGAAATTATTTATTTATAATAAATGACAATTCATTAGTCCTGGTAGAACAGCTCTCAATATTTTTGTACTCTTCATTTCCAGGTCTCATTTCCAGGACAGACAGTACAGGCTGGTGGCCTGGGGGCCTTTACCACACTGGCTCCTAAGCCATCCTTTACCTTTCAGTGTTCTGGGAGACTCTGAATGTCAGAGAAGGTTCCACCTATATATTGGAGGGGGAAATTCCTCGCCGGTCCTTATACCACTTTCTGTAGGAAGGAGCAGTGTGGTCTAATGGATAGGGGGTGCAACCTGCTGCCAAAAGGCCCTGGGTTCAAGTTCCACTTTTGAAATTTGCTAAATGTGGGATGTCAGTCAAGGCAGCTAACCTCTGTGAGCCTCAGTTTCCCTCATCCACAGAATAAAGGCTGTGATACCTCTCACTCAAGGCTGTTGTGAGCTCACATGATACTGATCATTTTTTGACCTTGAAAGTCACAAATTCCTGAAGTAGTAAAGTATGTATATTAAAAATCAAAACCAGCAGCCTTCACTAGAGTCACCTTTAATTAGGCTTCTTGGAGCAATGAATCCTGTTCTTGGTCCCAACTGCTGTCAAAAGTTCTGATTATGGGGAGGCTAGGTGGCACAGTGAATAGAGTCCTGGAGGCAGGAGGGCCTGAGTTCAAATCTGGCCTCAGACACTTAGCTGTGTGACCTTGGGTAAGTCACTTAACCTTAATTGCCCTGCATTCCCCCTTCCAAAAAGAAAAAAAAAAGTTCTGATTAATAAGGGCATGGAGGGTGTGAAGAGGGGGAATAGAGATGGGACTATGTGGACAAATTCTTGTTGACTGACTTTGAAGGGGCCTCAGAATTCACCTAGTCCAACCCCTTTGTGAGATCAAACAAGGTAATATTTGTAAAACCCTCTCACTTCCCCTTTCCCTTTCTTTCATTTTACACATAAGAGAAATGAAGCTCAGAGAAGTCAGATAGTAATTGGCAGAGTCAAGATTTGAACCCAGGCCCCCAGACTCCCAAATGAGAACTCTTTACCTTGTACTGTGTATCTATGCTTTCATCAAAGTCACTGACAACTCCAAAGCACGCTGGAACATTCCCCTAGATACCTCCCTCTCCTGGTGGAAGCCCCTGCATCAAGCACCACCCTTTGCGATGGGTCATTCAACACAACCCTTTCCAATGCACCTAATTATGCTGTTGTCTGGGCCACAGGCCTTCATCTGGTCCACAAGGATGGCATGAAAGACTTTGCTCAGTGTTTTGCTGCACTCCCTTGATCTGCCAAGCAAGTAATCCGGTCAAAAAAAGATTTGCTTCTTTTAATTCATTGCTATTATTTTGTTTTTAATATTTTAAAACTGTTTAAACCAGATTAAAATGTTTGGCTTAAACCAGTGCTGAAATATTTAATCTCTTAGAAAATAATTTTTATTCCTTTTATATATTTGAGGTCCTCTTTTTGCAGTCAAAGAGAGCACACATAATACAGGTTCATGGTGAAGGCTCATATGGCAAACGATCTCAGATTTCCTTTTGACCTTCCCTGCTTTGTGTGGTCCACTCCTTTAGAGCAAATCCTGGAATGGAATGCAACAAAGATCAGCTTATCTTTATCTCATGATGCTGGTAAATATCAAAGTGGAAAGTGTTGGACATGTAAGATGGAAGGCTTGAGTTCAAATCCTTCCCTAGATATTTAACCAGCTGTGTGACCTTGGATGCATCACTTACCTTATGTCTGCCCCAGGTTCTCATCTGTGAAATGGGCATAATAACAACAACTACCTCCCAGGGTTGTTGTAAAGGTCAAATGAGATAACGTTTATGAAGTGCTTTATAAACCTTATAAGTATAATGCAAATGCTGGCTCTTCTTCCTCCTCCTCTTCCTCCTCCTTCTCCTTCTCCTTTTCCTCCTCCCCTTTCTTCTTCTTCTCCTTCTTCTTCTTCTTCTCCTTCTCCTTCTTCTTCTTCTTCTTCTTCTTCTTCTTCTTCTTCTTCTTCTTCTTCTTCTTCTTCTTCTTCT
>CM053589.1:192316425-192416034 GCA_028646515.1 Pseudochirops corinnae | reverse complement strand
TCTTCTTCTTCTTCTTCTTTTTCTTCTATTGATGATGATGATGATGAGACAAACTCTAATCCTAACTCTCACTTGACATGGCAGTGCCCAATAATGGTCATTTTGACATCTCTCTTCTCTTTCATGGCTCAGCTCCTTGAGAAACCTTTCCACCATTGGTGCTTCTATATTCTCTCCTCTAACTCTCTTCTAAACCCTTTGTGATCTGGTTTCCAGGCTCATCATTCAAACGACGCTTGCTTCTCCCAAGTTATGAGTGGTCTCTTAATCACCTAATCCAATGCCTTTTCCTCAACCCTCATTCTTCTTGACCTTTCTGGAGTCTCTAACACAGCTCACCACTCTCTTTTCCTGGACACTCTCTCCTCTCTAGGGTGTCATGGCACTGTTCTCTCCTGGATTTCCTCCTACCTGTCTGACTGCTCCTCGGTCTCCTTTGCCAGATCATTAAATCAACAAACATTTATTGAAGACCTACTATGTGCCAGGCATTATGCTAAGTGCTCTCAAGGAGACAGTGGTCTGAGGGTGGTCATCCATGTCATACCCACTAACTGTGAGCATCTTGAGGGATGGGAGAAAATCAGCAAAGATAAGTAAAGATGGAAATACTGTTGGAGTTGTGGAAAGACAGACACACTAACACACCGCTGGAAGAGCTACTCGTTGGCAGAGTACAGTGCTTGGTATACAAGGGGTGCTTAATAAATGCTTGTGGTCTCCCTGACTGATGTTGAGAATTTGAGGTGCCTGCAGGACATTCAGATAGAACTATACAATGACAAAGCAGGATTGGGCCACCAGAGGAGGAAGAGCCTGGAAGTAATTGATTCCTCCTACAAGAAAGAGATCCCTGAGGTCCTTGGAATGAATAAGGTTGCAAAGGGAAAGGATGTCTATAGAGAAGAGCCCTGAGCTCCAAGGGATGCTCCCAGGGACAAGAAAAACCAACAAAACAGGGAGCAGGTAGAGAGGCAACGGGAGAACTAGGATATAAACCGGGGAGGCCAGAGTATCCAGAAGAAAGGGGAGCTCAGTAGTGTTGTTTCAATTACTGAAAGATCTAGGAATGGGAGGGCTGAGAAGATGCCTTTGGTGTTGGACAACAGGAGGTCATCCGTGACCCTGGAGTGGCCTTGAGGTGTCTGAAGCCAGACTACAAGAACTTGAGAGTTAATGGGGGTGGAGGAGAAGTGGAAATGGACAGCAAATATAGCCAACTTTTTCTAGAAAGTTAGCAGAGAAACAAAGATAATACTAGAGAGATTAACCAGGTTAAGGGGAGCCTCTTTATTTATTTATTCTAAGATTACATTGAATATCCTTTGTTTTTATATCACCTGCATTTCCAGTACATCCCTCCCCTACACAGGGAGCCATCCTTTTATAACAAAGGATTTTATATGAAAAAATGCAGTTCAACAAAATTAACCAATATATTAAATCCCAAATTATCTGTAGTGTTCCATCCTCTTAAATCCCCCCACCCCACCCCTGCAAAGAAGGGAGGTAAGTGCACTCATATGTTTTCTTTGGAGACAATTTTGGTGATTGTAATTTCACATCACTTAGCTTCTATTGTGTTGTTGTTCTTTCTATTGTTGTGGTCATTTTTAATCTATATTTTTCCTGGTTGTGTTTGCTTTACTTTGTTTATTTTTACTCATTTAAACCTTCCCATTATGAAGTCTTCCCATTATCCTCAATATGAAGGATGGATTTTCTGAATGCTTCATTATATGTATATGTATATTCATGTACCACAACTTCTTTGGCCATTCCCCATGGGCCTCTTTGTTTTTTGTTCTTTGCTATTGAAAAAAAAGTGCAATAATTATATTGGCGTATATAGAGTCTTTCTTCTTATCACTGATGACTCAGGATAAATGCCCAGCCCTGGGATTTCTGGGTCAAAGGTTAGGGATATTCAATAACTTTTAAAAAATAATTCCAAATGTTTTTCAGAATGGCTGAATCAGTTAACAGCTCCCCCAACAATGCATTAGTGTACATGTCTTTCCACAACTCCTCCAAAGTTGACAAATTCCCATCTTTGGTCATTGTCACCAATTTCCTGACTAATGCATCAGAGTTGTTTGGATTTGCATTTCTCTTATTAGTTATTTGGAACAAATCCTGATACTGTTAACAGTTTGCAATTCTTCTTTTAAAAACAATTTGTTTATATCCTTTGAGTATAGTAATAGTAATGGGCACTTAATAATGGGTAGTTATTTATTAGGGAATGGATTTTGGTTTCATATGCTTCTGTCAGTTGTCTGTAGGCATTTTGGATATTCATATAGTAGATATCAGAATATTACTGGAGACAGTTTGATGTGAAGAATCTTCCCCCAGTCAACTAAAGGGAAAGCTCTTTATAGGAAGGGAAGACCCAAGTATGTTTGTAAGTAGAGAGGAAGGAACGAGTAGAGACAGTAAGACTAAAGATAGAAGAATCAGAATGATCAACAGTCAAGCTGCTATATTAGGCCAGAAAAACAAAGAGGCGGATCAACTGTCTAGAAAGAGCAAGAGATAACAGATATGCAACCTCAATATTGTACTTGTATCCACAAAATATGGAAAAAAACTTCTCATATGTTGGGAGAGTTCCTAGAAGGACCACAAGATCATAGATACAGGGTTCGATAGGGACAGCAATCCAGCCCCCTCAGTCAGTCAAAAAGCATTTATTAAGTACCTACTATGTGCCAGGAGTTGTGCTAAGTACTGAAGATAGAAAAAAAGCAAAGTGAAAATTACAAAATTACACCAAAATGGTCCCTGCCTACCATGGGTTCACATTCTAATGGGGAGGACAATTTAAAAAATGAATATATGATACGTATAAAGTAGATGAAAGGTTGTCTCAAAGGGAAAGTCCTCAAAGTTAAGGATGGCTCCCTGTGTAGGGGGGGAATATATTGGAAATGTGGGTGATGTAAAACAAAGGATATTCAATATAATCTTAAAGCATGAGCTGAATCATGAAGAAAGCCATTGAAATCAAGACACAGAGGTGAGGAGTCTGGTACAGCCACTGAAGAGGCACAGAGATGGAAAGGGGAGTCTCATGTATGGAAAAACAACAGCAAGGAGGGCCAGGATGGCTGCTTTGTAGAGCAGATGGAGAAGAGTCCAGTAAGAGGACAGGGAAGATGGGAAGGGCTTAGAGTCACCAGCATTTACTGAGAAGGGAAGTGACATGATCAAACTGGGCTTTATGGAGATCACTTTGACAACTGAGTGGAAGATGCTCTGGAGTGGGGAAAAGCTGGAGTCAGTGGAGACCAACCAGTAAGCTATTTCAATAGTCTGAGTGTGGAGTGATGGAGCCTTCAGGGTGGTGGCTCATGCTACAGATGAGGAAACTGAGACCTAAGAAAGCTAAGTGACTCACCTAAGGTCACACAGTCAGATTCAGTAGGATTCAAACCTAGGACAGGAGTAATAGTTAAACATGAAGAGTAGATATCATTAGACTGATCCAAGAGTTGGAGTGGAAAGGGGTAGAGGGAGCAGGAGAACATAGATCTTGCATCTGGTTGGTTGGTTGTTGTCCGTGGTTCTCAAAGAGGACCAAAATGACATCACTATGGCAGAGTCAAGGTACAGTGCAGGACCACGGCTGATGATCGTGCATCTGTTAACAGCATCCAAGGAAGAATAACAATGGTAGCCCACTAGCAATAACGACTGCCAAGCAGTCTTTCCCTTTGTAGGTTCTTGTCTGCCCTTCTGAGATTCAGAAAGCAGGCTTTATTTTTTTAAACCCTTCTCTTTGAATACCAAGATCCTCTCAATGGAGGTTATTTGTTTACCTGCTAAAATTATTCAGTTCTTCCAACTCCCCCATAAAAGCACTGGGAAAATGAACCATTTTTTTTAAGCTAATACAATCAAGGTTGGCTTGCTTTTTTTTTTGTCAGTTTGATTAGCATTTGAAAGGCTGCTGCCAGTGAAAGTAGATTAGCTCTTGAAACAAAGCAGGGATGACGGCAGGATCAGCATCCCAGAATGGAGGTTTAAAAGGCGCCTCAGAGGCATCTGGTCCAAGCAGACCACAACCAGAATCCCCTCCACAATAACCCTGGACCCAACCTCTGCTTGACAACCTGTGAAGGGCACTGCCTGGTAGAGTGGAATGAGTGTGGTTTTGGAGTTGGGGACTGGGATTCAGATCCTAACCCACGCAATCTAGGGGATGTTACTCCCATTTCGTAGGACCCCAGGTTCCTAATTTGTGAAAAGGAGGCTTGGACTAGCTGGTCTCTTTGAACTGCAAACCCATCATCACCTTCCAAGGCAGCTCAGTCCATTTTTGTCAGGGTTCTCTTTTAGAGTACCCTAACTTACCAGCAGGGGCAACCAGTTACATACCCTACTAATTGATGCTAGCGTACCTTTTAGAACAGAAGAGTTACAGTTCTGAGGTCCAAACAGAAAAGGTTTGTTAAGGTCTCTCTATGGGAAGCCTTAAAGCCATATCCTAAGGCAGGCTTCAAAGATATCTCCAAGGTTTAGATCTTATATAATCCCCAGATCCACGTACCACTCGTGACAGAGCCCAGCTGAACAGAATTGTGAGAGGGGGAGTGCAATTACAAGGGTATGAAGGCCCCAGGGTGTGGAGACACCAATCAGGAACAGCAGGTAACCCCACACAAGAGAATCTTGAGCAATGCAGTATCTCCTGGCCAGGGACAGTGCAATATGCTCTGACCTCCACGTGACCCAACTAATTCCCGGGCCTCAAACACTTCCCTGTGCCATGACACAACCACTTGCAATCTTGCACATATTTTCTGAACCTCACACATTTTGGATTTGTTCTAGTGGTTAAAAGGTGTCCCTTAGAAGCAAAACAAAATCCATCTAGGCAGCTAGGTGATGCAGTGGATAAAGTGCTGAGTCATAAAGACCTGAGTTCAAACAAATCCAGTCTCAGACACTTATTAGTTTCATGATCCTTGGCAAGCCATTCAACCTCTATATGCCTTAGCTTTCCCAGTACTAAAATGGGTATGATAATAGCACCTACTTCCCAGAGCACCTACTCCCTGGTGGGAGCCAAAAAGATTGAATATTTGCTCTTAACACGGTACTGGCATACAGTAGGTACTTAATGAATGCCTCTTTACTTTCTTGCTAAGGCTTCTCTTTTCCAAACTCCACATCCCAGTTCCTTTGGCTGGTCCCTTTTTGGTGGATCACCAATCCTCTCACCCTTCTAGTTGGCCCCTTCCAGTATTCTCCAGGGTGTCTCTGTCCTTCCTAAATTGTCGAGGTCAAAACCAAGCACACTAATCAATTGTGATCTGGCCAGTGATGGGGAAAATAGGACAGCTGCTTCTCTCATTCTGGACCAGTGCTTCTCTCTTAAGGGAGATTTAGGTAGCATTAGTTCTGGGAAATGTCATGTCACTCCACTGACTAATATTGAGTCTGCCCTCAAGGGAAACCTGTTATCTTTGTTATGCTGGACCAAGCCCTTGATACAGGAAAAAACCACCCAGATTCTGTTTGCCAGCTTCTATAGGGTAGTACTTCGTTGGAACTGGGAGCACAGGTTCCCGCGGAAACGATGCTGCCAGTGGTGGGTAGATTCTTTGGCCACCTGCAGCATAGAGCTGCCCGGGGAGCCGAGAAGATTTGGGTCTGGATCTCACTTCTGACACATTTTGGCTGTGACCCTGGGCAAATACTCAACTTCTCAGTGCCCCCAGGCTACTCTCCAAGACGACATATTGCAGCGAAGGTGCTGCCCTGCACTGGAAGAGGGGATCTCCTCACCTGGATGCTCCCTCCACCAATGAAATCGCAGGTCAGGGCAAAGAGAAAAAAATCTGTAATGTACCTGATATATTGTACTAATAAAAATCTAGCCACTGGGCTATAGAAGAAAGAGCATGGAAATCAAAAGACCTGGGTTTTAACCCCAGGTCTGCTACTTAATACTTGTGTGACCTTGGATAAATCATTTCACTTCTTTGAGAATTAGTTGCCATAATGACATTATTCTAAAATAGCTTTAAGCTCTGAATCCCTTGAAGCTATGATCATATAACAATGTTTCTGTGGGAAAAAAAAATGATGAATATGATACTCCCCTGTCCATAAACACCTGCCTCAGATTCTGGTGCTGGAGGGTCACTCCCTCTCTATATATTCTTGTATACCTTTCAATGAGGAGTATCTTTGTTTCCAGCCCCCAAAGGCAACCTTGAACTGAATCAGGTCCTGACCCAGCCAGGATCTGCTATTGTATGGAGCCTGAGAAAGTGGTTAACATCCAGAGGAAGAGAAATTCAGAGAATTAAGGGGTGAGACCAATGGGATAAGGAGCAGAGATGGCTTCAGGGTGAGAACTGCTAGGAAAGTGCTTGTTTCAATCCAATCAATATGTATTAAGCACCAACTATGTGTCTAGAACCATGCTAGAGACTTTTCAGACTGTGATTTCATTGATGTATGGAGGGAGCATTCATCAAGGAGATCCACTCCCCTCTCCCCTGCAGCTTTGCAATGTTTAGCCTTAGAGAAGAGCTTGGGGCACGAAGAGGTGCCCAGTGGTCTCAACAGGACTTGAATCCAGGACCCCTAACTTTGAGGCCATAACACAAATACCAAAACTCAACAATCTTTGCCTTCGAAGACAATCCAGGCCACTGGAAAGATCCACCATATGCAAGGTTAGGCAAGCACAAGTTAGAAACAAAGTGACCACAAGTCATTTGAGATGGAGAGAGCATGAACAGCTGGGCTGGACCAGGAGAGGCATCCTGGAGGAGGTGACACCTCAACCGTGCTTGCAACTCACTGCTCGGAGGGAAGTTTTCTGAGGAGAAGAAAAATAAACATACTTAAAACACACAAATTTTTTTGTCTCCAAAATGAGTGTGACTCCTCAAAGGTGCTTGTAAAATAGATGGATAGCTAGATGGCTGGATGGATGCATAAAGAACAGTCATTTAAAGGGTTTGGGTGGGGGGTAAGTTAGGAGAGGTGTGTGTGCGTGTGTGTGTGTGTGTGTGTGTTTAAAGATTGTTTTTTTTTTACACAAAATGCTGACAGATAAAATGTGATCACTAGCCATGGTTCGGGACAATTCACCCTGTCAATCACCAATGGTGATAAATACTTTCTGAGCCACTGGCAGTTTCTGGACAAGTTTCAGTTAAATCTTTTAAAGCTTCAGGATGAAAAGACCACATGGGAACACACAGAGAGCCAATTTCTGGGAGTCAGCCTTGTCTCAATGTAGGAATCAGTCCCTGACAGTCAGGAAAGAGATTTTGCCAAGAGTCCACTGGGAGCTGAGCACTGGTCAGGCTGCAGAAGTGAAAGGAGAAAGAAGCCAGCCACTCTTCTCAGGTAGCTGAATAATGATCACATCTTTGTGATAAGGGACTGGAATGGGACTTGTGATTTCTTTGGCTTTGGGAACTCCCAGATGAGGAAACTCCTTCCACCAATGCAGAACAGCCCTTCCTCTGCTTCTTCTATCTTAGAGAATTTCCTAGAGCAAATCATAAAATGTAAAAGGTGGGGCTTGAACAGTTTTGTTTGGTTTTTACCTTACAGGCCAGCCCTTTCAGCTCATTACTAGTTACATCATTTGGCTGACTCAGAGCTGAGCTTGCAGACCATTCAAGCCCTTGGATTTTTTTTTTTCCATGCCTCACCCACTTTGTAGTTGGGAAGTTGATGTTCCATAATCAAGCTGAACACTTTACTTTTGCCCCTCTTGAATTTCATCTTGCCAGGCAGATTCTGCCCAATGCTCTAGCTTGTCAGAATCCCTTTGGATCCTAGCTTTGCCATTCACCATGATAGCTGTCCCTCTCAGCTCTGTGTCATTGGCAGGTCTGACAAGCCTGCCTTGTGCTTTTATCCAAATCATTAATAAAAACGTTCAGCAGCATAGGGCCTTGGCACAGATTCCATGGGGTCTTCCTCTGGCAACCTCCTGCCACAGTGACACTGAACCTTTAGCAAACACTCTGAGTCCCATCACCCATCTGGATCCACCTGGATCATTTAGCCCAACATCCTCATTTTCTAGATGAGGAAACCAGGACTCAGAAAATTACTTTTCTAAAGTCATTGATCATAAATAGCAAAGTCAAGATTCAAACAAGGTCATCTGATCCTAAATCTTTCCACTATCCATCATAAATGCCATCTTCCCCCCCCCTCCCCATTTTGGTCCGGACCTGCAATGGCATCAGTCAAAGTAAAAACCCTCATAACAACGCTATGAGATTGTGTCGTCCATTTTACAGATAAGAACACAGCGGCTCCGAGAGGTTAAGACACTTGTCCAAGTCACACAGCTTGAGTCTGATTCCACACCTCCCAACGCGGACTTTAGCACTCTCTCCCCTAAACCATACTGACCAGAGAGACAGCAACTCCATCACATAGGAAACACCAAGACCAAGGCTTTTTTTCTTTGTTTTTGTTCAGCTTTCAGTCATGTCTGACTCTTCCTGACTCCATTTGGGGTTTTCTTGGCAAAGATACTGGAAGGATTTGCCATTTCCTTCTCTGGCTCGGTTTTTACAGATGAGGAAACTGAGGCAAACAGGGTGAAGTGACTTGCCCAGGGCCCCACAGCTAGTAAGTGTCTGAGACCACATTAGAACTCAGCAAGATGAATCTTCCTGAATCCAGGCCCTGCACTCCATGCACTATGGTGCCATTTAGCTGTCCCCAGATCAAGGTACCGACATTTGATTCTACAGGCAAACAACAAAAATGAATTTGATCCAGTTCAATGAGACAAACGTTAAGTGCCTACTGCATGTAGAGTGCTGGAACAGATCCTGATTTAATGCAGGAAAACACAAATTAGGGAGGTGCTGCGGGAGATCAGAAGGTGAGGGAGCTCTAGGAATAAGTAGCTTGTCAACAAGAATCCAACTGACTCCGCTGGTGTTTGGCTCCCGAGTCCTGAGGACAGACTTACTCAAAGCACCGTATCTAACAGGTCCTACCCAGTGCTTCTCACACCATCCAGCCACGGGGTGTCTGCCTCACCATCACATACTCACCCCTGCCCCTTGCAAGCCAACTGTCCTGGAAACCGTCATCGGCACTAGCACTGCTTTGGAAAGGACAGCAGCACCCAGAGCTCTCTGGCTTCACCCTCCAACCCTGTGCCTTACACCCAAACTCTTCTACCGGTGTAGGCTCCCTCTGAGGTCGAATTGAAGTCCCTCCCCTAAGGGTGGGAACTCTCTCTGAACTTTTGTCGAGGCGGCACAAAGAGATGTTTAATTGCTGCTTTCTCATTCATTTATTCAGGGCACGGTGATTGATTTCAGAGACACATACAAATGACACTAAACAGGCAAAAACACTGAATAATTGACCACATTCATCATTTTTTTTTAAACCAACTGTTAAGATGTCATGTAAGCACCAATAATGCCCCTCCGTGGTAACTCCCGCCCCCTGCTCACACTTGCAGGTTGGGTCCCCTGTGGATGACTACCCCCAAAGCAAAGGTAACCTGGGCATCTATACTCCTAAAACTGCAGCTTATGGACCACCCTGCTCCCTGCCCCAGTGTCCTTACTTTTAAAAGTCAGTCAGCCAGAGGTTCATGCAGATATTTCTTGAGACAGCATTTCTTGAGGCTATCAAACGTGCCTTTTATGAACCTGGCATATATTCTCTAACAAAGCCACATAGGATCAGTGGAAACAGTGAGCCCACCTCTAGAATACTCTAGAAAAAAAGAACCCATCTAGAGAATGTGTGGGGGCAAGCTAACTCACCCTCTTTAATGACTGACTCTTTTTGACCATTTAGAAACTTGCCTGCATATGTCCTATTCTTTAAAACACAAACAACTTTTGACCTAATCCTTATATCCTCTCAAGCTTTGTCCTTTAACTCTGCCTTTCTTAGTTAAACTCATAGAAAGCATTTTCTGTTCTTTACACTTCTACTTCCTTACATCCCCTTCTCTTCCCAATCCCTCTTAACCTGGTTTACCACCACCACGACACTGAAATCTTACCATGGGAATCACCCTCTCCAAAGTCACCAACAATTTCTTTTAAATTAAAAAATAAAAATTACCTTTTTTTGCAGGGGGAGGAAGGCAGGGCAATTGGGGTTAAGTGACTTGCCCAAGGTCACATGGCTAGTTTTTGTGTTAAGCGTCTGAGTTTGGATTTGAACTCAGGTCCTCCTGACTCCAGGGCCAGTGCTCTATTCACTGTGCCACCTAGCTGCCCCCTGACTCTTTCTTTACATTATCTTTTTCAGGATCATCATTTATCTCTCAACCACTGAGTTTGGGGACCCATTGAAACTCTTTCCTGGGTCCTCTCTTCCCCTCTCCTTTTCTTTTCTCTCATCATTCTCCATTTGTGATGTCACCAACTCAGATTCAATTAATCAATTCATTTCTAGGCAAATGACTGACATATGCAGTCTTATTCTCTCCCCTCATAAGCAACTTTTTGGTGGACATCTTCTTCTGGTTGTCTAATAAATATCTCAAATTCAACATGATTAACTTAGATTTTACCCCAACTCTACATCTTGTCCAAACTTCCTGATCCAGAGTCACAACCTTGGAAACATCCTTGGTTCTTCCCTCTCCCTCAGCCACCCATGTCTAATCAGTGGGCTAAATATTAGAGATTTTACCTCCAGAATATCTCTTCCATCCATCCTTTCTGTCCAGCCCCACATTGTGTTCCCTTCTTCCATTCTGTCCTCTTTCTTATCTATCCTCCTGCCGTAGTCCTAAAACACAAACCTGATCATTTCAATTCCCTATTAAAGCACCTTCACTGCCTCCTACCTACTTGTCCATTCTCATTTCATACTATTGTATTTCATGTTTTCTCTGTCTATCAATAGCTCATTAGTTATTCCCCATACATCATACTTCATTTCTCAACTCTGTACTTTGGCACAGGTGGTTCACCATTTCTTGATTATGATCCCTCCTTTGCTTTACTTTTTAGAATCCCTAACTTCCTTCATATTACAGTTCAGGCATCACCCCTATATCCTCCTTATACAAGGCCTTTCCTGAACCCCCCCCAACCTTAGATGTTAATGTCTTCTCCCTTGAAATTATCTTGCACATCTGTAAATAGTTATGCAAATGTACTTTAAATTTACTTCTCTCTATTCATGTCACAATGGAATGTGAGCTCCTTGAAGGCAGAGATTACCTGATTTTTGTCTTATTCTCACCCCTAGCACACTGACTTACACATAGTAGGTTCTTGAAGACCCAGTAGAATTGATCAATTGTCTATGGGCACTTGGTCATTAAGGATAAACATTCAGTACTCTGGGCTATTATAATTGGTTGAATTCTGTAGTGGAAAAATCCTGGAAGCCAGCTCCAGGTATAAAAATTTAAATGAGACCTCACCAAGTCAAGTCTTAGTAACAAGAGCTTGGGTGTCAAACAGATCAATGGGAAGACCCATATGTCAGACAAAAAGACTTCTGTTCCCACTCCTCTGACAGGAGACCTGGGGTTTTATGTATCATGTATTTGTAGGTGTTAGATACTCAGAGTGTGGCAGATGAATTCTATTGTGCCTTTGGCTGACACAGGAGAAGGACTGTCAACCAGGTTTCAGGGGAGAGTTGGCCCATACTGTGTGACTCATGCTAAAAGCATTGGAAAATTATAACCTTTCAGCTCCACATTAGTCTTCATTTCCCAACTTAAACACTTTTAGACTTCAGGACATATTAGAGCAGTTGTATAAAAGTCATATGTCATTATATACCAAAGATTAGTGATGGATGTCATTTACCATTTGCCTAGAGGAAACATCCCAGAAGGAGGGTTATCATTCAATGTTTCAGTAGGAATTAAGGGAGCCATGATGTGATATCTATACCATGCTGATTATATGCAATAAGGTATACACTATATGTAGATAGAGATAATTGAAGAAATTATCCATTCTTCTTCTCAGATTACATCTACCACTTATAAATATATTTCTTTTATACTTCAAGAATCTGAGACTCATAGATGTGGGTGTGAGTGTGGATAGTTCACCCACTGATGCATATCACAATCCCTTTATAATTTAGGAGACAGGCTCTGCAAGTTTCTGCAGCCAAAAAAATTTCATCATCCTAGGGTCAATATAGTGATAGACCCTTAGGTCACTAACCCTGATTCAAAGCTTCTCTGACTTGATAGTACATGCCTGCCATAGACTTTAACAACCCAAGGTTACCTGCAGGTAAAAAGAAGTTCTCAGAGGAAGATGTTAGTGGAGATGAGATGGGGGATGGTGAAAGAAATGGAGAGAGAGAAAGAAGAGAAGAGAGAAAAGAGAGAAAAGAGAAGAGAAGAGAAGAGAAGAGAAGAGAAGAGAAGAGAAGAGAAGAGAAGAGAAGAGAAGAGAAGAGAAGAGAAGAGAAGAGAAGAGAAAAGAGAGAAGGATAGAGAAAGAGAGAGAGAGGGGAAAGGGAAAGGAAGGGAAGGGAAAGACAGACAGACAGAGAGAGAGAGAGAGAGAGAGAGAGAGAGAGAGAGAGAGATTGAGGTACAGACTGACACAACTTCTCTTGTAGTCACCAAGGTTCATAACCTGGGAGTGATTCTTGGGTCTTCCCTCTCCCTCTTGTCCGATCTTACTAGTCTGCCTCTTCATTAGATTGCTTTCCATGGTCTCTCCTCTTCCTGGCTTTTAAAACTCTTCATAATCTTGCCCCAGTCTACCATTGTAGACTTATTTCAGTTTATTCCCCCTCACATATTCTTATGTTCCCCCACCCCTCCAAAATGACCTAATCACTTCTCTTAAAAAAATTGAATCTATTTCAATTAACAAGAATTTATTTTCTCTCCTTCCAACCCCTTCCCATTGAAAAAAAAAAAAAGCAAAACAAAACCTTTTAGATGCATGGCCAAGTATAACAAATCCCCATGTTGGTTATGTCCAAAAATGTATGTCTTTCTCTGCACATTGAGTTCATCCCCTCTCTGTCAGAAAGTTTCATCATTTGTCCTCAGGAATCATGGTTGGTCAATGCAGTGATCAGAGTTCTGAAGGCTTTCAAAGTTTTCTTCATGATATTACCATTGAAGATATCCTTCTGGTTCTGCTCCCTTCACTCTGCATCAGTTCATACAAATGTCCCTATGAAAGTTTCTCTGAAACCAACCCTTTAATCATTGCTTATGGCACAATAGTCCCATCCCATTCATGTACCATAACTTGTTTTGCTATGCCTCAATTGACAGTCAGCTCCTTAGTCTTCAGTGCTTTGCCACTATAAAAAGACCAGCTATAAATATTTTTGTGGACTTTGGTCTTTTTTCCTGCCTTCTTTGATGTCTTTGGGGCATAGACCTAGTAGTGGTATCATGGGACTGAAGGGTATGTAAAATATAATGATGTTCTTGGCATCCACCTCCCATCTCCATGCTGTTCCACATGCCTGGAAAGCACTCCCTTCCCATGGTTATTGTATTCTGTAGCTGTTAGAATATCAAACCCATATTGGACAAAACCTGGGTTCAGTTTCTCCTTCACACCCTTACTATCTACATGACCCTGGGTTACTCACCCAAACTCTCTCAGTCTCAACAAACCTGGCAACTGAATGAATGTGAAAAGAGGGATTGGGAAACTGAAGATTAAAGGATAACTGGGAAATTTTGAACCCAAGTTACTGGAAGGATAGTAGAGACTTCAATTGCAGTAAGGAAGTGTGGGAGAGGCTCCAACTTAGAGGAAAAGATAATGGGGTCCATATTGAATGTGCAAAGGTTGACATCCAGCTGGATGTGAGACAGCTAATGCTGTTGATACTGTGTTGGCTTTTTTTAGACCGGACTTATGATTTACAATGCAAGCTCCTTGAGGTCAGGGGCTATCTTTTGCCTTTTTTTTGTAGCCCCAGCATTTAACACAGTGCCTGGAGCATAATAAATGCTTAATAAATGTTTAGTGATTAATTGATTGATTGATTGATTTGGTATAAGGAACTGCCCATGAGAGAACTGTTTCCATCAATACCTGGTGGCCCCTGCTCTGTGGCTTAGAGTCAAAAAGAATGGCCTGGGGCACTGCCCAGGTCACACACAACCGCTGTGTATCAGAGGCAGGATTCAATCCAGGTCTTTGCTCTTGACACAGAGAGGAGATGCAATGGATAGAGCTCTGGCCTCGGAGTCAGAAAGACTCACGTTCATCTTCCTCAGGCACTTATTAGTAGTTTGACCTAGGCAAGTGGTTTAATTGCTGTCAGTCTCAGTTTCCATATCTGAAAAGTGGGAATTATATAGCCCCTCCCTCCCAGAGTTGTTGTGAGCTTCCAGTGGGATGTTAAAGCACTTTGTAACCCTTACAATTCTATATAAATGGTAAGCAACTTTATCATTATTCTCTTTCTGACTGATGAGCCAGTTTTCTATTCATCAAACCACCATCTACACAGACGAATTTGGGAGTCACCTATGGAGAAATGGTTGTTTATTCCATGAAAAATGATGAAATCTCATAAAGGGGGTAGGAAAAGGGTTTCACACATGTATGTCTGACTGTTTTTTTCAAATGTCATATAGATGCTCTATTTGTGAATAATCAATCTCATGTCAACGAAATATAAAGTTATAAATCTATTGAACTGTTGATCTTTCATTCAATCTCGGTCTCTATCCTTCTAGCCTATTGAGATTTTTAGAGAGTTTCATATCCTGATTTTGTCACCCATTATATTATCTCTCTCCCAGCTTTGTCATGTCATTGTCAAATTCATTTAAAATTTACTTGATAATTCAGTACAAATTCATTTAAAATATTTTCCGATTCAGAGTAGTTTTTGTCACATATTTCTTCAATCAATGGAAATTTAAAATACAACTAATATCGGTTAGGGGAGGTCATGAAATTTTTCATGAAATGAAAAAGAATCTTCATACATCAGAAGGTTGGAACTCATTAGTGCAAACCCATGAATCAGAGAGAGATCACTGCAGGGGTCTAATGGGGTCCTCCTTCCCAAACACCATCTGTTGCTTTAAACCTCAGACATTTATTTGCTTGTAATGACTTCAAAGAACTCCCAAGAAAGGACCACATAGGTCTGTTTATTAGGGCCCCAGAGTGTATTTCTGGTCTCAGTTAGGGCTCACCAACACATAGTCAAACATATTGGACCAGGACCATGGCCAGGTTTTTCCCCATTCCCAGCCCCTCCTAAACTCAAGCCAGCCACATGATCATTGCAAGGAGCTAGACTACGAACCAAGGATCAGAACATTCCACTCCCTCACCCACAGATCTTATATAGACAGGACTTTCAGATCACTGCTAAAGGCATGGGACCCCAGGGTGCTGAGTAGTGAGCAGGTAGCTTTCCCAAGCTCCTCTGCCTGTGGTCCTGAGGACAACAATTGGTTGTGGAAAGACCACATCTAGGATTCAGAGCCAGAAGAAGCTTTTGGGATCACGTATTCAACAACCCCTTCTCCATCTCACTGTCTTCATAGGATCATAGAGCTGGAATTATAAAGGAGCTCAAAAGCCATCAAGTTCGTCCCTTTCATTTTATTCATTATTTTTTTCAGGCAGACAGGGTTAAATGACTCACCCAGGGTCCTCTTGACTCCAGGGCCAGTGCTCTATCCACTGTGCCACCTAGTTTCCCTTATCTCTTTCATTTTACAGAGGATACAACTGAGGCATGAAGTGGGTAAATGCCTTCTTGTGGGTCACATGACTAGTGAGGTGGGATTTGAACTCAGGTCTGTCCTCGAGTCTGTGCTTGGTGCTCCAGCCACTGCACCAGCCAGCTCTATGCAGGTATCAGTGCCAAGCTCCCTTCCTGAGTTCTTCCCAGACTGCTTGCCTTCCTCATCTCCCTGCTCTGTCTGTCTCCTTCATGGGGTTATTACCTACCCCTGCCCCTTGTGTGTTGGGTCCAAGGCTCTGTCCTTACTCTTCTCTCTCTATAAGTCCTCAGCCCTTCTCCTCTGGAGGTTGACCATCACTTCCTAGCTGGTCTCCTTGCCATCAGCCTTCACACTGCTAGTCACTGACGTGCCTATGGGACAAGCCTGACCTTGCTTAAGCATCCTTAGCAGACTCCCTATCACTTCCAGCATAAGAGGTGAATTCTGTTTAGCCTTTCACTATCCTGGGCAGTCAGGTGGTGCCATAGTGCTTAGCACAGAACCTGGAATCAAGAAGACTCATCTTCCTGAGTTCAAATCTGGGCTCAGACACTTCCTAGCTATGTGATCTTGGGAAAGTCATTTCATTCTATTTGCTTCAGTTTCCCCATCTGTAAAATGAGCTAGAGAAGGCAATGGCAAACCACTCCAGTATCTCTGGATCAGGAAAAGTCAGAAATGACTGAACATGACTGAACAACAACAACAAATATTCCAGGTGTTGTGCTAAGTGCTAGGAATGCAAATGGCAGCAGAAATAAAGGCAGTCCCTGCCCTCAAGGAGCTTACATCCTAGTGGGCAAAGACAACACACAAAGAAGAGTTTTTCATATCTTGTCCACAAACCTCAAGTTTCTATACTCTATCTATAACCCAGCTTTGAATATAGATCAACTTCTCTGCTCATCTCTTGTTCATCATAAATTACTGACAATAGTTCCCCAGTTACCTCTAATTTTTTTTTTCAGTATCCTGAGATACAATTCATTGGACCCACAGTCATTTATGTCTATGTTGGTTTTTAATTCCCTCTAACCTATGTTTGTTCTATAGTGTCTAATCCTTAAAGGGTTCTTGCATTAATAAAGTCATCACAGCTAGACACAATACTCAAAATATTCTCATTTTAAAATATAATTATAATCTCAGGATGAAACCTCTAAAAGCCGCAGATGAATGCACAGGGCCAGTTGGGAGCCAAAATCACATGACTCCATTTTCCTTCTCATCTAAGTAGAGTGAACGCACACACACAATCACACACATACACACACAGCCCAAAATGGTAGAAATGACACATTTAAAATCAATTTCCTCACACATGACTCTCCATTTCTTGGCTCAGAGCATCTTCTCTGGCTGTCCCCAGTTCTTGGAATGCTCCTCCTCTTCATCTCCATCTCCTGGTTCCCCGATTTCATTCAGGACTCAGTTAAAATCCCTTCTGCAAAATAATAATAACAATAATAATAATAATAATAATAATAATAATAATAATAATAAATTTTTAAAAAGCTTTTCCCAGTCCTTAATTCTAGTGTCTTCCCTCATAGATTTTCTACTGGTTTATTATGCTTCTATCTTGTTTGTACAAAGTTGTTTCAAGTTGTCTCTCCATTGGACTGTGAGCTTCTCAAGAACATGGATTGTATTTTTGTCTTTCTTTGTATTCCCAGCACAGTGCCTGTCACAGGCAGGAAAGAAGGAAGGAAGGAAGAAGGAAAGAAGGAGGGAAAGAGGGAAGGAAGGAAGGAAAAAAGGAAAGAGGGAAAAAAGGAAGGAAGGAAGGAAGGAAGGAAGGAAGGAAGGAAGGAAGGAAGGGAGGGAGGGAAGAAGGAAGGAAGGAAGGAAGGAAGGAAGGAAGGAAGGAAGGAAGGAAGGAAGGAAGGAAGGAGGGAGGGAGGGAAAGAGGGAAAGAAGGAAGGAAGGAGGGAGGGAGGGGAGAAGGGAGGAAGAGAGGAACTGCCTACTCTGCACCAGGCACTGTGCTAAGCAACTGACATGTATTTTCTCACTTGGTCCTCACAACAACCCTGGAAGGTAGGTATTATTATTATCCTTATTTATAGTTGAAGAAAGGAAGGCAGATCCAAGTTAAATGACTTGCCCAGGGCCACACAACTAGTAAATCTCTGAGGCCAGATTTAAGCCTCGTGCTCTATTCATTGCATGATTTAGCTATTTCATTTCTTACTGCTACAGCTAACATTTCTAGTACAATAGTGAATTATAGTGGTGATAATGGGCATCCTGATATTTTGGGGGAAGGCTCCTAGAAATTCCCTAAGTCCCATCAAATTCCTTTTATGACACAAATACGGTGCTGATACCTAAATGAGGAAAAGTTAAAACAGAAAAAGAAAACTACAGACCAATTTCTCTAATTAATATTGATGCAAATCTTTTTAACACAACACTAACAAGGAGCTTAGAGCAATATATCACAAGGATCACATGTTATCACCAGGTGGGATTTATACCAGGAATGCAGGACTAGTTCAATATTAGGAAAACTATCAACATAATTGAGCATATCAATAAAAAAAAAAAAACAGAAATCATATAATTATTTCAATAGATCCAAAAAAGCCTTTGACAAAATACAACATCTATTCCTATTAAAAACAGAGAGCATAAGAATAAATAGAGCTTTCCTTATCATAAGAAGTATCTATCGAAAACCATAAGAAGCATTATCTATAATGGAGATAAGCTAGAAGCCTTCCCAAAATGATTAGGGGTGAAGCAAGAATGCCAATTATCACTACTGTTATTTAATACTGTACTAGAAATGCTAGCTATGGCAAAAAGAGAAAAAATTCAAGGAATTAGAATAGGCAATGAGGAAACAAAAACTTACTCTTTGCAGATGATATAATGATATACTTAGAGAAGCCTAGAGAATCAACTAAAACACTAGTTGAAATAATAAACAATTTTAGTAAAGTTGCAGGATATCAAGTAAATTCACAAAAATCATCAGCATTTCTACACATTCCTAACGAAGTCTAGTAGCAAGAGATAGAAAGAAAAACTCTATTCAAAATAGTTGTAGACAATACAAAATGCTAGACATCTGTCTACCTGCCAAAACAAACCCAGGAACTATATGAACACAATGACAAAACACTTTTCATACAAATAAAGTCAGATCAAAACAATTGGAAAGATATTAATAATATCCAAATTAACTATAAAGAACATATGAAGAAAGATGCTATCTGCATCAGAGAAAGAACCGGTAAATAGAAGGGTGTACTTATTTGTGTCTGATGATGGCTATCTCTAGAGTAGGGGAAAGAAGAAAAAAAGAGAAATTTACATAATAATTTTGTTGTGTATTTAAAAGGAGCAGTAAGTTACACATAGCAGATTTGCAGTTTCACATTCAATCATCATTTTTATTATTATATCATGTTATGGAAATGTTTGTTTTATTCCATAATTTAAAATATTTTTTTAAAAAAGAAAAATATTAATTGTTCATGCATAGGCTGAACCCATAAAATGAAAAAATGACAATTCTACCTAAATTAATTTACAAACTACTAAAATATTTTATAGAGTTAGAAAAAAATAATAAAATTCATCTGGAAGAACAAATGGTCAAGAATATCAAGGGAATTAATGAAAAAAATGTGAAGGAAGGTGATCTAGACAGACCAGGTCACACACTGTGTTATAAAGTGGTAATCATCAAAGCGTTCTGATACTGACTAAGAAATAAAGTGAAGGATGCATGGAATAGATTAGGTACACAATACACTGTAGCAAATGACCATAGTAATCTAGTACTTGATAAACCCAAAGATTCAGACTTTTGGGACAAAAACTCACTATTTGACAAAAACTGCTGGAAAACTAGAAAGTAGTATGGTAGAAATGGGTAGTATGCCAATGGATAGTATGGCAGGTCAAAACGAGTACATGATTTAGACATAAAGGGTGACAACACAAGAAGGTTAGGCGAGTATGGAATGTTTTACCTGTCAGACCTGTGGAGAAGGGAAGAATTTTTGACCAGAGACAGAAAGCATTACAAGATGTAAAATAGATCATTCTGATTACATTAAACTGAAAAAGTTTTGCAAAAACAAAACCAATGCAGTAAAAAATAGATGGAAAGAAGAAAACTGGGGGGATTTTACAGCAATTGTCTCTGATAAAGACCTCATTTTTCAAATATATAGAGAGATGAGTCAAATTTATAAGTATACAAGTCATTTCCCAATTGATAATTCATCAAAGGATATGAACAGGCAGTTTTCAGAAAAAGAAATCAAAGCTATTCTATAGTCATATTTAAAAAATGCTCTAAATAACTATTGATTAGAGAAATGCAAATTAAAACAACTTTCAGATACTACCTCACACCTATCAGATTGGCTAAAATGACAGAAAGGAAAAATGACAAACATTGGAAGGGTTGTAGAAAAGTTGGGAAACTAAAGCTCTATTGGTGGAGTTATAAACTGATCCAATCATTCTGGAGAGCAATTAACTATGCCCAAAGGATGATAAAATTGTGCATGTCCTTTGATCCAGCAATGCCACTACTAAGTCTGTATTCTAAAGAGATGAAAAAAATGAAAAAGAACCCACATGTATAAAAATATTTCTAGATTTTTTTTTGGTGGCAAACAATTGGAAATTGAGGGGATACCCATCATTTGGGGAATGGCTGAACAACTTGTGGTAATTGAATGTAATGGAATACTATTGTGCTATAAGAAATTATGAGCAGGCGGATTTCAGAAAAAAGCCTGCAAAGACTTGGATGAACTGATGCTGAATGAAGAGAGCAGAACCAGGAGAGTATTGTAAACATTAACAGCAACATTGTGAGAAAATCAGCTTTGATAGAAATGGGCTCTTCTCAGGAATACAATAACCCAGGACGATTTCAAAAGATTCATGATGGAAAATGCTGTCCACATCCAGAGAGAAGAACTATGGAGTCTGAATAAAGATCAAAACATATCATTTTCTCTTTTTTTGTTGTTTTTTCTTTCTCATGGTTTCTCCCTTTTGTTCTGATTCTTCTTTCACAACATGACTAATGTGGGAAAATATTTAATATGATTGTACATGTATAATCTATATCAGACTGCTTGCCATCTTGGGGAAGGATGAGAGGAGGGAGAGAGGAGAAAAAAATTGGAACTCAAAATTTTATAAAAGTGAATGTTGAAAACTAAATAAATATATAATAAAAATGAACATTAAAATTGTTTTCACTTGTAATTGGAAAAAAAAATTTAAATAAGAGAAATGAAAATCAAAACAAACCTGAGCTTTCACCTTATACCCTGCAAACTGGCAAAGATGACAAAAGATGGTAGAGATCAATGTTGGAGGAAAGGGAGAAAGAAAAGTTCATTAATGCATTGTTCGGGGAGCTGTGAATTTGTACATCCATACTGAAAAGCAGTTTGGAAATTTACGCAAATATAATGGTTAAAATGTCCATACTTTTGACTCAGAGACTCCACTTGTAGACACACTCCAAAGAGGTCAGTGACAAAAAGAAAGGCCTCAAATGTACAAAAATATTTATAGCAGCATTTTTTGTGATAGTAAAGAAGTAGAAATAAGGTAGGTCATTTGAGGAATGGCAAAAATAAATGTAAATAAATATAATAGAATATGATGGTGCTGTAGGAAACGACAGATGGATTAAAACAGAGAACCATGGGAAGACTTACCTGAACTGATGCTGAGTGAAGTGAGCAGAACCAGGAGAACATTGTATACAGTAACAGACACAGTGTGCTTTATTTATTTTATTTATTTATTAAAGACTAACTTTAATAGACTTGACTTTTCTCAGCAATGCAAGGTTCTAAGACAACTCCAAAAGCTCATGATGAAAAATGCTGTCCACATCCAGAGAAAGAATTACGGGGTCTGAATGCATATAGAAGCATACTATTTGCTCTCTCTTTTTCCATTTTGTTTTGTTTCTTCTTTCTCATGGTTCATTCCATTGGTTATAATTCTTCTTTACAACACGACTAATGTGAAAATATGTTTAATATGAATGTACATGTAGAGCCTATATCAGATTTCATGCCATGTTGGGGAAGGGGGAGGGAAGGAAGAGGGAGAAAATTTAAAACTCAAAAGTTTGTGGAACTGAGTGTTGTCCATTAGAAATTAATTAATTAAAGAAAAATAAAACTGTGACATATGAAGAGTATTTCAGATTTTAAAACCTTCCCTCAAGTCATGGCTAATAAGAGAAGCTGAGTTTTGAGAAATCATTAACCTGAAAAGAAAATTACAAAATCCACATGGCCTGGCTGATTGCAATTATCATTACCGGGAACATTTTTCACAAACTTTGCTCTTGTTAGAATAAATAATTAAAATCTAAGATGCAGATTTTTTAAAAGGGTAATTAGGATCTTTGGACTTCTCTTGAGAGATTTTAGAAATCATACTAAATTTTAATATTTCCAAGCTTTTGTTGCCCAGGCTAAAGAAGAGTGATGTCATCTGGCTAAACTACAGGGCCTCATCCCCTTTTCTGAACATATTTCTCATGAAAACAATGATAGGGCTAGCTCCTCTGACTATGGAGACTCTTTATGAGCTCTTTATCATTCCCAGACATCCTTCTTCATTATTCCTTAGTTAGTCTTCACAATTTCCCTCTGGTGAAGGTCAGAAGCCAGCTCTATATCAATATGTCAGTTCCTGCTTCATATAACCCATCTACTACTTAAGAGTCTAAGGGGGTTGCTGAATTAAGTTATTTACTCACAATAACTCATTTCATCATTGTTAGGAGGAGAATTTGAACCTCAAATCCCATATAGGGTCATGAAGAGTCAGACATGACTGAAATAACTGAACCTCTTGGTTTGAAAGCCGACATGCTAGGCAATACACTTGGCTGCAATGGTGTCTCTCACCTAGCTGTAGGTATGAAAATAAGATCTGGGTTATGCGCCAGATACCGAATCTCCCAAGGAAACAAGAAAGCTCAAAGCTCCCTCCCCTCACACTAAACCCCCAGAATTGCAAGGAGAGATGGAGGAAATCTTCCTGTAGGACTAACATCTCTAGGAGATACCGAATTCCTGTATTCTCCCATCCACCCGTATCTGCCTTTAAGTAGGGCATAACCCAGACTCAACTCCCTCATTTGTGAAATGAAGGACTTTGTAGTGGATCAGGTTTTCCCATTGACCAGGACCCTAGCAAAGGTTTAATCCACCTGAAAAAATGGAGCTGCCAAAAGTGTTTACTTTTTAACAGTGAACAGAAGAGAACATTAGCTCAGTCCCTATAGTAAATGGTGAAGAAACCAGGTCCACCGTTAGTCCAAGCTGTCCTGTGGAAATCTGGACAGAACTGAATGGAAGTCGCCGCAGTAGCAGGCACATTCACATTTTTGGCACAGCTCTCTGGTTATCAGAATTTGATCGGCTAAATGGCCTGATCCCAAAGCATGAAGTTTAGGAGGCAGGAGAAAGCTCAGGATTAAATCTGGTTTTCATTTAGGATGGGGAAGATTGAAAAAGTCAGAGGACCCTTCAGACTCTCATTGATTATGTGCAGGATCATGTGTGGGGGGAAATTCAGGAGGACCAACACCTTTGGTGGGAGGGCTGCCGAGCCCTTTTCAGGGCTATTTATTCACCTCCGATGTCCACCTGATTCACCCAGCTCTCACCTGTGGCCCCAGGAAGCTGAGGCATGCACAGTGGCCACACCCCAGTAGAAATGTCTCAGTAGATGGGCTGGACCAGGTTGAGGGCTCCAAAAGACCTCAAATCCATTGATGTGTTAGGTGGATGTCTGCCCCAAGCATGTGAAGACTTCCCCCAGCAGAATGGGAAGATAAGAACAATTCATCCCAAGAGCCACAAAGCGGCTGAAGCAGGTGCTGTGGAGTGCTTGGAGGCTGGCCAAGCATCAAAGACACCAAGGTCATCCCCTGCATCCTGGCATCGACAGTTGTCTTGACTCTCTCCTGCCACTGGACTTTGATGACTCTGGAAGAGAGAGTGAGGCTGACGACATCGTGTGGCTCTGCCTCACTTAAATCCAAGTCACGACTTCACCCCATGATGCCATCATCCTGTTTGAAAATGAAGGATGAACATAAAAATGAGAACAAAATGGATGGGTGTAATTTCTGAACTTCTACATTTGGCCACCAGGTGGTAGTGCAGCCCTGGAAATGCTTCTTCAGCCCCGTAGCTCCACTGCCCTCTGGTGTTGGCCAGCTCCCTTGATTGCAAAGTATCCACAAAGCTCAACTTCTTCAGAGCTACTGAGTAAAAAATGAAAAACGCATCAAGTCCGAGCTGCTCATCTATGTGGCTGCTCTACACCCAACCAATTCTTCACTTCCTCTTGTTGAAAAGGGGAAAAAACCAAACCAAACTTCCCCCCTATGCCTCAGTCCAGACGTGTGCAGAGAGCTACCATACAAGTGCATTCATTGATCGATAAACATTTATTGAGCACCAGAAAGTGTGCCAGGCATTGTGTTGGAGGTGTGTGGTCAGGAGAAAACAAAAACAAAGACCAAGCCACAGGAATAAAACAAGTCTGAAAATCCAGATGGACCAATAATATCCCCCTGCAATTCCAAGCAATATCTGAGATAATTAGCAGTTAAATTTGGGGTTGGATAAGTCACAATATACAGTCTTGAGACTCAGTGATTGCTTGAGTGATTTCTATTTACAGGAAGCTTGAGCCACAAAGATACTACAGTCTCTGACACTGCCTACATGCCCTTGTTTAAGTCACACTCTCTTTTGGCCTCAGTTTCCTCATAGGAGAAATAAGGGAGGTGGACTAGATGCCCCCTGAAATGTCTTAGAGTCCTAAACTTATTATCTTGGCACAAGAAACATATTTCATCCAATTTAATGGAAGAATGGATAGTCGTGTAGCCCACATAAGTTTAGGGTATCCTGAGAAAGGTGACAGCTCCCTTTTGGGGTTCTACCTATGAGGAGCTGAAGGACAGTTCATAATGCCTTTGGCTTGAACCCTCACCAGTATACTTCTCAACCCAATATTATGAGATGAGAACTGATTTAGTCAGTCACTCTTAAATAGCTTTTAGAAAGGGGTATTTACTAAGGTGACAGAGTATTGTACAATTAGTACAAAACATTCTCCCACAGTCTGTAACACACTCACCCATAAATTCGTAGAGAATCCAGGGGAAAGTGGCCATCGAATCCAACCCTCTCATTTTATAAAGTCAAGCAAGTGTTTAAAGTCGAATCTGAAACCTGCCTCAGCAAGTCTAGAATCCTGATGGCTGATTTGGGGTCAGAGAACCTGGATCCAAATCGTAGCCTTGTCCTTTGGAATCAATAGCTATGATCAGTCTGTCCTTTACTCCCAGTGTAGATTCTGTCATCAGCTGAGCTGGGCTTGTATTTAGGGACCAATGAGAAGATTGGGAGCATGTTATTGAAACTTCTCTCAGGCTGGGTCTTCATGCAGAGGGTTTGATTTAATTAATTCAATAATTTAACTCAATTCCCGCTGATTCAATACACCAGCAATGTGTAAAGCATTGCTCTAAGTGCTAAGGGTTAGAAAGACAAACTGAGATGGTCTCTGCCCTCAAGCAGCTTTTGTGGAGTGGGTGATCACAGTAGGTTGATACAACAAATAGCTTTTGGAGTTTTGTGGGATGGGTTTGCCTTCTGTGGTCCTCAGTTTCCTACAAAATGTGTACGATGAGCGAGGATAGCCAGGGGGCCTTCAAAGATCCCATTAGCTCTAGGAGTCTCTGTCTCCTTCATTCAGTGAACATCAAACCCAGTCCTGATCCAACCAGTTCCACCCGCCATCCCCTCTTGCAACAACTCCCAGGACTGTTTCCAATCATTCCAATCTCCAATGCCTCCCTCCGGGAATATACTGCTCTGATACCTAATCACAGTGTCTGGTTTTTTGAAAACAAGGCCAGCGGAGCCCAAGTGACTAGTCCTTTCAGAATCACAAAATCTTGGAGTTGGAAGAGATTTAACTGATTCTTGAGCCCAACCTGTATATAAACAACCATCCCCCTACAAAATAGAAGATCTCCAAAGATGGAGAAGTGGTCACCTCTGGAGAAGCCCACCTACATTTTTAATAATTCTAATTGTCAGGAAAGAGTTCCTTACATGGAGCCCAAATATGCCTCCTTTCTATTATCCGCCATTGCAAAAAAATACTCCCCAAAATCCAAAAACCAAAAAAGCAAAAAGACTTGGAGTCCAGGCCACGTTGCAGACTTTACTTTTGGCCACTGGTTGATGTACTTTTTTACTCCAACCGTCTGAGTGTTCCCAGACTACACTTACCTTCTCTGAAGGCTGCATCTGAATTCCAGCTTCCTTGTGTGCCTGACAAAGAACCCAAGGGCACCATGTTTGAAATCATAGCCTGCCTTGGGGTTGTAATGGAAAACTGTAGCATTGTCATGGCCCCATGGGAAAGCTCAATGCCCAGAAGTTTTCCTGAGACCTGGGAAAAGAGAGGGAAGAGGGCAGGTGAATTAAGAAGAGGCATAGGGTACACAGAACAAAACTGTATAACCTGAATCAAGAAAAATCTTTTTTGTACTTTTCTCCACCCCCCCCCCCCCCCCCCCGGCAGAACTGTGAGGATCTAACAGGTGACAAAGGAGTCAAGGCGTGCTATGTGGGCATGAGCTCTGAAATGTCAGTTCAAGGGGTTTAAGGGAATAAGCACCAGATCTGTGATTTTATTGATATAGGGAACTCCCAGATGAGGAAGTTATGTCCTTCACTGCAGATCAGAACCTTTTCTGAAACTTAGAGTCTTAGGAGAGTTACTTACTAAGCAGGACAAATCACAGCAAGTATGTGTCACAGGCAAGACTTGAACCCAGGGTTTCCCAGTTCCAAAATCAGCTCTATCCATTACACCAAGGCTACAGTGATTTGAGGGAAGAAGAGAAAGAGTTGATCTGAATTTTAGTTTCATTTCATTAATAAATCTGGGGATAGGTAACCTAAGCCTTAGCTTTTGGTGATGGGGTAGAAAGAACCCTGGATTGGAATCCAGAGGACCAGAGTTTAAACATCACCTCCATACTGGCTCCCTGTTTAACGTTAGCTTCCTCCCCTTCTCTGGGGGTCTGTAAAAGGAGACCCAGCGCTACAAGAAATCTTAGAGGATATTACATCCAACCCTCCCTGAGCTTGCTCACTGTTGTGCCTGGAGCCTCTGTGTCTCAAAACTGCTTTAGCTACATTTAGGAATGGAGGGGACAGAGAGAAACAGAGTTGTCTTAACTGTCCCCACTAACAGTCTAGAAAGCATTTCTCCACAGAAAAGCCCCCAAAACTGGCAACAAATCCTTGTTTGAGAAGGTAGCCCCCACATGCATCAACCCTGGGTCCACTTGGATTACTGGGCTTAGCACATGGCATGGCGGGTGCTGAGTGTGCTTGGTTTGGCTTGAACCCCTATCCTAGCTCAGCTCAGGCCTTCCAAGGTCATTGAAACTCAGATTGCACCAGGATAAGAGATCAGACAAGGGACAGGCATTGAAAAATTAGAACATTCAGCTAGGACTAAGACAATGAACAAAGGCTTAGAAAACACCTTCAGCACACACAGCAGATACAAACCATGGAAGAAACTGTCTCTTCTGGTATGTGAAGGGCTGATGTCTGTTCTGTGGCTGCAACAAAAGCAGGGAAGCCCGCTGGTGTCATGTGTGTTCAGACCTGAATCCCTCCCTACATCAGCAGCCCATGTTCTGTCTCTCTCTGTCTCTGTCTCTGTCTCTCTCAGTCTCCTTCTGTCTCCCTCTGTCTCTCTGTTTCTGTCTCTGTCTCTCTCGCTCACTTGCTCGCTCTCGCTCTCTCTCTCCATGTCTCTGTTTCTCTCTTTCTCTGTCTCTGTCTATCTCTCCATCTCTGTCTCTCCTTTACCTGATCTGACCTTGCCAGAGGTCCAACATGTTCTCCAGTCACTATTCTTTTGCACTGCTCACTACTAAGACCACCTCGATTCCTCTTTCTTTTCCAAAGTCTCTGCCTTCCCCCTGACACAATTACCCCGTGCTTTTGGCAGAGTCTCACAGGAGCTGAAGTTCTTATAATTTAAGTCAATATCATCCCTGAGAACCAGAGCTTAAAAAAAAAAGAAGAAAGAAAAGAAACGTAGTCCCCTCCTTTCGATGAATTCCTATTACACAAATGTTTTAGTAAAGAAAAAGAGAGCCCAAGCCATACTACGGTCTGCAAAAGTTAATGTAAGCCAGCCCACAGCCCCCCAAGCCCACAGCACTTCTCAATATCGCTCACAGTCCCAGCAGGGAGGGTAGTGAGTTCCAGGGCAGTGGAGGGATTTTAAACTGTCTTATTGACAGCTTTGGGGGGATTGTTTGATATTTCCATCATTTCCCAGGACCCCCCAGAACCTCACTTTCAACAAAAAAGTCTAGTTAAGCAAAATAGAGCCCCAAGCATATCAAAAGCATCTTCTCCAATCTGCATTTTAACTCCGGTCCTTTTCTACAGAGACAGAGATTGAGAGAGACAGAGAGAAACAGAGCAGGGGAGAGAGGGAGAAACAGAGAGACAGAGAAACACAGAGGGGGAGGGAGGGAGGGAGAGAGACAGAGAGAGACAGAGAGAGACAGAGACAGAGAGACAGAGACAAGAGAGAGAGAAACAGAGAGACAGAGGGAGAGAGGGGGGAAGAAAGACAGACAGACAGAAACAAAGAGAGAGAGAGAGACAAAAGGGACAGAGACAGACAGTGACATAGATGTTTTTTAGTCAAGGTTGCTCATTACATGTGACGTGAGCCAGGGTTTGTTTTCTTTTACGTTATAACTCAAATTACTGTCTGTTGCTTCTTGGTTCTGAATATTTCCTTCAAGGTTAGTTCATATACATGCTCCCAAGTGACTCTGAATTCTTCGTATTCGTTGTTTCTTTTGGCATAAAAATGTTCCATCATCTGCATGTGTCACAGCCAACTTCTCCTTCTCCCAAGTCAATGGAACACCCACTTTTCTTCTGAATGTTTGCTGCCATAAGAGGTGCATCTGTGGCCACTTTCCTTTTGTTTTTAACTTGCTTGGGATAAATGCTTAGCAATGACTTAATTGTTCATACCCAGCAATACCACAGCTGGACATTTGCCCCAGTGAGGTCAAAGAATGAAGAAAGGGTTTTCCACGGACTAAAAAAATCAATAAATAACAGTAGCCCCTCAGAATATAGTTTGAAACCTGGTAATGCTAAGACCACTTAATTCTGCTTTTATCATGATTTCTCCATTGGAGATGTTCAGGCAAACTCTGGATGACCACCTGTTGGGGAGAGGATAGAGATTCTCATCAAGTATGGCTTGTACTAGGCAGATTCTGGGATTCCTTCCAACTCCGAAATTCTGTAAGTTGAATCTTCTTGCTGTGGTCTCCTTAATGAATTATTCTCATAAGCCCTCTAGCTCTGACTGCTAGATTGGGAGTCACTGGATCTAGAGCTTAAAGAAGTGTGAGAGATAATTTAGCCTGGCCTCATTCCTTGATAGATGAGGAAATGGCTTCCCAGAGAGGTCCGAGTAAGTGACTTGTCCTAGGTCACATAAGTAAGATGTATCAGAGCTGGGATTCTAACCCACATTTCCTGTCGCTAAACCCAATGTTCTTCTACTACATGATTCTGCTTCTCCTCCACACCCTCTAACAAATACCAAACTGGTATTTACAACTCAGATCTGTATAACATCACATTCATGAGTCAAATCAGAAATTTCCTCCCATTGAGATTCAACCTTTTTATTGGCCTCTGGAAATACGTAGTTTACTCAGACAACTTACGGTGGAATTACACTCTCCCTTGACCAGGACTCTTCTCAAATCCCCCTCCCTACACCCCATCCTCTACCTCCCACCCAGTGGGAAGCTTGTTGCCCTCCCACTATTGACTAGATGGTAGAGAGCCAAGAAGCTTTAGCTTTAGCTCAGGGTGACCTCTGCCTTAGCCCAGCCTCCCAAACCTGTTTAGAAGGTGAGGTGTCCCTAGCCAGGGACCATCCCTTAGGCCTCCACAGGGACATCAGATGACCTCAACTAGTTGCAGCTGGTTCATTCCCAAGAGGCCCTAGGAACTCAAGTAAGGCTCAAGAGAGCCTGAAGGAGACTTAGCCGAGAAGACAAAGGATCTGGGTTCTTATCCAGATCAGCTGCTGACTGCTACAGACAAGCCACTGTCCTCCTCTAGCCTCCTGAAAAAATAGGAGGGTTGGGTTTGGTGACCTCTATGGTCCCTTCTGGCCCTAACATGCTCTTATTAATAATAACGATAATCAACATTTATACGTAGCATTTTAAGGTTTGCAAAACGGCTTACTAATGTTCCCTTATTAAATCCTCACAACAAGCTTGAGAGGCAAATACTGCTATTGAGGCAGACAGAGGTTAAATTACTTCCTCAGGGTCACAGAGCTAATCAGTATATGAGGCAGGATTTGAATTCGGTTCTTCTTGAATCCAAGACCAGCGCCTTATTGTACCATCCAGCTCCTTGACTCAGTGAGCAGACAACTCTCCTCTCTGGCTTTTGGTGCCCCTTTGCCTGGCTTCTCAGGATCCCGCATCAAAGGCGAATGATGCCCTTCCCCTTTGGTTTTTCTCCAAAACATTTTCCTTGATGGTCAGCTCTCACTGGCCAAGCCCCCCTCCAACATGGGGAGTTGACCTGGTCAGCATGGAGGGACTGAACCACCAAACCCATTCAATAAAGTAGATCAGGGCTTCAAGCAGAACAGAGGCCATCAGGGAGGTCAGACCTCACTGGGCTCTAGAGATCTGGCCCCATGTGGTAACTGGGACCTGTTTCCATTGAGAGAAATTGAAGTGTCCTTGGAGACTGTTCCCCCATTTTCTCATCACAGATGCAGACAGAGAAGGGAGATAAGGGAAGAGTCCTGTCAGGATGGTTTGGCTTCTTTGAGCAATACATTCCGAGGGAGCCTTGGTTGAAAGAGGAAACAGCAACGGATGTTCAAGGCTTTCAGGCACTTGGTAGCTGAAGGGGAGGGGCTCTGGCTGAGCTGGAAAGATGGGCTGTTGGAGAAATCAAGACTGATATTGGACCAGATCTCACACTGATAACACATCAACATAGCGCTCTAAGATTCACAAAGATTAGGTATAGTATAATGCACATCACATTAGATATGTGCTATGTATACATCATCGCATTCAATCCTTACAACAACCCTGAGAGCTAAGTACCATTATCGGTGCCACTTGGTACAGGTGGGGAAACTGAGGAAACTGAGGCTCAGAGACACTTAGCCTAAGAAGGGCCTGTGTATGTCCTTGGCTTAGCAGACAGGTGGGTTGGCTTAGATGCCTTTGGGTCGGCAGAGTCCATGATGGGGCATGGTCACCAGTGACTGGCTCTTGTGATAGCGATCCCCTATGTTATGACTTTGTCCATGTGGGAACTCCCTGCACTGATGGTGTGATTATAGGCTTATAGATTTAGAGCTGGAAGGGAGCTTGGAGGTCATCTAGAATAGCCCCTTCATTTGACAAATGAGGAGACAGACTCAGAGCAGTGGAGTGGCTTGCTCTGGCTGATACCACCGGTTAATATCACAGGTGGGACTTGAACTCTCCAGGTCCAGCATTCTACCTACCACCTCACGCCATACCATTCAATATCCATCACAGAACAACTGCTTAATTCAGAATAATTAGGCTCCAGAACTATACGACACAGCTTGTGACTTACAGCAAGCCCACCTTAACCCAACACAATTCAGCTACCATTTATTAAGCATCTATAACAAAGATGAAAACAACACAGGCCCTGCCCTCAGGAAGCTACCAGCCTACCTAGGGGTGGAAAGCAGGGGTGAACAAGGAAGCATACAGAGAAGTCAGAGCAACAGACAGGCAAAGGACAGGGCAGAATTCTCTGGGAAATTTTGATGAGGGAGAGCCCAAGCGGCACGGTGGTAGAACAGAAAGAGTTCTGGATTTGGAGGATTTGAACTTGATAGACCTGAGTTAGAATGCCAGCTCTGCCACTTACTGCCTGGGTGACCTGGGGGAAGCCACTGCATCTCTTGGCCTTTCATTTCTTCATCTGTTAAATGAAGGATTGAACTGGGGGGCTTCTGAATGCACTTCAGCTCTTGATCTATGCTCAGTCCTTCTTTGTCATTTTGGGACTACAGGGACAGACTGAAAGCCCCCCCTGCCCCATGTCGTTTCAAATCCTAGGGAGTGGGGATGCTAAATCCCTAGGACTGGCATCCTCCCTACTCATCTAGGTACCTACGACTGAAAAGCCCCAGCTTCACCCTCACCACTAAGCTTCTGAACCAACCAGAAGTAAGCCACAAGGAAATGACTTACTGCACTGGAGGCTGGGACACTTAGAACCAGATCCCCAGGATCTCATGACCCAGATTCTGGGCTCAGAGGAGGAGGCAGAGCAAGGGGCCTCCGCAAAGGGCTTTTCAGTGACTGTCCTAATTTGAGGAAAAATGTACTGAGGTGCTAATCTCTAAGAATTTAAAACTCCATAAAAGGAAGTCCCTTGGGAGGCAGCTGTATAAGCCGTCTTTGCTTCCCCCAAAATGACTCACATCAATTCAAATATTCACTGAGCACATGGACACATGCGCGTGCACACACACACACACACACACACACACACACACACACACACACGACTTCCCCTTTCAGAGTACCGCCCATTTACTCGTTACTGGAATATTGTCTCCCTCATTAGAACATGAGGCCCTTGAGGACAGGCGATATTTTTGCCCCTTTTTGTATCCCCAGAATATAGCACAAAACCTGGCACATTGTAAATTTTAATTCACTTTTAATTTTTATCATTTAATAAATAAATAACCTTTTTGTCCATATATGTGCATATGTACATGTCTATCCTACAAATATCCAGCAATCTGACTTCTGGAAAAAATGTGACCAAATCACATCCCTGTGTCACCCTGCACGCACAGATCTGTGGTCCTTTCGTAGACGATGGCTGAAGAGGCTTTGAAGGCAGCCATTGGAAAGGCCAGTGGATTTTGAGTCAGAGGACCCCAGTTTGAACCCCACCCCTGCCATTTTTCATCCGTGTGGCATCGTCCACAGGTCTCTGCACCTCCATTTCTCTTTTTGGAAAATAAGAAGCAAGAGGCAAGACCAGGCGACGTTTGTGGTCCCTTCAAGGTCCAAAAATGATGATCCTAAAGAGGCGAAGGAGTCCTGGCAGATGTACTGACAACAGGTGTGTTCAAAGATCTACAGTTTAAAGTTATTGATGTAGGAAAGGGGAGGGGAGGGAACAACCATTCATGAAGCACCTTGTATCTATCAGGCACTTTACAGACGCCGCCTCATTTTGTCCGCACAACAATTCTGAGAAGTAGGTGCTATTATTATCATCCTCGATTTTTTATAGCTGAGGAAACAGAGGCAAACAGGGCTTAAGTGACTTGCCCAAGGTCACACAGCTAGTAAGTGAGTATCTGAGGCCAGATCGGAACTCAGGTCTCGTGGTCCAGTGTCCTATCTATTGCCACATCTAGGAGAAATAGTAATCACTGCTGTCTGAGAGGAAGCACAAGTGTCCTCATCTCTGGGATAAAAGGGCTGACCAGGGTAGCTTCTAGGGCCCCTTGGGGATCCTTCAATGTAATGAATGGGCAGAACATTGGCCTTGGAGTGAGAAAGACTCAGGCCTCCCTTAGAACTCACTAACCACATGACCCTAGGAAAGTCACTTGGTATCTTGGGCCTCAGATTCCTCAAGTAGAAAACCAGGGTCATAATGGCTGTCACACTGATGTCCTAGGATGGTTGCAAAAAATCAAAAGAAATATTGACTATATGGTATTCTACAAACTGCAAATCCCTCCAAGTGGCCACCGCTTTTATTATCTAAGGCCAAAGACTCCCTCTAGCTAACCTCTTCTGGTTCTTCCATATTCAGAGAGCAGTCAGTATTAAAACAAAACCAAGAGAGGCACAATTTTAGGCACCATGTTAAAATTTCCCCCAGGAATACAATTTTTCTTTCCTTTTTTAGGGATTGGATGTGTTTGTGAGAAATTGAGCAGCACAAAACCTAATTTCCTAAGGGAGAAGAGCACCCAGAGCTTGGGGTTATCTTTTATTTTCAAAACTAGGAGTAGGATAAGGACATAGTGGAATACCTAGAACACTGACCATGCCATGTAAATGGATAGATGGATAGATGGATAGATGGATGGATGAGTAGATGGATGAATAGATCTATGGACGCATGGATGAGAAAGCTTACAATGTGTTGAACATAGGGCTAAGCACTGGGGATACCAGGACAAAAACAAAGGCAGTCCCCCCCCCCAATGAGCATACATTCTAGTAGAAAAAACAATACATACAGAGGAGTGGAACTCATTGGTAGCATTTATAGGTACCTTTGGGTTTTTCAAATTGCTTTTCATGCAGCATTTTGGTTCTGAAAGTTACAGACATGGAGAGAGAGGACACAGAGAAGTATGTCAGTCTACTACTTCCAGAAATAGTGGTACAGTGGAATTTTTCATGGTTCCAGAACTGAGTGGGAGGGAGAAGATTGGGAAGGGAAGGTGATGGGGGCTGTGGCGTGGACAGTCAGGCAGTTGTACATGGAGGAGATGGCTGGAAGGGAGGTCAGAAGAGAAGTATGACTGGGATTTTCCTGAAATGGTGTCCCAGGAAAGAATTTCCAATCAAGTAAGCAGGGCTCTAGGGTAGATGTTCCTCTAGGTATAGGGTATGGTTGCTGGTATGGGTGGGGAGGTAGCTGGTGAGAAGACAGAGAAGGAGCCCAGAGAGAGGACCAGTTCACTTTTGGACAGCTCTCACTGCCTCTATTTACCTTTTGTTTTGGGGTTAATCTATAATGAAATTATACAAACTGTTCCCATCAGCAAGATGAAACAGACTCAGGAAGAAAAAAATCTTCGCCCACCTCACACATCTTGAGAGAATTCTGTACAGATGACAGGTTAACTCCTGGCCACGTCGTTGGCCTAAATACAGATCTGTGAATTGATAAACAAATTGGCTTTCCGAGGGGCGGCTGCACTGGCGTGGGACAGGACCTCAGCAGCCACCTCAGTCTCCACTTTCACTCTCGGTAAGTGGTCATCCAGCCTCTGCTTGTGCAGATCTCCAGGGAGGTAAGACTCACCACCTCTCAACGTCACCTACTCCACTCTCGTGTTTATGAAGCGGAGCCATTTTTACCTCCACAGCATCACCTGCATCCATCTGGCCCTTTCTCCCTCCTCTTATAGCCTTCCCATTTCAGACTCTCATCCCCTCTTACTTCTTCTATCACAAAAGCCTCCTGCTTTATCCCCCAGCTTTTGGTTCCCTTCCTTTTCACTCCATTTTCCACACGGCTGAAAAATGAACATCCCTCATATATGAGTTTAACTAGTCACTCCTCTGCTCAGAGGCCTTCAGTGCCTTCTTGCCCCCAGGATAACCTGCAGACTGCTCGGTCTGGCTGTTAAGACCCTACACAATCTGGCTTCTGTCACTCTAGACTTCTTTTGTATTGATTGGCTTTGTGCTTTTTACAACCCAGCTGAAGTGGAAATGCAAACTCCTACTCCATACATTCCGTTCTGCAGGGACCACCTCATCATCACCACCTCCCAGAATACTCTTCCTTGAAGGCTCATTTCTGATAGCCTCCCCTGAGCACCCATGTGGTCAGGCTTCTCTCCCTCCCCAATTTTCCTTGTCCTAGATTTATTTGTGGGCGTGCTTTGTTCCCTTGATATAATGTAAGTTCCTCGGGGCGGGGACTATTTCCTTTCTGTCCAGGTAAATGCTTTTTTGTACTGAATTGAATTGTAAAATACCATGTAAGATATGCACTGAGCTTAGAAGGTGGAAGGAAGGAAGGAAGGAAGGAAGGAAGGAAGGAAGGAAGGAAGGGAGGAAGGAAGGAAGGGAGGAAGGAAGGAAGGAAGGAAGGAAGGGAGAGAGAGAGGAAGGAAGGGAGGGAGGGAGGGAGGGAGGGAGGATGGAAGGAAGGAAAGAAGGAAGGAAGGAAGGAAGGAAGGAAGGAAGGAAGGAAGGAAGGAAGGAAGAAAGGAAGGAAGGAAGGAAGGAAGCATTTATTAAGTACCTACTGTGTCTGGTACTATGCTAGGCACTTTAAAATATTATCTCATTTGATCCTTACAAGTTTGGGCGGTAGGTGCTATCACTATTCCTATTTTATAGTTGAGGAAACTGAGGCAAGCTGAGGTTCATGACTTGCCCAGGGTCACACAGCTAATGAGCGTCTGAGGCAGAATTCTGACTCAGGTCTTCCTGGCTCCAGTCCTGGCCCTCTCTCTTATCTGCTGTGCCAGATACAGTGGAGATGGGATTTACAACTCCATATTCTGACCCTTCTGATTTATATGCTGATAACAATGGGGAAATAACTCAGGAAAAGCCACCTAAATTGAAATAATAGATGTTTTATTGTAACTTAAAATGCATTTCCTAGACGGTGGGAAAAACAAACGAGAACAGAGCAAAATTAACAGACACACATGGCAAAAAGACACCATGACAATCCCCTCATGGCAAACATGTCAGCATCGTGTGAGATAAACAAGCTTGTCATTTATGGTCACTATAGAAATGAGCATCCTGAAATTGCAATGAAAAAAAAGATGCTTTAAACACAAAACCCACTGGCGAGTTCTTGTGTCTTTCTTAGTAACTGTCCTTAGCAGCCGACACCTCGTGGGGACCATGGAGCAAGGTCCAGAAATTCCTGGAGACCAAGGGAGGGGAGCCCAAAAACTCCATCCAGAGCCACCATTGCCCTGTAGGGGGACCTCAAGCGAGGGCTTGCATCTCCCCGTCTCTCAGTTTCCTCATCTACAAAAGTGTCGGCTCCTTTTTCCCTGGGATGTTGTGAGGCAATTTGTGATTGTAAAGTGCTTTAGATGCCTCAGAAGGAAGACAGCAGAGAAATATAAAATAAAATTTCATATAGTATACTTCGAAAAAAGATCAGGAGAGAATTTTGGCACTAAGGAAAGGGTGATCCCTGTTTAAGAAGCCATCTGTGGCTCTTTGAAACCTCCTCAATGCCTCAGTGACTTATTTTTCTTTTTTGAACATCAGGAAAATTATTTTCTCCATGAGAAGTACCTTAGAGCAATGTGGATTTGTTAAATGTCTCTTTCTAAGATGGGTTTCCTAGGCCTAGCTGGGCCAAAGCACCAATTTCTGATAAACCTTCTTTACCTAATCAATGCCCTCCCCCCAATACCCATGGCTCCCCTCAAATCTGAAGAAAAACACTGTAAACAGTTAACATGGAAGAATGGCCACATTTATAGCAGCAATATCTTCATCTGGCAGATGTGCAAACCAGCAACTGGGCTGTGTTCAAACATAACGGAAGGCTCCCATTTGCACTAGCGGAATGATCAAAATCAGGGTTTCCAATCCGGAAACATAGTTAGAAATACCCCCTTTCCGCCTGGCCCCTTCCTTGGTAGAACATCTGGTGAGTGGATGCCACCAAACGGGGGTGGGTTACATTCTGTTTAGCAAACAGTGGAGCCCAGCAGCATGGAGGGAGCTCACCTGCCCCTCTGCAAACATTTCAGGGCCAGGAAACTGTGCTGTTTGTGTACATTCAGTGGGACACTGAATGAACGCGAGATGCTTAGGAAACAAAAGGAAGAAGGTATCACGGTAGCCCAACAGGGACTGTCATCTGGCTCAGCTGCCATTCTGAATGCCCCTTTCCAGAAACATTTTCATCCTGGTGAATTTGGGTTGCTTCTCTTGATCAGTTTTTAAAACAAAACTTCAAGTGGTTAATCAGAGTCACCAAGAGAAGAGGGGATCGAGAAGACCCCAGTGGCATTGGTGTGCATCTCATTAGACTGCTCGCTTCACAGTTCAAAAGGCTGAAGACTTCCCTTTCTGGGTGTCTCATTATGGGGCTGGCAAAGTGGACGGGGAAATGTCACTCCTTGATGCAGAGAGGCATCTCCTCATGCCATCTAAGCTGGCTACCATTTCACAAGACCTTGAGGGCCACAGTGTAGCAAGAGACCCGCTTAATGGGCAATGAGAAAATATAGCCAAATGAGGCTGGGGGAGAGGGATGGTGACGGTGGCTAAGAGCCAGCCACCAGGAAATTGGTCTAACAGGGGTCTTGACTGCTTGAGTCACCTGCAAAATCTCTTGAGGACTTTGCTAGAGAGACAGCATAAAATGGTGTTAAGAGACATCCACGTGGCCCCTATGCTTGCGATGCAGCTTGGTACACATAAGGCTTTGGGGCTGGCTTGGTGCTGTCTTTGTGGCACATTTTCCCCCAAGGAATGGCGGTAAGCAGCAGAATCAGCCCAGCGAGCAGAACACAAGATCCACTAAAGAAGAATGCGATGTTGTAGCTCTGCGTCCAGTCATAAAACCAACCTGCCAAAAAGAACCACGGATGGATGCATGGATACATGGGCAGATGGATCATTTTCCCTCAGATTCCCCACAGCAAATCCGTTCTGTGCCCCCGTCAGTGCCCTCTCCCATTGGAAATGGTTTTGTATATACTTTGTAGATGGTGGGCTGGTCAGAGAGTGGAGTGAGTGGCCAGGCAAGGCCTGAGATCAAATCCCACTTCCAACTTTTATTAGTGTGTGACCCTGGACAAGTCACTTACACTCTCTTGAGCAATTCCCCAGGTTGATTTCCTCGGTCATAGACTGGTCATGAGCTGAATTGGTTGAGTGAGCCCCACACTCAGTGTTCTACACAGGTGAAATCATGACTCTTCTACCCAAGTATACTGTACTTACCTGTCTATGGATTATAGTCCTCACAGTAGCAGAAACTCCTCTGACTTACAGATGGCAAAGCAGACAGAGCACTGGGCTTGAGGTCAGGAAGATCTGAGTTCAAATTTGATCTCAGACACTTTCTAGCTGAGTGACCCTGAGTAAGTCATTCAACCTGTTTGCCTCAGTTTCCCCATCTGTTAAATGCTGGGAGCATTGAATGTGGAAACATTTGTAAAGCACTTGGTGTAGCATCTGACACACAGTAAATGGTCTATAGATGCTGGCTATCATTTTTTCTCCTCCTGACCCCAACTGAACAGGGATCTTCCAGTGAAGAAACCCCCTTGGCCAGTGTGGATCAGCATTTGCTCAGCACCTTAGATATGAGTGAGTTGGAAGTAGCTCTCCCTTAGAGTGACACAGCCTGTAGATCTCAGTCAGACTCTAAGTCACAGACTTCCTCCACTAAACCATGGCACTACCCAGCACAGGATTATTATTGTTGATGCTTTACAGATGAGGAAACTGAGGCTGGGAGCTATGAAGTTCAGTGACTCGCCTAGGGTCACACTGGCCTCGTATCCACGATGTCAAGCTGTCACATGGTAAACACTCAAGAAATACTTATTAAAATGAATTGTGAGGCAATAAGGATTTGAAATCAAATTCAGACTGGGTGCGCAACCAGGGGGATTTGGGAGGGCGGTGTGGTCTAGGAACAAGAGCAGTCACTCTGGAGCTGGAAGACCTCGATTAGAATCCAAAGTCAGCTACTCACTAACCCAGAATAACATGGCGGAATAGAATGGGCACTGCCCTGGGAGCCAGGAGGACCTGGGCTCATAGACAGGAACTGCACATCACTGGAGACTCGGTTTGCTTATCTGGGAACTGGGAATGAAGAGGATGATGATGACGGTGGTGGTGGTGATGCGGATGATGATGATGATGGCACCAGCCACCTGGGGTGGTTGTGAGGGGCAAAGGAGATAACGGGCGGAAACCCTCAGTTATCTGCTCAATGTCTGTTGCTTCTATTTAACATCAACCCTCCAAAGACCATCCTCCATCTCCTGCATAAAGTCCTTCCTGATCCCTCAAGCCTGCCCTGCTCATGTCCTCCCTCCCTAAATGACCTTGTACCTATATATGTTGCCTAGCCTGACAGAATGGAAGTCCCCTGAGGGCAGGGAAAGCTCCATTTTGTCCTTGCATCCCCAGGATATAGCAGGGTGCCTGGCGCACAGTAGGCAGTTAATCAATGCTTGTCAATTGACTATTTATTAGTTCCCACTATTGATTATTGGCCCTTGGTCAAGGTGCTTAAACTCCTGGCCTCAGTTTCCACATCAGTAAAATGAGATGGTTGGACCAGATGATCTCTCAGGTTCTTTGCAATTCTCAGTTCTAGCATTAATTAACCAATTAGTTAACAAGCACTTACTAAAAGACGACTATGGGCAGGCACTGTGCTAAATGCTAGACGTACAAAAACAGAAAATGAAACAATCCCCTCCCTCAAAGAGCTTACATCTGACTGGAGGAGACAGCATGTACATATATACATACATATATATATATATATATATATATATATATACATATATAAACACACACATATATATGTATGTAAGTGTATATGTGTGTGTCTATGTATATACACACACATACAGATATATACATACATGTACGTATATATGAATATATAAAATAAATTCAAAATAGATAAAACATTCTACCGTTAGGAAGGAGGGGAGGGTTTGGGGTAAAGGGTGGTGTTTGAGCTGTGTCTTGAAGGAAGACGGGAATTCTGGGAGGCAGGGATGAGGGACAACCAATGCAAACCGATTTTCTTGAGTCCAGATTTGAGAATCAATAAGCTCCACTGGCTCCGTTGCCTCCAGGTCAACTATCAATGGCTCTTTTTAGCTTAAAGATCTTTACAACATAGCCCTCTCTTTCTGGCCCCATTATATATTACTCCGTAAATTCCATTATTATATTGCATATTATATGTGGCTATCTCCTGTCCATCCAGACTGACGTCCCTCTATTATATATGTCCTAGTCACAGCACTGCAACTCCTTTTCTCTGGGCCTGTGGAAGGGGATTTTATAACTGTCTTGAAAATACAGGCTTTCCCTCAAGAGCTAGGGAAGGAGATAATGCCACATTGGCTCCCTTTATTCCAGAGGCAAAGTACAACCTTCGCTATGATGGATGTCCTGACTTAATTCTGTATTCTAAACTAGCCAGGAGGTAGCCATATAGAAAGACATAGAGTCAGGATACTTGGGTTCAAATTCCAGTTCTGACACCATCTGGCCCTTAGCAAACTATTTAATCTCTTGGAACCTCAACATACTCATCCATAAAAATGGGAATAATGGTATTTTTACCTCTGACCCCACTGGATGGTTTGAGGAAGGTAGCTTGTACATCTGAAAACCAAAGCCGTCATTAGCAAGTTCTGTGTCTGGGGCAGCACAAATTCTGCCTGAAGCAAGTGGCACAAGATGAAACTTAAAAGCAACTTGTGGAGCCAAGATACATACACTGAGAACCAGAGCTAATGGGTAAGACAGAGAAAGGGAAGCCAGGTAAAGAGTGGAGTTCCTTTGGGATGCTGTGGTTCAGAGGCTATAGGCCATCTGGTAGTTCATACTTTGAGTGAATTCTTCCGTTTCTTTGCTGCTGAAGGACTGCAAGTATTCTCAATCTGCTCAAAATTTGCTGCCCTAGGAAAAAACTCTTATCATCCCACCCTAGTTACAATTCTGCTTAAAGCACTCAATACATGAGATCTATCACTTCCATTTCAACTTGACCTAGTGCATACAGATGTATACAATTATTGTCAAGAGAGGCCAGATTCCTTCAGTTGGATGGAAGTTCCCTGAAGGGAAGGATTATCTCTTTTTGTGTGTTGGTATCTGGTATCTGGCACAGTACTATTCCACTTCTAATCACTTTATATCAATTTCATATATACTAGTATATGGACATGTTGCCTCCCAAGATAGAATGTAAGCTCCATGAGGGCAGTATCTGTATCTGACTTTCGTGTCTGAATCAACAGTGCCTGGTTCACAGTAGGGGCTTAATAAATTATTGTTAGTTGATCGATTGATAAGCAACAAAAGAAAACATATTTTGCTGATTTTCACTGTTACCAAAGCCCCCCAAATCTTACCAACAATGGGTGGTCCCAGGCTATTTCCAGCTCCTGCAAAGAACATTAAAATCCCAAAGGCATGGGTCAATTTCTCAATTCCCACAGTCTTGGTAGTCACATATGGGAAAATGGACCAGTTGCCAGTTAAAAACCCTATCATTGCTGAAAGTATTGCCAAAGAGACATAGCTTTTGGAAAAAGGAATAGCACATAGAGTCAGGCTCATCAATATCAAGGTGGCTGCGTAGAGATAGACAGTGTTGATGAACTTGACATCCGCCAGCGCTCCCAAGACAACCTTCCCGACAGCGGTCATAATGCCTATGATGGAGACAAGGGGCACGACAAATTCTTCCTCTTTCACGTTCGCACTTCTGGCAACATCTTCCATCATCAGCAAAGGCGGAAAACCCCCAATGTCATAAAGCAAGATGGCGACAAACAGCGCAGAAAAGATTTTATTCTTGAATAAGAGGACCGTCTCTGTCCAATAGTTCTGACACACCTGCCAATTTCTCTTGGCCAGATGCTTACAAAAATACTTCTGTTCCACGACTTTCTTTTTGTAAGTATCGGATTCTTTCGTCTGTGTTGTGGATGACTCCTTCTCAGGTAATGGACTTTCCTCTTTGGAAGCGCTGATGGTCAAAGGTCTCACAAATTGTTCTTCACTGTAGCCTTTTTCAAGAATGCTAACATTCTCCTCCAAGGTCTTTTCTTTCTCATTGTATATGGAGTATTGGGCAGAAACACTTTCGACAGGTGCTTTTTCTGGTGGAGGGCTGTTAGAAGATCCCAGGGGTCTCATCAAAATGCCACAGGGTAATATGTTCAGTGCCACGGCGCCCACAATGAGCAGACATCCATCTAATCCATACAGCTCAAGCAGTTCTCTCTGAAGAGCAGCATATATAAAAAGTCCAACGCTGGATCCTGGAAAGGAAAAGAGTATTGCTCAGTCTTTATCATAATGACTCACGGTAAGAGAGAACCTCAAAGTTAAGCTTATGCTTTTCATGTCATGTTTCATAGCAAGCTTGGCTGCCATTTTTATGGGAGATTCTAAACGCTTTGATTTTTTTAATGTGGAGAAATGTATATTTATTCACTCATTTAACAGGCATTTATTAAACACCTACTGTGAACCAGGCTGGGGTTTAAAAGACAAAAAAAGAAACAGTTCCTGCCCTCAAGGAGCATACATTCTATTAAATAATCACTTCTTAGCAAGTAGATAAATAAACAAGATTCAAATTGGTTTCTCTGCTTTCAATCTCTCCCCTCACCAAGATGTCCTCTACAGCTACTATGATGAAATTATAACTTGTTCTGGTCTCCCCGACCTCTCTTCCTCCCCACCCAGTTAGTTTAGTAAGTAAAGTACATAAGAAACCAGCATAAAGTAACAATAATAGGAAGTAAGAATGTAAAGAATACAGAAGGCACTTGCAGAATCATCTCATCAATTAACTGAGGCCACATCCTGAGACTATTTGCTAAACCAGGGGAAGCCAGCTAGGCCCCATTAGTTGCCTTCAATCTGCAGAGAAGAACCAGAGGTGTCACAGCAAAACAAGCAAAACGTTTTGTAAATTAGGGATCCCTAAGATGGCCTTTGATAACTCTGAGATGAAACTGATATGTCAATGAATTAAGATGGGATGGAGAGAGTTAGAGCAGCCCCCCCAAACCCCATAAAAATGGGACCCCCAAGTCCTGCCCCTCTCACTCTCCTCTACCTGCTCCATGCTGCCCATGCATTCCCAACTCTGATTCAGTTACCTAAGTGACTCTCCCCAGTCTTCTCCTGACCACACCAGCTGCCTCTGTGCTCCCTGGGTCTCATTAAAGGGTGACTAATGCATGACTCCCTGCTTGCTTCCAATGTGGTCTTTGTTGGAGAGCATCCAAAGAGCCCTGTCTGTTCACCTTGACCCAAAGGTGACCCCTGGATAGTCCCCTTTCTTTAGCTCCTAGGACTGAGACCTTGAAATAGACAAGCTGGGCTCTGTGACTCCACTGAGAGAAAACACCCTGTGCCATCTCCTGGGAGAGACCCCCCCCACACACACATTGTTGGGTCGTAATAGGACAGCCACCAATTCTATGATACTTTGAATGAGCAGGTGCTCCCAATCCACAAATACACAGCATGGTCCAGAGTATCATAGAATACCAGAGTTTACAGGGAGCTTGGAGATCCTGTGGGAGATCTCTCCATTTTGTAGAGGAGGAGACCTTGATTTGCTCAAGGTGACAAAACCTTGGTGGTAGTGCTGGGACTACAAGCCAGGGCTTATGATGTCCAAGTCCAATTAAGTCAAGCCAGCCTAATCAATTTTAGGTCTCACTCGAATGGGAAAATTAGTGTTTTAAAAACTTGAATTCCACTGAAGAAGACCCCCATGAAACAACAGGGAGGAAGTAAGCTACTCTTACTAAAGTATGCTTTTTTTTGACAAAAATGATCATCCATTAAAATGGTTTACGCCAAGAGGAAAGAGATAGACAAAATACAAAGTGATGGAAGAATCTGCTGCCATCTGGAACACATTCTTCACCAAGGATTCCCCATCAACATCCATCTGTCAGTCCCAGATGCCCAGGAACAGGCCAAGTGGCTGGTGGGCACGTGGCGTGTTGCATTAAGACGTGCTGCTTTGGGATCACAGGTCCTCCTTCCTAAATCGTTTGTGGTTACTCTCAAGCCCCTCCCCAAAAGAAAGCCAGGAGTCATAACAGAAATGGGGAATCAGTAGGATGTCAACTCTTTAAAAGCAAGGTCTGTTCAGTTTTTGTCCTTATCTTTCCATCCATGTACTGGCACCCAGTACAGTGCTTGGCCCATAGTAGGTGCTTGAGAAACAGATGTTGAATGATTAGGAGCTCCTTGAGGGCAGGGACTGTCTTTTATCTCTTTTTGGATTCCCGTTACTCAGAACACTCTCCTATTGTAGCTGCCTAATGAATTTTCTATTGACTATTGATTGACTGAATGAATTAATGATTTATTTCCTAGGTGGTAAGCAATGTTAGCAGTTTTTGAAGATGTTCAGAGAATCACAGAACTCAGTGGCTAACTAGTTTAAGGCTTATCTGCCCCAGAATCACACCTGACAAGGTGTGGGGGGGTGGGGTGGAATACAGCCATCATATGAGGACTTCCAATGATTAGGTCATCCCCCCATACCTTTCAAAGAAGCCTAATAGAACATTTTATTCCTTACAGAAATCCTGACTTTCTACTCATCGTTCTTCTGCCCTTTGTAGCCAAGCAAAATGAATCCAATCCCTCTGCCACATGTGACAGTCTTTCTATCACTTGCAATCTGCCATCATGCCTCCCTAAATCTTCGCTTCTCCAGCCTAAACATTCCCAGTTTCCTCAACTGATTCTCCTATGGTGTGAAATCAAGACTCCCCACTTTTCTGGTTGCCCTCCTTGGGTCACCCCAGCTTATCAATGGCCTCTCTATGCAATCTACCCAGAACTGAACACTCCCAATATGCTTTGTTTGACCTGGGTACAACTGAGATGTGATCATATCTTTGTAAGGAGACACATCCTTTGAAATTTTCCAAATAACATGTGGAAATGTTGCATGAGCCCACCTGACCTTCTGGACTTTTCAAAACCCATTAGTAATTTTTCCATTTGGGGCACATAACTATTCTCCTAGAAAACTCTGAGCTCGGTACCTTGAGCCATTAGGCACCTCAGAGGACTCTAGAGATTTGTGTTTCTGCCTCATGTGGAGAAAAACCATCATCATTCCCAGCATTTACCAGATGTGTGTATCTGCCAAAGTAAACACAATCTGTACCACATTGCAAGGCTGGGGAGATGAAAGAAATAAAAACTATATCTATTGAGTACTTACACCTTCTACAGATATCATCTAGATGATAGAGGTGTGAGAAGGGAGATGGACTTGCCAGCTGGCACACAGGATGCTACATGGGCATATCCACAATGTCCAGAGCTCTAGAACAGGGGTTCTTAACCTGGGCTCCATGGACTTGGTTTTTTAAACAACATTTTGGTGACCACGTCAATTTAATTGGTTGACTTTGTTATCCTTTCAATTTTATCTTTTGCATTAAAATATTATTCTGAAAAGAAATCCATAGGCATCATCACATGGCCAGTACATGAAAAAAGTGAATTCTCAAGCTATAGAAATATCCATCTCCTCCCATCATATTGGGTAGACTCCCTATGAGGAATTTATGAGAGGTCATGGATAGGAGCACCACTGGAGAAGAAGGAGTGGATTCTTGCACTATGGGAAGGAGATTAATTCATATGAGATTATTTCATTCCTTGACTCTGTTCATTCCAAAAGCACTAATTTTGAGTCTGAAAAGCTGGACCCTTTGCTAGGTGCTGGGGATACAAAAATAAAGATTAACACAGCCCTGCCTTCTTTTTTTTCTTTTTTTTGGGGGGGGGGGGGAAGGTAGGGCAATTGGAGTTAAGTGACTTGTCCAAGATCACACGGCTAGTAAGTGTTAAGTGATTTGAACTCAGGTCCTCCTGACTCCAGGGCTGGTGCTCTATTCACTGAGCCACCTAGCCACCCCCAGCCCTGCCTTCAGGGAGCATACATTCTTCTGGGGATGACAGTTCCAAGAAGCAATGCAATCACAGCAACAACTTCATATAAAGTTTGAAAAGCAATGCATGATAAGGCATTCTGGCATAGGGCACTTTGGTGAGGATTGTAGGTTGCAGTCTTCAGCCATGGAGTGAATATGAATAAATGAATTAAAAAGTAAACGAATGACCGAATGAACAAACACAGGCTCAAGGCCTCTGAGGTGCCAACCAAGCCCTGGGAGGAGAAACAAAAAAATGAGACATCCTCTGCTCTCCTGGAGTACACCTCCTAACCAGGAGGTAACCAAACACACACCAGCATTTAATGAAATCCCAGCTCTACCTTAAGTGTTAGCACCGCCCACATGTACCAGGTGAGTGAAAGTTCCTCCCGGGTAAAGAATAGAGAACATCAAGTACTTGTATTTCGACCCCTGGGGAAAGATGATTTGAATAAATTTTGCTGTGGGTCCCATTTTCTGAACAAGTTTTGAAGGCTGTACATCCCCTATAGAGTTAGAAAACTTACCTGTTGAAATCAGGCCAAGTGCAAGGCCACGACGTTTATCAAAATACTGGCATGTAATGGTCACTCCTGCAGTGTATAATAAACCACATCCAAGGCCTAAAACGAAACACAAAGAAATCACACACATAACAAAGACCATAGACTTCTGTGCAAAGTCACAGCATGAATTAATCCAATGGGCCGTGATCAACTAGTAACTTGACCAAATTTTTAACAAAGTTTTCTAGATCATAGATTTCTTCACATCTGCTTTGGATCCCATTGGTAGATGGTTAAAATTTTTTTATAATATTTTCCCCAATTATGTGTGAAAATAATTTTTCAGCATTTTAAAAAGGTTTTGGGTTCCAAATTTTATCTCTCCCTCCTCTGTCCCCTCCCTGAGACAGTAAGCATTCCAATATTGGTTATACATGTGCAATCATGTAAAATATTTCCACATGTAGCCTAAGGATGGTCACTTCTCCCTTTAACTGCTACTGCCTTATCTCCTTAGTCTTTATTCTTCATCTCTGCCAGGGTTTTAGGAGGGCAGTTAAGCATTCCAACAAAAACCAACTCTGATATGTCATCCTGGTGTGGGGGTGACTTGGATAAAAAGCTATGGTAGCCAGAGTGCAGACTCTGACAAGTCCTGCTAATCTGGAAAAACTTCAATGACAGGTCTAGCAACAGACTGCATGTCTAACACCCACGGACCAGCTGAGTTAAGATCAGAGACACCCAGGCAGTGGGTAAGCCACCAGGTGATGATTATTTTGGGCCACAGCAACTCATAAAACCTTCAGCAAAAGTGTGGGGCTCCCCCAGATCTGGGTCAGTCCCTTCCCCAGAGAAATCCAGCCCTTTTGAAGTGAGCTTTATCCATCAACCTCAGCTGTATGGCCTAAACCCAAATCTGCCCTGGTCAAGACAACCTGAGATTTCCTATAGCTTCATTTTAGTGTGACAAGCTTTCAGACTTGATCCCCGCCTTTGAAGCCTGTCTTTGATTTTCCTTGCTAAAATGTGAGCCAAAACAGAAAGAAAGGAGAGAGAGAGAGAGAGAGAGAGAGAGGAGAGAAGAGAAGAGAAGAGAAGAGAAGAGAAGAGAAGAGAAGAGAAGAGAAGAGAAGAGAAGAGAAGAGAAGAGAAGAGGAGGGAAGGAGGGAGGAAGAGAAGAAAGGAGAGGGAGGGAGGGAGGAAGGAAGGAAGGAAAGAAGGAAGGAAGACATTACTTCAGTAATTTACAACTTGGTCAGTCCTTAATCTTTCACTGTCTCTTAGCTGGTATTCCAGCAGCCATCCTCTTCCCTGCTGAATCCAACCTCCATAGAGATGCCAAATCCATAGTCCTAAAGCACAGGTCAGGACATGTCACCCCCTGCCCCTACTCAAGGAATGGCAGTGACTCTCTGTTGCGTCTGGGTCCTCAGTATGACCCTTAAAGCCTCTCCCACTCTGACTCCAGGCTTCCCAGTCATTGCCCACAGTTCTGTGAACTCACGGATTTTGAGAGTTAGAAGAGATCCATCCAACCCATATGTGACTCTTGCTAAAATGTTCCCTGTCTAAAGGCCTCCAGTGAGCAGTAATCCACCAAGTCTTGAGCTACCCCATTTCAATTCGGGCTAACCAGGTGCTAGGAAGTTTTATCTTGACTTCAAGACTTTGTATCTGGGACCTGCCCTCATTGTTCTCAGTTTTGCTCTCTAGGACCAAACAGGGCAAGTCTAATCTATCTTCCAGAAAAATCACCTTTTCAATACCTGAAGACTGCTATCATAACCTTCCTGTCAATTATTCAGGCTACAAACATCCCTAGTTCCTTCAACTGCTCCCCCATGACATGAACAAAGAACATGACACGTAAGGTGCATGATCCTTCTATTAGCCAACATGTGCAAAATAGCCTTCCACAGAATAGATTTCCAACCAAACACGGAATTCCCCGAACTTGATACCTGCTGCCTCCATGCTTTGGCAACCTCCATCCACTTCCTTCCTCTCTGTGCCTTGGACCACATGTCTTTCTCACCTCCTCTTTTTAGAATGCCTAGCTACTTTCCAGTTTCAACTCCTGGACCATCACCTATGGAAAGTCTTTCCTGATGCCCTTAGTACTCCCTCCCCTTCCTCAAGTTGTCTTGTATTCATTCATGTTGTTTCTCTCATTTGACCCTCACAACAACCCTGTGAGGTATAGGGGCTATTATTATCCCCAATTTTACAGATGAGGAGACTGAGGCAAGTAGAGGCTAAGATGACTTGCCCAGGGTCACACAGCTAGTAAGAGTCTAAGGCCAGATTTGAACTTAGATCTTCCTGATTCTAGGCCTGGTGCTCTATCCACTGGGCCATCTAGCTGCTCCATCATTAAGTCATTTTAATGGTTCCCTCCACTGCAACAAGAAAACTAGGAGTTCCCTTGGTATTAGAGAAAAGAAAAAGCAGCTGGCACATAACACTTTCCTGAACCATAAAGAGTTGGTGTTGTCTGTAATCCAAATTCATATCACGCTTAGTGACTCCAAGAGAGAAGGCATCTGTTTGGGGAGGAGAATCCTAAGGGCACCCGTGGACAGGAAACTCTTGAGCAAGTGAGTTATTCACACATTTGGATTTATAATCACAGATTTAATGGTAAAAGGGACCTTAGGGAACATCTACTCCATCCTTCCTCCCATTTGACAATTAGGAAACAGAAGCTCTGGAAATAGATCATCTGCCTACTCTACGCCACCAGGTGTGGTGCCAAAGGTCCCGATGTCTGCCATGGTGTAGGACAAGGGGCTCTAAGCCTGAACTTGAAAGAGGGGAGAAATACACACATGAATATATATATATATATATATATATATATATATATATACACACATACACACACATATACGTATACACACATATATGTACATACATGCATGTGTGTATATCTATATGCATACATATAGACATGTGCATGCATGTGTTGTGCACATGTGTGTATGTGTGTACACACACGTGTGTGTGTGTGTGTGTGTGTGTGTGTATACTTTTCCCCCAGGGATGTGCTGCAGTCAGCTAGTACAAGCCTAATGGTCAGTGTTAACGTTTATACCTTGGAAATCACCAAATGCTTCAAATCAGGGTTTGACTTATCATCCTGCTGTCAAGGTTAGGACAGTGATGGGGAAGATGTGAATAACACAGATTAAACTTTGCCACACATATACCTCCCTGCCCAGAGCTGCTAGTTAAACATTCACCAGCAAACTGCTGTCTACATTTCAGTATGGGCAGTTTTCTTCATCACTCTATACACCTTATTTTATGGATGAAAAACATGATTGGGAGGAAGGGTCCATAGGCTTCCCCAGGCTGCCCAAGTGGTCCATGACATAAAAAAGGGGAAGAGTGCCTGATGTCGAGCGGCTATGGGGACTCTCGTACTCATTTTAGGATAACGTTCCCACAAATGCTGATTGACCAGGAAGTCTCCCAGAAGTCCTTTAAGGTAACTGCAGGTCAAAAGCGAACAAAGGACCATCTTTTATGGCAGTCCCAGGAAAAGGTTCATAAAAACTTTCACTTCTGCTAAGAGGAATAGAAGTGAAGCAGATTTTGTCTGTGTGATTAAAGAAAGAGAACTGGGCTCGGAAAACATTCCTCCTCCCCAGGCTCAGAAAGCTCCCTGAAGGGAGAGTGGAGTCTGTCTACGAAGCAAGGAATGGATATGAAGAAAATAGGATTTAAACCACAGGTTTGCCCCTTGTCAGAGGTTCCACTTTACTAGCTCCCTCACCTCTCCTCCAGTGAACACTACAGGGGCCCACCGGCCATTTCCTGTATAACAGAAGGTGTTGTCTCCCACCTCAGTGCGTTTGCCCAGGGTGAACACCCAGGAATGGAATACAGATCCCTCCACCCTCTCGCCTCTTGGAGCCCTGTTACAGTCCAGGGTGTCAGGAGCCTTTGGCATTCTTCCCTTCGGGGGTTAGGGCAGAGAAGGGAGGTAAGAGAAAGGGTCAGCCAGAATTCTCAGCACCTAGGCTAGCAGGCTGCCACACTACCACACTCAGAAATGGCAGCTGGCATCCACGCGCTTTTCTGATGTGCTCAGAGCACTTCACAAATACGGCTCCATGCGATGCCCACAACTCCAGACTGGAATGAATTGATTGTAAATATATTTTAATTATAATAATAATAGCTAACATTTATTATCACCCATTATGTACCAAGCACTGCACAAAACGCCTTACAACGTCATCTCATTTGACCCTCCCTCCCCACAGCCCTGTGAGATAGAGTTACTATCATCATCCTCATTTTACAGGTGAGAAAACTCAGGGCCTTCCTGACTTCTGAGGCAATATTTTATCCACTGAACTACCTAGCTGCCTAGATGTTAGCTACTATTAGTTATCATTACTGTTATTTTATTATGACTCATTCTTTTTGATAATGGATGGCTCTCTGGAGAAGGAAGAGAGGAGAGATGTCTCTAGAAATGAAGCTGAGATGAAAAGGATGATTATCTATCTATCTATCTATCATCTATCTATTGATCAATTGATTTTTCAATTAATCCACATACACACACACACACATACACACACAAAGAAAAAACGGCATTTGATCTCCACACAGTCGAAGCCCCTGGATGGGGATGAGGTCTCTTACCAACAATAGCTCCATATGAAAAAAACAGAAAGTAGAGGTTTGGGGCGTAGGCGCTAATCATGAGGCCCCCCGCCACCATGAAGCCACTGAAGATCGTGACGGGTCTTGCACCAAAGGATTCAACAGCGAGGCTACAGATGGGGCCTAAAGGCAAAACAAAACAAAACAGTAAGTTCAACAGAAAGTCACCTTCCCTCCCCAGCCTCAAAGAACATATAATTTAGGAAATAAAACGTTCCACATTCCTATGGGGTTTTAGGATCATCAGTGAGGAGCAGAAAAAGGCTGTTGTGATGATCTCTGTTTTTGGCACCTTCTGATTCCCACACAGAGCAAACTTTGCTCCCTGCAGGAGGAATACAGTAGGTGCTCACTAAATATTTCTTGGTTACTTTGGAGGAGCAAGTAATTCACCTCTCAGTGTTCTGGGCTGACTATTAGCTCTGAAGTATCAGCTGCAGGGAAGGTGCAAACATGCATTGATAGCGAGCTCCCTGAAACAATGAAACCATAGGAAAGAGGGACCAGCCTCATTCTGCTTGGCCCTGGAGGGTCTGAGTTTCAAAGGGGTAAACTGAGAGTCAGCATCAAGAAAGCCTTCCTACCAGCTCCAAAATGGGACATGCTGATTACCGCTAGACTGCTTCTTTCTGGAGTTTAGACCACCCCTTCTCAGCCAGAGATGCTTTTGGGGGGATTTCTATGCAGGAATGAAGTTGACTAATCACATGATTTTCAAGCTAAGGGACCTTAGGAATCATCTTCTTCAGCCCTCACATTTTATAGATGCAGAAACCCTGGCCTGAAGAGGCAAAGGGAGTGAAGGTCACAAGGGCATGGTTAGTCACAGGGCTGAGATTTGAGCCCAGGTTCCCAATGGGATGGACTTTCGGTGGACTCATCTCTCCTCTCTGGGTCCCTTGCTAATGCCAGGATTCTGAGATTTAAATGGAATCAAGAAAGGATATGGAGGTTACACCGATAAGGGCTACGTTGAAAGGAAGCGCAGGACAGTGGAAAAGAGTAATTTTGATGGAGTCGGAGGTCCTGGCTCCATACCCCAGCTCTGCTGCTGACCCCCATGTTAGGCATGGCATCCACCTCTCTGGCCTCAGTCTCCTCATTTGTAAAATGAAGTGGCTGGTGGTCTCTTCCAGCTCTTATCTTTGGCATTGTCTTCCACCTACGTGGGACTAATTGGAGGAGCTGTAATGGAAAAACGGAGACAATTTCTCCAGCCATCTCTAACTTAGAGGCAGGTAGGTGGTTCAGTGAAGAGAGCTGGGGATTTGGCATCAGGATAGACCTCAGTTCAAATCCTACCTCAGAAATTTGCTGGCTAAATGATCCTGGGCAATTCACTTAACGTCTTTCTGCCTCAGTTTCCCTATCTGCAAAATGAGAGGATTGGACTTGATAGCCTTTTTAGTCTTTTCCAGAGCTGAAATTAATAATAATTAATTAATACTATATAATATATCCTATGTAGTATATAATTAATAACAATAAAAGGGGTTCAGATAGAGATGGAGTCAAAGGGCACATACTGAGATTCACATCTCTCTGGACAGTGTGCAGATCCTGAGATTTCTAGGCTCTGTTTGAGCCAATACTTAACCAAAGAGGGCAACCTGGCATTTTTATAAAGTACTTCATATCTCAAGGTTCTGCAATTTTATCCCACAAATATCCCTTCCTCAGGGATGTACTCACAATGCTTTAGTCTAGGGGTCCTTAACCTCCTTAACCTTTTGTGTCCTGAATAGGGACACATAGGGAAGCCTATGGCCCTTTCTCAGAATAACGTTTTTTAAATCATAATTGAAGGAAATGTTGAATTTCAGTTAGAGGTTAGTAAAAACCAAAGATGTAATCTTTTTCCATGCAAGACCACAGATTCCCCAAAATCTGTCCACAGCCTGTCCTCCAAGATGGTGATGGCTCACAGACCACAGGTTAAGAGTCCCTGCCATAGTAGATGGTTTTTGTGATTCGATGCCACTGAAAAATGCATCATTCAGCAGATAAGCTTGAAATGAACTCCTTGTACTTACAAAGGCTGAACAAACACAAAGTCATCCCATGCCTGGCCCATGTCTCAAGCCTTTCTATTTTGGCAGAACCTGCCAGAGCTTGAGCATAGCATTTGAGGCCCTGGGTCCCCTTCCCACCGAAATGAGGCATCAGAAGAGAACTTTGGCATATCTCACATATTTCTGTGACATGCACAAGGAAAAAATTATTGCTAGATTGACATAAAAGTCAGCTACCCAACGAAGAGCAGACTATCAAAAAATCCTGCCAACACAAATAGCAGCAAATATCCAGCAATGCTCCATTAAGATGTTCAGTTTTTATTTGCATTTCTGATCTCATTGAGGCCTTGTCTGAGGACCCCCCAAGTTTCTGTCATCATTTCAGGCCAGTGCTTATAAATCCAATGGTATAACCAGCATCTCTTCTTCATGAGCTAGGAACCATTAGGACACCGAAACAATATTACTCAAATGATGGAAAATCTTGGAATTCTCAGTCTTAAAGAGAAGTACAAATCTGGCCTCTGACAAACATAAAATCTATAAGGCTATAAACGGCTAACAAAATACTGAGCATGAAAGCACACTCCTTATAAATACTGCGTTATGTTTAGGATGCTCTCTCCCCACTACTGGACCATAATAAGCTCCTTGAGGACAAGAATTGTCTCTGCTTCTGTTTTGTATTGCCAGCTCTTGACACACAGTAAGGGCTTAATAAATGCTGTTTCTGTTCATTCATTCCTTTCATTCATTGAGAGCTGAAGGAGCCTTAGAGATCACAAGAGCCCAGAGTCTCAAGATTGGAAGGGATCTGGGGCAATCCAGTCTAACAAGAACTATCCCCTAAAGCGACCATCCAGCTTGCTTGAAGACTTCAAATAAGGAGCATCCTACTATGCCCTAAAAGAGCATTTTAATAGCCCTAATTGTTGAAGATTTTCCTGATATCCAGCCTAAATTCCCCAGACTGAAACTTCTCCCCTCTATTCCTCCTTTGGCCCTCAGGGACCAAATAAAGCAATCCTCATCATCCTCGTCCCTCTTGGAAATGCTTGAAGCTAGTTGGTTAATTGTGATCTCTCCCGGTCCCTTTCCCAAGTCTTTTCTTCTCCAATTTAAATGCTTCATTTCCTTAAGCTGATCCTCCCCTGGCTTGGCCTGGAGGTCCTTCACCATCTCAGCTGCTATCTTCTTGACACTCTCCAGCTTCTGGAAGTTTTCTCTAAAATGGGTCAGGCACCCAGTTGGGAACAAAGCACTCTAGCTGGAATCTGATGTGGTGCAGTACAGTGGGACCACTTCTCCCTAATTAATGCCTTTCTAAATGCTAATTCATGTTTGAGATAACCTAAGGGAAGGCAGTAAGATCACAGATTTGAGCCAGAAGGGACATTAGAGGTCATCCAACCATCTAATCTGATCCTTTTCAGTTAGATTGTGAAGAAATTATTATTTCATTATATCATTTGTTAGCCCATACGTGTGACTCAGCATGGCAGGCAACTCTAAGACTATAAATTAAAGAGGAGTTGCCGATCTGCATGGCAGATGGAGTTTCCACACCAAAAGTTCTCCAGACTAATTAAATCATAGGCCACCCACCTCATGCCACCTCCAGCTGGATCTTTACCCAGAACCTTTCCACGGAGCCCTCACACCTGCACTGTCTGGACAGTGGGTCTCCCTATCTCAAAGCCTCTCCCCGCTGGAATTCACCAGCTACCAAAGGAATGCTCCTAATTTAAAGGTGATCCTTTACATTTCATCGCCTTACACAACAAACTCCAGTGGCTCCCTGTTATCTCCAGGATCAGATGGAAAATCCTGCTTGGCTTTTAAAGCCCCTCACCACCTGGTCCTTCCTACTTTTCCAATCTTCTCACATTCTGCTTCATAATTGAGAGCCCATCTCCTGACTCCACATCCTCACCCAGACTACTTGCCCCTCATGTCTTGAATACTCCCTCTTCTATCTCTTGACTCCCTTTTAGAGAATCTACTCAAATCCCACCATTTACAAGAGTCTTGGATTAGTTCCTTTCCCCTGAGGTTACCTTCCTTTTGACCTATAAACATATACTTGTATGTACTGACATGCTGTCTCCCCATTAGAATGTGAGTTCTCTGGAAGCAGGGACTTGATGTTTGCCTTTCTATACCCCTCCAGCACTTAGCACATTCCTTGGCACACAGTGTTTAATACGTGTTTGCTGGCTGATTGACTAATCAAAGGTCTAGACCAAAAAATAAAAAAGGGAGGGGACCAAAGGAAATTCTTTGAAAATGATGAAGTTAGAAAGAAATGAAAAATAACCATGCAGAGAGAAGAACCTGGTCAAATGCCAAGAGATTTTTAACTTGCTGCCCATGTTCACACTGCACTCAGCTACGCTCATTAAGGAGGAAAAGCTCCAGAGATCTAAACTGCTGTTAGCCTTAATTCTGTACAGACCGCCCAAATACATTTTGTGATTAATTGGCGGACCACAACACATCGATGCTCTTTTGAGAGCTGACTCCACATCCTTCATATGTCTATTTCTGGGGACCATTTACACTCGGCAAAACCTCACAGACTAAATAGAACAACAGTGAGGAAAACAAGCTTGACATTCACCAGGCATGAGCACTGCAACCCAACTCTAAAACGTCACAAACTCATGCTTTTTGTAACCAAAGGTAAATGACAAACTTTCTCTCCCGGGGCAGATCAGAAAGTTGGGGTGGGTCAAATGGGTTGGGACTGAAAGGTAGGAAGAATCAGGTGGTTCTACTGGGTCTTTGGCCCCGTGACAAATCTCCAGATCTTAAATATCATCCCATCCAGTCTCCTTATTTGACAGATGAGGAAGACAAGGTCCAGAAGGTGGAAAAGACTTTCTCTAAGTCGTCCACTTATAAGAGGTAAAAACAGCCTTAGCATCTTCTCCAGTGCTTTTCCCACAAGACTGCAAGACCAGTCTGAGAGACAGACCAGGACTGATGATGGCAATGTTGGGTCACAGTCCAAACTGCTCTATAAGCATTCTGTTAATGAGTGATACAGACACAGCTGCAGGGGTGTGTCTTTAGAGCTGGCTGGAGGGTTAAAGGAGGCAGGACTCGGAATGATGTTAGAACTTGATGCCCAGGAGAAAATTTAACAACTTACAAACCAGGTAGCCTTGAGGGTCACTTTTCAGACCAAAAACTAAAATCCTTACTGAGCTTTCAAGAACTGCTTCTTTCCCAAAAGTGTCTTCGATGAGTAGCTAGAGTGTGAGATCCAGAGTAAGAAGACTCTGGATATAAAACCCACCTCAGATACTTTGTAGTCATGTGGCTACAGACAAGTAACCTCGGTTTTCGCAGCTGTTAAATGAAGACAATATCTGAAGTTCCTATTTCCCAAGGTTATGAGATCATGGCCATGAAGTGCCTGGCAAATGTGAAAGCAGTATAAAAATAGTTCCTAGCATCAGGCAACTTCAGGAAACTGGGGAGACTTGGAAGAATGGAATTCTTAGCAGGACATATAAAGAATCAGTACATGCCTACAGTATTTCAGGATAATCTGGGAAGGCAAGACTTAGTTTGGAAAGGCTTGATTGTGGATTGTTATGTAAAATTGATTATTTAAAAAAATAAGACGGCAATCTTATTAGACTCACTCATCAATAGAACGCATATTAGACAATTGTGGAAATGCATTCGGGGAGGAGAAGGGGAGGGAACAAGAAGCCCCTTCACCCAACCCCTCAATGCCACAGAGCCCCATAGAGGTGATAAGACTTGCTTACATGGGTAGTAGATAGCAGAGCTGGGGATTTGAACCCAGGTCCTTTGACCTGAAATTTAATGGCCTGTCCCCTCCACCTAATTGTTTTATTCTAGGGAATGTGACTTGACAATTCGTGGTATGGCTGAATCCATCCCAAATGTAATCTGGCAGAATGGGAGCTCCTTGAGGGAAGGAGCTGTTTTGTTCACACAGTGCCTGGCACAGCGTACTAAATGTTTGATAAATGCTTGGTGAACTGAACTGAATGTCCTGTGTCCAAACCACTGGACCGTGGGGAAGTAACCAGCTGTTAGGACATCCTAGTACAAATGTCAGATGCACAAAATGACCCCATGCTATGGACCGCACACACTGGATGGCAGTATGGAATATATCACCTTCTATTTCCACCCCTTACCCTGCCCCCGACCTGACATGGTTTGAGCAAGGATGCCTCTATGAGATTGTCCAAGAATCAAAAGATCACAGATGTGGAGGGAGAACAGACCTTGGAGATTATCGTGTCCAATACCCCCCTTCTATAGAGGCCAGAATGAAAGCCCCAGAGGGGAAAAGTGATTGTCCAAGGTCATTCAGGTAGAAAGTGGAAGAGTCAGGATTTGAACCCAAACTCCAAATCAGAGGTCATGAATACAGCTTAATACCAGATTCTTCAATTCCCTTTACAAGAAAAGGTATTTACTTGGAGCTACTCACTTAAAATCAAGCCAATTCCATTGGCGAGGGATCCAACCCAAGCTGTCTTTCCTTTTCCTTCGCGGAACATATCCAGCCACTCGATATATAAGACTCCAACAGCCAATGGGGACCCATAACACAGAAACTGAGTAAAGAAGGAGGCGATGACAATCACCCAACCCCATCCACCATCGGGGGGCTTTTTGGAGTCCATCTTCAAGTGAAATCAAGAGATGGTTCAGCTGCAGGTCCTAAGCAAAAATTAAAACACAAAAGAAAAGGGCCTTTAGAACTTGGGGTAGGTTGTGTCCAGAGCATTAAGCTACAGTCTCATTCATTCCTTCAACACCAGGCATGCAAAGACAAAACGAAAAAGCTCCTGCACCTACCCTCAAGGAACTTACAGTCTCTTGGAGGGAAACAAATAAATGAATATAATTTAGACAGGAAGAGTATTTGCCAGAGCAAATTAACATTCCCTCTTTTATACTTAATTAATAAAAAGAAGCCGAAGGCGTGAATGATAACACGGGCGTACACCTTGGGGCTCTCAGATCTAGGACGTGAAATTTTCAGGACCTGAACTTCACCGAGGTCATCCTCTTCATGATTTTCTTGAAGTAATCAATCCCACATCTCCTGGCAATGTTAGGCAAGATCTGAACACAAGACCTTTGACCATAAGACAAATGCACACATTACAAATTCCACCATACCATGCTACTGCCCTTACTGCCAAAAATATTAAGGCTAAGAATTATAGATTTAGAACTGAAAGGAATCTTCAAGGTCCAAAGGCTGAACCAGCCAACGAGCATTTATTACACACTTAGTGAATGCCAAGCACTGTGCTAGGCCCCGGGGGAGGACAAAGACAAAAATCGAACAGTCCTGCCCTCAAGGAACTTCCATTCTAATGGGAGAGACTATATGGACATGTGAAAACAAAATACCCAGAATGCCAAAAAAAACCTCAGAGAGGAAGTTACTAGGAGTTGGCAGGGAGGAGGGGGCAGGAAAGTTTTCGTGAGGAGAAATTCATGGGACCACAGATCAGTGCTGGGAGGCTGACAGAGGAAGAAAGTTTCCCGAGGTCATAATTACTCAAAACAGCTAAGTCAGGCCCAGGTCCTCTTTGTCACTGAGGTTTAATCGGCCACACCCTGTTAGCACAGTCTGTCATTTCTCTAGCTGAGGGACAGGCAATATAATGGCCCCTCGGATCTACATGGCCCCCTTCTCCACTGCTTCCCAGAATTCATGTGAAATGAAAAGGCAGAAGAACCATCGTGATGGCTCAGAGCCCCCAGTGAAGGACGTTCCCAACATCTGGGCAGAGGTTTGACTCCCTGCCTCGACTTCAGTTTGTATTCATCTTTAGCTAATACTTGCCCTCTTTGTGGTCGACGTAAGGATTCAGCTTGCCAGAAATTTTCAGGTAACAAATCAAGCCTAGTAAATGATAGTATCTTAACGGGGTAGCTAAGTAGAGCAGTAGAGAGAATATCAGGGCCTAGAGTCAAGAAGATCTGAGTTCAAATTTGGCCTTAGACACATACTAGCTGTGTGACCTTGGGCAAGTCATTTAACTTTTACCTCAGTTTCCTCAACTGTAAAATGGAGATTATAACAGCACCAATTTTCCAGGGTTGTTAGGAGGATCAAATGAGATAATTACTGTAAAGCACTTAGCAAAGTGCCTGGCACATAGTAGGTGACATATGAAGTTAGTGATTATTGGCACATAATAGGTGCCATATAAAAGTTAGTGATTATTGGCACATAGTAGGTATCATATAAAAGTTAATGATTATTGGCACATAGTAAGTACCATATAAAAGTTGGTGGTTATCAGCACACAGTAGGTGCCATATAAAAGTTAATGATTATTGGCACATAGTTGGTGCCATATAAAAGCTGGTGATTATAGGCACATAGTAGGTACCATATAAAAGTTAGTGATTATTGGCACATAGTAGGTACCATATAAAAGTTGGTGATTATAGGCACATAATAGGTACCATATAAAAGTTAGTGATTATTGGCACATAGTTGGTGCCATATAAAAGTTGGTGGTTATCAGCACACAGTAGGTGCCACATAAAGTTAGTGATTATATTAATGGACAGTCACAGGAAAGAGGAGTGATGGGAAGAGCAGATCATTTTTTGGAACCTCCTACCATCCTTGAAGAAAGGAATACCACCAGTAGTTTCAGGCAAGGTCTTCTGCCCTGAAACATCTGGAGAGCCCATGGCAGCCCATCCCTAGCTTTATTTCTCCTTCTTTCTGTTGCCTCTATCATTCACTCTTTTTGGCCCCATTCTCAAAGTCTCCACTCTTTTTCAGTCTCTCTCTCACTCTCCGTCTCTCCAAATTTCTGTCTCTTCAACTCTCTTCTCTGTGGCCCTTTCCAGAGAGACTTAAAACTCTTGCAGTAATAGAAGAACTTCCTCCAGGTCTGATCCCACAATAGCTTCTCTTCTCAAACTGGCTAGAAATAGAACTTGTAGGGTCTTCACCAACTTGCCGTTCCCCCTCCTCCTGCCAAAACCTGGCAGAGATTCAAACGACTGTTACAGTACAAACATAGCACAGTTAATAATTAATTGTGCTGATAATATTTCCAAAGGGCTATGGATTATCTCAGTAATGGCATATACTGTCACCCATCCACACCCTCTCATATGCTTTTCTATCCATCTTCTGCAAAGGCTCTGCCATCCATTATGGGAGGGGCCTTCCCCTAGGCGCAGACTCCCTCCGGCTATGTCTTATCTCTCTCTCCCTCCATACATGACAGGTCAATCACATGTTTCCTTGGCATTTCTTGATCATTGAAATCATGTTACAATCTCTTCATGACTGCCATGTGTATCTCCATTGCCCTGTGGGTCAGTTGTAACTTTGATCTCTCATATAGGAATTCACAGACATACGGCACTGAATTTTGTTATTAAAATGATGGGGTTTCATACTAGGAAATAATGTATCATGGTTAGAATTCTTCCCTGACTTCCCAAAGGCAATAGAGCCCACTTTCTTCCTCTTTTACAATTTGGAGTTCAACTCCCCACCCATTTGCAGTGCCAGCCCCACCTAGATGTGCCGATGAAGGTGCTTTGTGGGCCATCCATCAGACCACATGCCTTAGTCTACATAATCATTTTTCACCCATTTAATCCAAACCCAGCTCTTTTCTTCACGTTATCATATGGCCTCCACCATGAGGAATCCCAGCTCTACAAGTCTGAATCACTGGCTTGGGATTCAGTTTCTTTCAACTATCATTTGTATAGTGGAAGAAGAGAGAAGAAAGGTACTGGGGGGTGAGGGAGGGGGGATTTCAGGCTTAGGGTGAAGAGCCAAGCCTATGAATGGTTACACAGAGTCCTCCCATGGGAGGCTTCCAGCATAAGGCCCTAGCTGAGTTTCCGTTCTGATGGGAATCGTGCCAATTGTCTGTTATTTTTTTCAACCCTTCACCTTGGCTGAGTAAACCTAGCCTACTGGTATAGGATGTCAGAATCCCACATTAGACAAGTTTTAAGGTACTCTTTAAAAAAAAGGAAAAGGTCTATATTTTGGTCTCTCGCCAACATAAATAACAGTGTGCCACCTCCTCACTTTAGATCTGAGGTCCTATGTTTCCGTTCCAATTCATCCTCCAAGCAGATTCCAGAATAATCTTTATAAAACACAAATCTGACCACACCACTCTGTTGGGCAAGAATCTTCATACGTGTGCTGTTGACTCTGGAATAAAATACACACTCTTCAGCCTGGCATTAAAGGCCTTCACAGTCTGGTTCCAACTTACCTTTCCAGGCTTATTGTCTATTACTTACTCCCCTTCACATACTCTACATTTTAGCCAAAGAGGCCTTTCATTATTCTTTGAACTTGTCATTCCATGTTCTACCTACAAGTCTTGGCAAAGGTCGACCTCCGTGTATTCCCTTCTGGCCTCCACCTTACAGAATCTGGAGTTTCCTCCAAAGCTCGGGAGGTCACTTGCCACCTCCTCTCACCACCCCCCTCCATCCCAATTTTTAGTTCTCTCTCACTTTTCAAATTTTTATGTATATAACTACTTGTTTGTAATATGCTATGCCACGTATATGGTAAATACCCATAAAAGATTTATTAACCCTTTGAAGGAGTTTTCTCCCCACCATCCTGGGAGGTATGATTGTTCCCCTTTTAGACAGGTCTTCTGACTCCAAAACAAGTGGTCTCTATTCCTCTCCTCTACCAGGCAAGGTGAGACCCTGGCCAGGCCAGGGGAGGGAGGAGCCCTTCCAGGAATACTGGGCTGGCTCTCTCGCTACTCCCTTTCTTTCTTCTCTAGTCCCAGGACTGACTCACCCATTTCCCTTTCCATTGCCAGGATTTTAGAAGTTTCTAAAAAACCAGCCTTCTCTTTTTTTCCCACCTGGATCCAGTCGGGAAACTTTCCAGCCAAAGCTACACCAAGATCCATCTGCCTTTCAAAGGAATGAGACTGGGGGGCCCCAACCCCTTTATCACTGGGAAGGGTTGAAATATCTGGGCCAGGGAACAGGCCTAAACTCTTCCTAGAGGTAGAGGAGAATGGAAGGATGAGTCAGACCCTGGAACACTGAAGAGCTAGGTCTGTCCTGGAGTCAGAGGAAGGGTGGATCAGCTTTGGGGTGGGAGTGATTCACCCCTTCTTTTCTCCCTGCCAGGTCGGCTACCTTCGATCCCACCTGAGACTGTCTTAGCTGATTGACAGGGGCAGGTGTAGGTAGAGGCAGGCAATTAGGATAGTTCCAGGCAGGAGAGAAAGGTAAGAAGGACATTTTATAACACTTACAAAAAGCCAACATGCCCTGAGTTCAAATCTCACCTCCAACCCATATTGACTGTATGGCCTGGCCAATTTTCAGAGAGGTACATTTAGGCTTAATGTAAATAAAACTGAACAATCAGACTCAGCCTCTTGAAATCCTTAGCTGAGGGCAAGGCTTGTCTTATGTTTGGCTTTGAATCTTCAAGGAGTGGGATGTCCTAGGTACTCAATGAGTGGTTGTTGACTTGTAAAGTGAATGACCAAGAATAAATAACACATCCTGTTCAGTGGCTGGTGTTTCCTCAAGCAGAAAGGCTTAATCCTTTGCCCTTCCTCCTCACCTTGGCCTCTGAGAATCCTTAGCTCACTCTAAGCCTCCACACCTCTGCACCCTCTATACCTGGGCTTCTCTGACCCTATCTCAGTCGTGAGCACTGTCTTCTTCCTCAATTACTCAGCATTTACTTCTCTGTGTACAGACTATCCCTTCAAGTTGAGTACAAACATCCTGAGGGCAGGAACCACTTCTCATTTTAACTTTGTATCCACAGTCTAACACAGTGTTCTGTACACAGCAGGCACTGGATAAATGCGTATTGATTTATGAAATGTGTACATTGATCTGATGGTACATCTCAGATGCTTAATTAAAACTTGGTAAATTGAATTGAGAGCAGAGGGACAGTTATGACCCCATTTCAAGCAAAAATCATGGGCCACTTATTTAATTGACTGAGAAATAGTGACCCATTAACTGGCTAAAAATGGAAGACAATTTTGCCTCCACAGCCTTACTTTGGTTAAGTTCTTTATGATAACTTTGGATTTTTGAGACACAAAACCCAGGACATGGGAAGTGTCACCAATCTCAGAGGTGGAAGAGACACTGGAAGGCATCCAATCAACCTGCACCTATATAAGAAGCCCTACTATACTTGCTGTACATTCTCCAGCTGACTGTTTGCCTTCCTAAAATGTGATACCCAAGAAAGAAGCCAATACTCCATGAGGTCTGACCAGGGCAGAGCACAGTTAAGTCATCAAACACTTATTAAGTACTCATTTAGCTAAGCACTGAAGATACAAAGACATGCAAAGCCAGTTCTTGCCCTTGAGAAGCTCACATTCTAATGCGTCGGTTCTCAACCTATGGGTTACATTCAATTTGTAACAATGAAAATATATCCTGCATATCATATATTTACATTACGATTCATAACAGTAGCAAAATTACAGTAATGAAGCAGCAACGAAAATAATGTTATGGTTGGAGGTCACCGCAACATGAGGAACGGTATTAAAGGGTTGCAGCACTAGGAAGGTTGAGAACCACTGCTCTAATGGAACAAACAACATGCAAACAACTATGTGTGGACAAGATAGATACACAGCAAGCTGGAGGTAAATTCAGAGGGAAAACTCTGGTATTAAGTAGGAAAAGCTTCTTTCAGAAGGAAAGTGGAATCTGAGTTGAGGCTTGAAGGAAGCCAGGGAAGTAAGGTGAAAGAGATGAGGAGGGAGAGAATTCCAGGCAAGAAGCACCACCAGAGAAAATGCCTGAAGTCAGGAGATGGAGTGCCATGGATGAGGAACAGCAAGGAGGTCAGTGTGCTACATCATAGAGTACATGGAGAGGAGAAAAGAAGACTGGAAGGGCAGGGAGAGGCCAGTATGTGAAGGGATTTAAGAATCAAAGAAGGTTTTATATTTGACCCTGGAGGTAAGAGGGGCCACTGAAGTTCATCAAGAATTCATTAAACTGGTGTTTCCTGAGTTGGGGAGCGATGTGATCAGACCTGCCCTTTAGGAAAATCACATTGGCTTCTGAGTAGAAGGTGGAGTGGGGAAAGGCATAAAACAGAAAAAGAAAAAAAAATCATTGCCAACTAGAAGGCTAATACAATAATCCAGGCATGAGGTAATGAGGGCCTGCACCAAAGAGGTGGCTTTTCAGAGAAGAGAAGAACAAAAGAGATGTTATAAAAGTCAAAAGAGCAGGACTTGACAACAGATTGGATACAGGGGGTGAATTAGAGTGGGGGATCAAGGAACCTGAGTGACTGGGAAGATGGTGGTACCCTCAACAGTAAAAGAGAAGTTAGAAAGAAGGATGAATTTTAGGGGAAAGATGAGTTCAGTCTGGGAGATGTAATTAGGTAGGTAATCAGAGGTCAAAAGAGAGCTTGGGACTAGATCATTAGATTTGTGGACCATTTATATAGAGAATATAATTGAATCCATGGTCGCTGAATGAGACCCCCAAGCAGGATAGTACAGACAGTACAGATAGTATTTACAGATAGTAAAAGAGGAGAGGACCCAGGATAGAGTCTTGGGTGACCCCCACGGATAGTTGCATGACCTACATGAAGATCAAGCACAGGAGATCAAAAGGAATGGTCACAGATGTAGGAGGAAAACCAGGAGAGAGCAATATCGCCAAAAACTAGAGAGGAAAAGAGGGTAGTTGACAATGTTAAAGGCTGCAGAGAGAAGGAAAAGGATAAAGATTTTTAAAAGGCCATTAGATTTGGCAGTTAAGAGGTCATGGGTAACTTTGGAGAGAGCAGTTTCAGTTAAATGATAAGTTGGAAGGAAGATTGTAAAGAGTTTAGAAGAAAGAGAGAGGAAAGGAAGTGGAGGCACCAATCATCGCTGGAAATTAAGCCCTGAAGAAGAGGAGAAATCAGGAAGATAGTTAGGGGGGAAGGTCACCTCAAGGGAGGGGATTTTTTGAGGATGGAGAGATTTTTGCAGATAGTGGGGCAGTATCTAGAAGACAAAGACTGAAGATGATCGAGAAAGTGGGGATGATAGAGGGGCAATCTTTGGAAAAAGAAAGGCTGGCATAGGATCGCTTGTGCATGTAGAGAGGTTTGCCTTGGCAAAGAAGAAGGGCCACCTCTTCCTCCTATGGGCCCCAGTAAAAAACATTTCATGAGTGGTTCTCCAGGTTCTGTTTGAAGGGCACATCCTTCTCCCAAACTGCCTCTCAAAGCAGCCCAAGATCCCAATAGCCCACATTATCCCGCTGACTCCTATTGAGTCTAGGACACTAAGACCCCTAGATGTGAAAAGAAAGCTTTCTAATGACGTACTCAAAAGGTTGGATAATATCCACAATATTAAGATGTAATATTATATATTGTGATATTACATTATTACTTTATTAATATTTATCATAATATAATAATAAAATTATTATTATATTTATATTACAATATAGGTTTCAAGGAGAATTCCTAATTCTACTCATCGCCCCATAAAATTTTCCATTTTTGTTTTCATTCCATATATATCCAAGCACAGTGTCCAAAGTGCCAACATTAGGTTAACTCATGCACAAGTTGCCAAGTCTATAGGGCCTCAGGGGAATCTGTCTTGAAATTGAACCAGGATTATACAAGGACCTAGGGCTAGAGAGGGCAGCAGAAACCAACTCCCCAAACCTCCACTGTGCTGAGAAGGAATTTCCCCGAGGCTAATTAAAAAGTAGTGGGGAACTGGGTAGATCCCCGTGAAAAAGGGCTTTTGCCCTGGCTGACTTCACAGCCTTCCTACTGAGAGTCATGGTCACAGAATACTGCCTAGAGATGTCCAAGGAGATCTTTATCACCTAAAATTGAGCAGATAGGTCTTAGAGAGTTGGCTAAGGCCTTGAAGTTAACTTGACGTGCCTATGGTCATACACCCTGCGTGTGTCAAAGATGGGACTAGAACCTGTGTGCCTGGCTCTGAATTCATCATTCTGTCCACCATGTCCCCTTGCCTTTCTAAAAGAACATTAGCTATTTGAAAACAGTTCTTTTGGGATTTCACCATACCATAATCCTAAGAAACAGCATAGCATAGATGCAGGATCAAGTTCTGGTCTCTAAGGCAGAGATGGGTTGTTGCCAGAGAAAGTAAATGCTTTTCTGCACTGATAAAGGAGTTTTTAAAATGATGAACTACAGATCTCCTTTTTTAAAAAAAGTAAGACAAAAATATCTCTTCTAATTTACTCATCATAGCCAAGATGAATAAAATGAACTAGAGCTCAGAACCCAAGGGCTGGGAAGAGCTTGAAGATTATTTGGTCCATCCCATACCTGCCCAGGAATTCTATCTATCCCATTCTTGACAAATGGTCAGCTAGCTCTGCTTGCAGACTTACAGTGACAAGGAGCTTACCACCTCCCAAAGCAGCCCATTCTACTTTTCAGAGACCTCATTTAGAGCATTCTCTTATATCAAGTTTAGACTTGATACAAGCTCCCAGCCACTCTTCCGCCAATGCTTCTGCTGGGCAGGACCAAGGAGAAAGAGCTCAAATCCCTCACCTGAGTGATTCCCAAGCCCTGGCTACTTCTCCATCCTCAGACAGGGAAGCTGAAGACAAAGAATAAAGTACAGGGAACAAAGGAAGAGACAGGAGAAAACCCAGATCACTGACAAATCACAATCACTCTTCCACTTCTAAATGTCTTATGGGATTTCTGAAGCAGATACTTAATTCTTTTCAATCTTTTGAGGGGGAAAGTTGCAACCCTCAAAAATAATAAAAACACTCATTCACTTTTTGGTTTTTTTTTTTAATTCAGAAATAATATTCTAAAAGCACGAAAATGCTTGAATAACTAAAATTAGAACTCTATGTGAAAACATTGGTTTTCCTAGGAAATTATCAAAAGAAATCTATACATGTGGAGTCGTTGCTATTGTTGACAAATCAGATAATGTGTGCAAAGTGTTGTGCAACCTTTAGAAGTCTATGTTAGCATCACTACTAACAATCATTTTAGCCAGCTAATGTTACTGTTATCATCCCTGTAGGTGACTATCCTCAATAAATCTATTTTCTTTAGTTTATAATTGTTACATTACACCGTTTTCCCCGACTGGTGCCTCTGACGTGTTTTTAGTTAGAGTTAGTGTAAATATTTAGCATTATATTTTTAGTTAAAATTGTACAGGCCCTCCTCTGCAAACTACCCCTCCACCAATTTACACTCACAGGTTGAGTTCCCAGAGGCAGAGTGTGTGGCTACCCCTAAGTTCAAGGTATTCTGTAGGTCTGCAATCTATAGCTCATAAGCCCCCATCTGTATGATCACTTATACTGGTTAAGTAGCAAACATAAATAGCTCAAAATGAAGGCATTTACTTAAATGAAATTATCTGAATAGTAACATTCTCAGGAGGAAACGGAAGCACACATACTTAGAAAATGGGTGCGAGGCACACATGTGGCCAAGGCCATTCATGCGCCCAGCACTGTGGAGCCCTGATGTCCTCTACACTGTTCCCCATGATCCTGGAAACTGTTGGGCAGATTACTCTGCTGGGTTCTCTGGGCTTGTTCCTTATCACAGCTCAACTCCCAACAGCCAGGGCGGGCTTTCTTATCGATTCCCAGAGCTCCTACTCTTCAAAGCTGTCTCCTGCCTCGGCTCTAGACCAGCTCCCTAGAGAGCACGTCCTGCTTTCTAAGAGGCCGTGAGGGATTTGGCCAACCTTTGGCCAGTCGATGGCTACCTATCCTAGAATTCCATTAATTCTCATGAAAGAGCTACTTCAAAAGTCAGAGATAAAAGATGTGAACCTATATTTGCGTGTTGTTTAAAACCCCTAACAACTCTTAGATTTTTTGCGATAGAGAAAAACCAGTGAGTGATTGACAGGTGATATTTACCATCAGGATTTCCTTTCCCTTATATTTCAGGTTTGGGGCTTAAAGCCTTTTGGTTCAAGGGAAGAATGACCAGGCAGTTCATTGCTTTAGCTAAACACAGCTCCCTAGAAGGTTAAAGGTGCAATGGGAAGGCATAAGGGTTATTTCCCCAATATATTTCCCCAATGTATCAAAGATGGGAGGAATCCATTAGATGAGGGTAAAGATAGGGGAGAGGCTATATGGTGGAGTGACCAATGGGCTAGATTTGAGGTCAAGGGAGCAAAGTTCACATCTCAGTCTGCCTCACTTTCTATGTGATCTCAGGTAAGCCGCCACATCTCTCTTGGGCACAGTTCTTTTGCCGCTATTAAGCTACAGGGTGGCCCCAAAGTAAGCTAAGACTTTTGGGACAACCTGCCAGTGAATTAGTCAATAAATAATTATTAACCCTGCGTGCTCCTATGGTTTTAGCTCTGAAATATGCAAAAATAGCAATGAAAAAACTGTTTCACTCTCTGCAAACCTGGCATGTGTTTCTTGGACTTCTTTGAAAAGCTGGACCGTGTAGGTGTGTTGGGGAAGGGGGTGAGCAAGAAAAGCTGTGCTGCCAGAGGGCAACTACAAATGTAGCCAATAAAACATCCCTAATTATGTCCCATACCTGAACTCCCAAGACCATCATTTTCTCCCAAAAGATGAGAACAAAATAGCTGAAATCTCTTTGCTGTTGAAGGAGTTTTTTTAAGCCAACTGTAGTCTAGAGGGAGAGGGCCAACAAGCAGGATGGTAACCAGAGGCCTGTTGTCGCTATGCCCCCTTCTCCCATGAGGCATTTCTACTGTGTTCCTGCAGAGAGGGGTCACATGAATGCCACCATTAGATGTGGCAGATCCCCAAAAAGCCTCCCCATCATTCTCCAGCTAGAAAATAACAAGCTTATTTCTTCCCTTGGGGCTCCAGAGGGTGAAAACTTCAGTCCCAAGACAGAGTGCAGAGAAGCGTCTCTGTGTCTCTCTCCGGGATTTCAATGGGAACAGTCCTAAGGAGCCAGAATCCTCGGGGCTATGAGCCGCCCTGGCCAAAGGCAGCCAGCTGGCTCACCCTGGCCCTGCTTAACCCAAACCCTCACCCCAACAAGAGGCACTTTGGGGACAAGAGATTAACCACTGCTGTATGATCCTAACAATTAAATACCAAGTTCATTCATTCAATTCACTAAAATATGGACACACTTGTCAATTCTGTAGGAATTTAAAATGAAATAGGCTATTTGAGGAGCTACAATGTTGTTTCTCATTTTGTTGCTGTAACCCTGCTGCCTGGCAATCAACCAATCAGCAAGCATTTACGAGGGGCTTGCCATGTGCCACACTTCATGCCATGAGCTAGGAATACAAAGAAAAAGCAGAAACAGCCCCTGCCCTCAAGAAGTTTACATTCGAAGAGTGAGACTATATGTGTATTCATAGGTATTCATAGAATGTGTACAAAGATAATACAAGATAACCTTAGAAGAAAAGGCAGTAGTATCTGAAAAGACCAGAAGCAGCCTCCTGCAGAAAGAAATGTTTGAGCTGATTTTTGAAGGAAACCAAAAGGAAGAGCATTCCAGACACATAAAGGCATGGAAGGGGGAGATGGAACAGAAAGAAGACCAATAATAAAGTATATGTATGATGACTGGGACGGTAAGAAGGGTCCAGGCTGTGAAGGGCTTCAAAAGCCAGAGGACTAACACTCAGCACCGTGCCAGGCACATGTAGGCACTTAATAAATGTTTACTGACTAACTTTATATATATATATGACACAAATAACAAAACTTTATATATGATTCTAGAGGAAATAGGAAATCACATTGAGTAAAAGGATGGTGTGATTGGACCTGTGTATTAGTGAAATGACTTGAGCAACTGTGTAGAGAATAGATTGGAGTGAGGAGATACGTGAGGCAAGGAAACCAATTAGAAGACTATTGTAATAATTCAGGGGAGGGATGATGAGGGCCTCAATGGTGGCTTTGTGAAAAGAGAAAAGGGCCCATATGTGAGAGATGTTGCAGAAATGGAAACAAGGCTTGGAAATTGATTGCACAGGGGGATGAGTGAGTGGGAGGAGTGGAGGATGAGTCTAAGTTGAGAACCTGAGTGACTGAAGAACACTAGTGCCCTTGGCAGTAACAGGGAAGTCTGGAAGCAAGTGGGGTTTGGAAGGAAAGATGAATTTTGTTTTGGACATTTTGAGTTTAAGATGACAGTGGAAAATCTATTCCAAAGTGTCCAAGAGACTGTTGGTGATGAGAGACCAGAGCTCAGGAGAAAGACTAGGGCTCTATATGTAGATCGGAGAACCATCTGAAATGGAGATGATAATTAAACCCATGGGAACTGATGAGATTACCAAGTGAAAGAGGGCTGGGTCTGAAACTTAGTGTACAATCAAGTGTGCTATGGATGATAAGGAAGCAAATGACACTGAGAAGGATAGTCAAACATATAGGAGAACCAAGAGAGAACAATGTCTCCCCTGCCCCATAATTGGTGGTGACAATGGTACATGGGGGGAAGACCTACGGTGGGGCAGGATTACCCTCTCCAAGTGATTTAAGAGCCACCTTTCAGAAGAGAGGCTAGACTTGGTTTGCTTGGCCCCAGAGAGCAGAACCAAGGGCAACAAGTGGAAGCTGAAAGATGAAAAATTTGGCACAATATAAGGAAAAAATTTCCAACAATAAGAGCATTCTTCCAAAAGGGAATGGGCTACCAGGGTAAGGAGTGAAGTTCCCCTTGGAGGGGTCCAAGAGAAGGCTCAGGAGGTGGGGGGTATAGGAAAGATTACAGAGGAGAGTTTTGTTCAGGCACATATTTGACTAGCTAGCCTTGGAGGCTCATTCCAGCTCAGAGATTCTGTGAGTTTGTGAACCTGGGAGCTCTAGCTACCTTACATCAACTTACCTCGTGTCCCTGTGGTACTTGTCCTGTCATCCTTAGGGAAGCTGGTTGTTGTTTTTTTTTTTTTTCTTCACATAAAGATAGAGTTGATTTCACTGCAATTTCACTAGTATTGGCATCTCCCAGGTGAGGAAATGCCTTTCTACCAATGCAGGTTAGCAGCAGGTTAGCAGTCTTAGAAAGTAGCCTAAGGGCCAAAAGCTTGTGATTTGTCCAGGCTCACAGAATCAGAGGGGGATTTTAACACAGGATTTTCTGGTTTCAAGATTAGTTATCTACTCATTACACCAAACTGTCACTCTTCAGAGAAAAAAAGTAAGGTATTTAATGGATTCTTCTGAAAATGAGGCTACTTCCTGACATCATTATTGACTTGTACCCCTAGAAAAGCAGAAACTGGGCAAAAAAGTCAGAAGAAATTTTGAACACTTCAGGAATCTTGGGGAAAGCTTAATAGTTTTCCAATATTCTGTATCCTACTTTGGACCTTTCTTTGCCTTGAATTCCTTCCCCCCCCCCCCAATTTAGCCAAACAGATTCCCAAGGTTATTCAGAAAGTTCTTCAGTGCTCCTATGTCTTTACTAGGTCTCACAACTGGACTGGACTGTTTAAATCAAAAGTAACTCATGTACATGTGTGTGTATGTGTGTTCATGCAAGTGTTACCTTGATCAAAGAACAAATTGTGTTGAATGAACTTGAATCATGGAATTGGAGAAACTGTCAGGTAACACAATCATGGGAGTGGGGATCTAGCCTAGACCCCCTCATTTCCCAGATGAAGAAACTGAGGAAGAGACAGAGCTGTCTGGAAGTATTTGACCTTTTGTGAGAGGGGAAGGCATTTGAAATGAAGGGGATAAGCAGAGACATCCCTATGACTTACTAGATATCATCCGATACAATACAAACCCAGACACGTGTCCGAGATCGCACAGAACGCACATGAACATAGGTCTTCCTGGCTCCAGGTCCAGAGCTCCAATCACATTGCAGGACTGCCCAGTTCTTGACAAGAGCCAGAGATCTCCCCCACATGTTCCTGGCAGCTCGTGCTCAATGTCGTGTTTAGCATCTGCCGACCTCTTCTTTCCAGCTTTCTTTTGCTGTGAGTTGCACTAAGATCTGTGTTGTCTTTTTCCTTCCGCCTCTGAAAATGTTTTCGACTGTCTCTTTAGTCAGGCATTTGCTTCCTTCCTCCCAACCACTTCCATTCTTGGTATTCAAGCCAAAACTGATCAGGCCAACTTGGTTACAAGACACCACAGTGACGCAAAGCTAAGGGCAGATTCTCTGGCATCTTGATCCAACCAACAAAAACAATTTGACATTTGAGGAAATGGAGGCTCAGAGGGGTTAAGAGATCTGCCCATAGCCACGTAACTGGTAAGTAAGATAAGGGAGGGAGCAAAGGAAGGATTCAGATTCAGTCTTCCTGTTCCAAGTTCAGCAATCCATCCATGAATACCTCACACATCCTCACCAGGACTTCTCTAGCTACTGACTAAAGCTGCCATGTCAAAAGCACAGCCCTAGGTAAACTGGAGCTTAGACTGGTAGGCATAATCCATACTTGTTTTCAGGTTATAATTATGTGAGTGTATGAATGTGTCATGTGTACCTGGTTAGGTTTATCAACACTTTTCCATTAATTAGGGACCTACAAGCCAAAAATCCTTCAACTCATTGATCCAGCAGAAATTCAAGGATCTTTCAAGATTCTTAATTCTATATTAAAGTTTGTCAAGAGCACAGAACCTTTGAACCCATCTAGTCCAACCCATATATAAATCAAAGCTCCCTAGATAGTAACTCCAGCCACCTGTTTATCCAACCTTTGCTTGAAACCTAGCGAGGAAGCAATTACTACTTCCCAAGGCAGCTCATTCTCCTTTTTTTTTAAAGGTGCAGTGTATCTTTTGTTTCTACAAAAAGGAGACGGTCTCTGAGCTCAGGGTGATTATGTTTTATCCGAATTTTTCTAAAATAGAGATGCTTAGCCTAGGGTTCATGAAACCTCAAGGGGTCCATGGATAGATTTCAGGGGGTTCCATGACCATCCCTGATTCCTTCATCTGATTGTCATATGGCATGAGTTTGAGGTCCTTCACCTCCTCTCCAACACGGCAATGGCCTTCCTAAAACATGTGAGCCAGAACGGAACCCAGTGCTCCAATGGGGTCTAATGAGGGCAGAGGCCAGGCCCACTCCCAAATGTGTCACAACTAACAGCCACAGTCTTCAGAGGGAAAACAATTTCAAACGTACCTGGTGGCCAGTTAACACTGCTAAAGCTTTAGGTGATTTTGGCTCTCGGCCAGCTGTCCCCAGTTGACCCCAAGAGTCTTGTTTCCATTCCTTGGGACACAGAGCAAGACGGACACCTAGTTCTTTCATTCCTGTGTTCATCAAGAGCTTATTTTCCAGCTTTTTTTTGTTGAAAAGAAATGAAAGGGATAGATAGGTGACCAAGGACAAAATGGGGAGGTCAGATAGGCCTGTTGATGCCTACTTAGATCCCAGTCACCCCAGTTCTGCCCACAAATATCCCATAATATCCCATATAACTTTGAAGCTCTTCCCTAATCCACAATGACAGCACAAGTGGGCAAAAAGACCTGCCCCATGACCTCTGAGATCTTCTTTCTGGACCTATCCTGGAGCATCATTTATTTATTAAAGGGTTTTCTATCAGGAGAGTGGCTACAGTCTTAGACTATGTTGAAGGGGAAAGGAGAAAAATTAGATGGGGTTCAAAACAGTTTCTGAGTTGGAAGTGAACATACAGTCCAACCTGTCATTTTACAGGAAAGGAAACTGAGGCTCAGAGACGTTAAATCACCAGATTAAGATCCAACAGTGAATTATTGGCAGAACCAGGACTAGAACCCAGGTCTCCTGACTACCCGCCTGTCCAGTGTCCACACTCTGCCTTCTTTATTGGACCCTGGAAAAAAAAAATGAAGCTTTCTCTGTCCAAATCTATCTGACCTGATTGTCATTTCCTGAATACAACATTCGACGGTCCACTCTGTGCAATCTTCCACCCCCCACCCCTCACACCTCCTTTACATGTCCACCTCTACCTCTGGGAATCCCTAACTCCTCCCGAGGCTTAGCTCAAATGCTTCCCGACCTTTCCTGTCACTGCTGTGACTGCTCTCCCATGGCCCCTCAGAAATGCCTATTCCTTACTCTGTCTATATTATCTGCCCAGAGGATGCCAGCTCATTGAGGGCAGGGACTTTTTCATAGAGTACTTTGTCACACACAGCAAGTGCTTAATAAGTGTGTATTGGCTTTAAGAATCTATGGAAAACATCAGGGAGACAACACTGGAGTTAAATGCCGTCTAAACGATAGGAAATACACGAGTCTGAAAGCTTTCCTCACTGCTTCCTAGGGGCACAATGTTCCTCACTATTTCCAGGCTTTCATACCTACCTATATGCCATCAGCCCTTAAAGGTCTACCTCCTTCATAAATAAGGCCCCACCACTGCCAGTTTACTGAGACCTCTCTCTTCTCTGATTCCATTTACATTTACTGAGAGCAGTAACTGGGATGGTGTGATCAGGGCTTTGCTTCAGGGTAAGAATATTTAGAAGGTACAGCAGTATTAGAAGTTCTGCTCCATAGAAACAACTGAAGGTATCACCTAATTAGCAAAAATAATTAAAATAGGAAGCTCCAGTGGCTCCCTCCCCTAAGCAGACACACTCCTATGAGTTCCTCCCTGCCTGCTACACTCTGATCTACAGTGGCCAACCCAGCAATGGCCTCACAGTATCTGGGGCCACGCTTTCTCATCCTTCCTTTGTTCATGGTTGTGCCAATGGCATGGGGTGCAAAAATTACTAGTCATCCCAGCATTGAAATATCAGTATTTATTATATGAGACAGTACTGGTCCAATTAAGGAACCAGTAACAGAGTATGTGTCTGCCATCCATAGACCAGCCTAGCTAAGTCTGGAGAGACTGTACCAGGTTAGTCAAGGGATGAGGAGATTTTTGGCTTTAGAAATTCACAAGGATTTCTAACAAAGGATAGAAGAGTTTTGGGATCCCCAAAGCAGAGAAATAAACAGATATTGGACCTATGATGACTTTGGTAGAGGGAAAATTCAGATGAGCAAACTACTCCTGGCAATGCAGGTCAACACCTTCTCTGTCATTTCTCTCAGAGACTTGGCCAGAAAGCATTGAGAAGTGATGGGACTTGGGGGGTGGTCCAGCTAGTAGTCACAAACAGGACTTCAGCCCAGGTTTTCCTGACAGCTTAATTTTAAAATTCAACTCTCTTCTCAGCTTCCTATCTACCTTACCCATTTTAAATGCTGAGCTACCTGTATGTGGGGACCAAAGAGTTTTCTTTTTGTGTTCTTTCTCAAAGCTTTCTTCACCACTGAAAGTAAGTCCCTCAAGGAGAGGGTCCATTTTTCACTTTTTGTTTGTACACTCAGTGCCCAGCCCAGACCCTTGGACACAGTAAATGCTTACCAAATGCCCACTGTATTGAATGAATTAGATTGCAAGTACTGTGGTCAGTTTAGAGGCCACCACTGGCCCTCTAGGTCCTCAACAGGGGCCCTTTGCCCGAATCCATTGGATTCAATGTCAGTGTCAAGGGGCCACACTTGAGGATCTAGAGGGTCACAGGTGGCCTTGAGGCTGCAGATTCCCCATCCCTGTACTATGCTCAATAAATGTGATATAGAAAACACTGATCCAAATCCTTTTTAAGGTGCAGAACTGGGGTTTTCTCAAGAGGAAGTAAAAATGACACCTATTTGTCAAGAAACTAGTAGGAGACAGGCAAAATTTGGACTTGGTCTTCCCATTTCCAATGACAGCACTTTACCCACAATGCCATGTTGCTGATCAACTGATCCCCAAAAGGTTATAAATATAATTCCTAATTTTCACATCTGTAAAGAAAGGCTGGAGTCACTGACATTTGGACAACAAAAAAAGCAATTTTCAGATTGACTGAAAAAAGGAGGGATGGAGAGAGGACTTCTAAAAACCAGTTACCCTTGCTGATTGATTTTTTTATTTTAAAAATCTTGAATTTGAGTTACATATTAAGCTCACATCTCCAAGTGACTGTTGGACATTTGGAACTGGATGTCTCATAGATGTGTTAAATTGAACATGCCTCCAACTGAACTAATCTTTCTTCGTTTGGAGGACATCACAGCCTAATCACCCAGGTTCTAAACCTTTTGTTACCCTGGCCTCCTCACTCCCTCTCACCCCACGGATCCAATCTGCGCCAAGCCTTGGGGTTTCTAGCTTCACAGGCACCTAAATCTCACCAGGTGCCCTGCTGGTGCAGATTCTAATCACCTCACCCCTGCTGGTTGGCCACATCTTTCTCTCCCTCATGTCTCTCCCCAGTCTAGTCCATCAGCTACCAAGTGATCTTTCCAGAGTACAGGTCTGGCCATGTCACTCCCCTACTCAATAAACTCCAGTGGCTCCCTATTACCCTCAGTATCAAATATAAAATTATCTGTCATTCAAAGCCCTTCACAACCTGTCCTCCCCCCACACACACACCTTTCCAGTCTTCTTGCACCTTTCACATCCCTGATACTACAACACAGTGACACTGGCCTCGCTGCTATTCCTCAAGTAAGATATTCCATCTCCCCACTAAGGAACCTCTGCAATGACGGCCACCTTTGCCAGGAATGCTCTCCCTCCTCACTTCATCCTCTTGAATTGCCTAAATCTCATCTTCTTCAGGCGGCCTTTCCCAGTCCTTCCCCGAGCTAGTGCCTTCTCTCTGATATACCTCCTATTTACACTGAATAGAGCATGTCCATACATAGTTATTTAATGATGGCAGGAACTGGATTTTTCCTTTCTTTGAATTCCCAGTCCTTAGCACAATGCCAGGCACACGGTAGATGTTTAACAAATACCTGTTGGATAATTAAGGAACTTGTCTCCTTTTCCTTACCTCCATCTCTCACCTTCCCCCAGCCTTTCTTCAGACTCTATTGTACGTGGAGGTGGGGGGCAGGGGCTGCCTCAGTTTCACCAGACGCCAATCCTCTGTCCATCACTTTGCACCCAAGAACTGGACAGTGACGGTGCCGAAGAGTTTTTTGAATACCTTCAGGTACAAGAAATCGCCCCTAAGCACATTCTATGGGGACTGCTGGGCCAGAAGCCAGGGCCACCTAACCCGAGCCCAGAACTGAAGGAATAAAAGCTTTCTTTCCCGCAGTTGGTAGATCGCTCTTGCCCGCTGCTTGAGTTTCCATAGCGAAACCCAAACTCTACTGCAAGCTCCCTCTCAGTCAAGAGCCCAGGCTGGACCAGGTGGTGCTGAACCTGGCTCAGTGATGCTGAACAACCGCCAGGCTCCCCTGCTAGCCCCGCTCCTACGGAGCGCCTCGGGATTCTCCTCATTCCCATCCTCCACAGCCTCCAACCAAGCCGGGAGCTGCTGTCCCGGACCCCGCTGCCCGAATGCACAGGCTCAAGTCTGGCGGCTCCTCCTTCCCTTCCCCGCAGCGCAGGGGCCCCCTTTTCCTGAGATGCTGATGGAGGCCTCCACGATTCTGGATAGGACACAACTTTAGAAACAACACAATCTGAAACTGCCCGGCTTCTCTGAGTCCCAAGGGGGTAACCCCAAACTCTGCAAGCTATCCGCGGAGCCCCAGAGTTACAGCCCTCTGTCTTCTGGGAAGAGCTGGAAAGAGGACCCCAAAGGAACTCGTCTCGTGCGCACAAACACACACAGACATACACTCTCACTCACGCGCACCCCCACACAACCCCATAGAGGCACACATCCCCAGTGAGTGAGCTAGGAACCAGTTCCAAACAGTTCGGCGGCCGGTGACAGCCTGAGCCGCCCGCCGCTCCAGCTCGGAGCCCTAGCGCACCGGAGCCAGGGCGGCCAGGAAGTACGGCTGGAGAGTGGCCGTGGCCGTGGCCGTGGCCCCCGGGGCGCAGACCCCTGCCCCCGCCGCTCCATGGCTGTCGCCCCTTTACCTGGCCGCGGTCCGGAGCTAAGGTCCTGCTCCTGCAGCGAGGGGCGCAGCTAACCCGGGGGGCGCAGGGACGGCGGCGGCCGCGCGTCCAGTCCGGGCGGCCGCCGGCTCTCTGGCTCTCCCACTGGTGGCCCCACGGCACAGGGCGCTGCTATTTATCGCCGCCGCCGCCGCCGCCGCCGCGGGGGGATTGGGCAATGACCCGGCTCGAGCCGCGCAGCACCGGCCCCGCCGCGCAGCCCGTGGTGGCGGCCACATGGAGCAGCTAGCCGGCCCCCTCTTCCCTGTCGCCCCAGGGCTGCCTCTTCCTCCTCCCCGCCTCCTCCCCAGCCCCCCCTTCCCGCCCCCTCCCTCTTCTGCCGCGGGGGACGCCGCCACTCCTCCCGGCCAAGTTCTTTCCCCCTGCTCTCCCTCTCCCTCCTTCGCGGGGCACCGAGGCCAGTCTGAACCGGTTGTGGCTGAGCGAGCGGCTGCGGGGGAAGGAGGAGGAGGAGAAGGAGGAGGAGGAGGAGGCGACGGAGGCGGCGAGGCTGGTGGGGGGGGGCGCTCGCTCGCTCGCTAGCTCGCTCGCCCGATCGCTTGTCTCCCTGCCGGGCGCCTGGGGCCGGGGACAGACGGAGGGAGGCTGGCCGCAGAGTCTCTGGGGCCCCGGGCACGGCCGGGGCGGGAGCCAGCTCTCCCAGGCAACCCCGGCGGCAGGGAGTGGAGCAGAGCGCTTCGGTGGTTGGCTTCAGATGCCGCCGCGCCACCCACTAGCTGTGGGACTCTGGGGACAGACTCTAACTTTTGTGAGCCTCAGTTTCCCCATCTATAAAATGGGAGGAATTACAATTGTAGTAGGTACTTCCGAGGGTTGCTCTAAGAGGGGAAAATGAGTTTATGGACGTAGCAAGATGGTGCCCACTTTAACTTGATTGTCTTTAAAGAAATAAAAAAGAGACCCATAAATGTCGAGAGTAGAGGTGAGTGGAGACGCTGGAAGGCATGTTTCTGAACACAGTGTGACCTGGGGAAATCGCGATTTCTCTGTGTCCAGGCACGGTCCCTGTTTTTGCGATGACAAAATTTTCTTTCTGTAAGTCAAGTCCACAAGTAACGTTAGGAGTCTACAGGGAGCAAGGCGCGAGCCAAGCCACCGAAGGCAAATTCATTTCCCCGAAACCGGGGAGCTACCGGTCTGATGGGCATCGGGAGTCTGCCCCCGCCCCCGAGCAGATGTTAATGTCAGCCATTAGGAAATAACCTGATGTTATCGACTCATTATTCTTAACAAGAATAGCTCCCATCTACAGAGGGCTTTGAGGCCTCAGACCCATCATCGGGGGCCAGTCCTCTCGTTTTATAGATTGGAAAGCTAAGGCCTAGAGAAGTACCCAGACCACACAGCCTCCAAGTCCTGAAACTGGGATTGGAAGCCCCAGGCTCTCACCTTGGGTGCAAGCGAAAGAGCGTTGGTTTTGGGGGGACTTAATGGAATCCGAGGGAGTCACTCCCCTGCCTGGGCCACAGTAAGGGATCTGAAGCCATCTGCACGATCCTTTCCAACTTGAAATTGTATGATCCCAAAGGGCTTCTCTACAAACAGTACAGAGAGGTGAGTGGTGAAACTGTTGTGTTCATTTTACCAAGGAGGAGGAAAAGCAAGGGAGGAACATGCCCAAAGTCAAAGAGCTCAGAACGTGTCTCAGCCTTTGATTCCAGGGATGCCCCACAGAACACTCCAGAGGCCTGACTGAATGCCTAGGTCATGTCTGACTTAGGGTGAAGGGGAGGATGTTTGGGTTAGAACAGAATAAAGTTAGGCAACCAAGGTGGGACTCCAAGGGATAGTGGGATTTCTGAAGAGGAAGCCAAGGTTACTTTATGTCCCTCCTGTTTAGAAGTATCCTTCCTATTGTCCCAACTCTCCCTGTCTGTCCAGTCCCCAGCCAAAAGGCCACAAGTCAGACAGCTGACTTTGCACGGCCTACCCCATCCCCAAGTCCTTGGCAACTAGACCTAGAAAGATCCTCAGCCATCATTTGGCTCAACACTCTCATTTTACAGATTGAGAAACTGAGGTCCAGTGAAGAGAAGCATGAAACTTAAGGAAGCCCATTAGAGACCCCTAGGGAATGAGGAGCAAAGAGTCTCTGGTCCAATGAAAATCAGTGCTTCAGTGAGGTATAGAAGGCAAAGAAGATTTTCTGTGGCATGTGGGCAAGGCAGCTCTAAAGGCTGTCAAAGTTGAGAGTAGCCAGAATGGAGGAGGAGGGGAAAGGCTCACTCATGGGGAGGTGAGAGTGAAGACAGAAGGATTATTTGTTCATAAATGCAAGGCTGGCCTAGGCCTCAAGGGTCACCTTGCCCACCCTCTGATTTTTACAAGGGAGAAAACTGAGGCCCAGAGAGGGGAAGGGTCTTGTTTTAGGTCACATAGTAACTGGGTTAGAACCAGAATTTAAACTCAGACCATCTCTAAATCCAGATGTCTTTTTCTTGAACTACAGTGTCCTTTGTCCTCCCCCCACCCCAAGGTTTTTCCAAAGAGAAGTGGCAAAAATTGCTAAGTCTGGGCAGTTGTTAACCTTGTCTGTGACTTGAGGGGAGCCTTTGACTACTACCTAGTAAAATAACTTCATGGATAAGTTGGGTTTAGACAGAGGGAGACTGGGTTCAAATCTCCATCCCCAACACTTACTACCCATGCAAACACAAACAAGTCTCTCAAATGAGGGTCTTGTACTGGGTGGCTCTGACGTTCTGTCTACCTCTAGAACTAACCTGCTAGAAAGTTTCTCTTAAATTCAAGGCCACATTCATACACAGAAGATACAATAACATCAAGTTACAAGTAACCATTTATTGAGTACCAATTGTCTACCAAGCGCCATGCTGGTGGCTGAAAGAGTTTAGATAAGGCAAGGTCTTGGAACTGACAATTGAGTACAGAGTTCAGGGTCTAACTCAGATATTTAGATTATACAATATTCCTTGGGAAATGCATTTAGAGGGGAGCAGGAGAATTCCATATTTGGGGGTCAAGAATAGCATTACTAATTGGGTAATGGGAAAGGACGAGGCCCTGGGTGAGATGCAGTCTAGATGACATCAGGGAGTTTACAATCTAGTAAGATAATATGCTGATAGTTAAAGGTGGAAGGACTTTAGAATTCATTTAATGGGGAAACTAAACGCCACTCTATGATATATAACATTTTATATTAACGCACTAAAGGTACAAAGCTAAGCACTGAGGTACAAGGGAAAGAACACTGGCTCTCTAAGGAAAAGGACCTGGGTTCAAAACCTGCTTATGGTACTTACAACCTGTGTGACCTTGAGCAAGTACCTTAATTCCTTGGGCCTCAGTTTCCTTATCTGTAAAATGAGAGAGTAGGACCTGATGGCCTCTGAGGACTCTTCTACCTCTATGCTAATGAGGTAGACAGCTGTTTCTGGGTGGAGACAGGGGAATCAGAGAAGGCTTCCCATTGGTGGCATTTTGGTTGACCTTTAATGGACAAGTAGGAATCCCAGAATCTCAGAAATGAAAGGATCACAGGGGCCATCTAGTTTAGCACACACCTCACTCAAGATTTCCTTTACAACCGACTCAGTCAGGGGGCTTCTCTAGCTTTTTGTTCCAAACAGCTCCACTTTTCTTTCAGTCCCTTCAGGTCCTGATTTCCCAGTAAGCTGTGCTGTGCTGGCTCTCCCCATTTCCCCACTCTAGGACTGAGTTTTCCAGGCTCTAATAGGAGATTCAAAGAGATGATATCTCTGGTTCCTTCTAGCTTTAAATCTTATGACCTATCAAGGGGATGAGGGAAGAGAATAACAGTTTAAATGAAATTGGGCTTCATCAAATAGTCAAATTGTATTTGAATATAATCAACCAGAGGCTCTTAGGAAGGACCTTAGGAGGCCATTACATCTGTACTTGACCAGGAATTCCCCTCACAGCAGACCCAACAAGTGGGATGACCAAAGACTCTAGTGAGGGAGAAGCTGTTCTGCTTTTGTATAACTAATGAACAGAGCTGGTAACATCAAGCCTCAATCTGCAATTTTCATGTATGACTCCTATTTCTTTTCTCTCTGGTCATGCAGAATAAAGCTCATCTCTCTAACATACAGCTTAAAGATGAGAGATTTTGTTCCCCCTAAACCTTCACCAAGCCTTTTCCCATCTCTAGTTCCTTCAACCAGAAGGAACCTCATATAATTGCTATCACCTGGAAACTTTCCAACTATTCAGCCTCTTTCTTAAAATGGATAAGTTGGGGAAGGAGAGTGTGTCAGGCAGAGCCCATTGGCCCAAATTAGGGATTTGCATGGAATGTAGCAGAAAAAGCAGTCGTCTGGTATCATCAGTCACAACTCTCTGAGACTCTGCTTCCTCATCTGTGAAAAGGACAGTACATTGTCTTGCCACCTCAGACAATTGTTGCACTAGTCAAAAGAAGTAATAATATATGTGAAAGCGCTTTTAAAATTGCAAAACTCCATCTGAATATGTCTTTACTGTGCTAGAGATAATGGAGGTAAGCATCACTCTCTTGTTTAAGCCATTTCTTCCTCCCTCATCACTTTTCGTTCTTCCACCCCTACCCAATGCTTTTGTTTTGGTGAAGTACGGTTTTATTTCCATCCCCTCCTAGAGAAGGGGAAAGTCCCCTGATTGTTTCATTCAAGAGAGAAAGGGGGACTAAAGTGGAACAATGATGTCCTGACTTACTTCTATCTGTCTGTGGTCCTGCCTTTCACCTGGTCTCTCACACTTGAAGTTTTGGGGTCATTTTTGCATTCCCTTCCCCTTGCCCAGCATGCCCAAACAACTACCAAGTCTGTGATATCTTTGGCACTTGTCTCCTTTGCCTCATTGCTACCACCCTAGTGAGACCCTCGGTGTCACCCAACCCAGATTATTCTAGTGGCTTCCTATCTTTCCTGACCCCTCTGAGGAGCTGGGTGGTATTGTAGATACAGTCCAGGACTTGAAGTCAGAAAGACCTGAATTCAAACCCTACTTCAAATGCCTATTAGTTGTATAACTCTGAGTAAGCTATTAACCTCTGTGAGCTTCACTCAGTTGTAAAATAGAAATAATCATAGTATCTAACTCACAGGGTTATGATAAGAATCAGATGAGATAATATGCGAATGTGCTATGCAAATCTCTCAGCTTTGTGTGTGTTCTTGTTATTTTTGTCATTTGCACCCTCATCCAACTGCCAGAACAATTTTCTCTCATTAAGATCTGGTCCTGTCACCCCCCTGCTCACAAATGTCTCCCAAATGAATTCCAACCCTCTTTGTCTGGTATTCAAGGTTTTTCACAACCTGGCTTAGCTTACTTTTCCAGGCTTCTTTCAGACTGCTCCCCTCTATGCATGGTACAGTGTTCACAGAGAATCACAGCCTTTTCTCTGTCCTCAAAAATGCTGCGCTTGCTGCCTGTGGGTCTTTGCTTAGATTAGTCCCTATAACTGGAAGGTCCTTTCTGTCCCTCTCCAGGGGCTAAATTTCTACCTAACCTTTAAAGTTCAACTCAGAGGCAATCTAGTCAAAGAAACCTGTGCTTCTTCTATTCTGTCTCCAACATATCTTGGTCTTCACTAATTCACTCTTCATATATTACTGTATTTTATTTATAGCTGGAATTAGGGAGACCTGGGTTTGAATCCTGGCTCTGATGCTGTCTAATTATATACCACTTTGGGCAAGCCTCTTACGCTCTCTGTCCCACAGGCTCCTTATCTGTATAATAGGGAGATTTGCACCAGTAGTGCCCACCTCACAGGATCAGATGAGATTATGGATGGAAAGCACTTTGCAGACTTTAGATGGGCTGCACATGTGTTATCATTCTCTCCCTACTTGACTGTAAACTCCAGTATGGCAGGGACTCTGTTTTAACTGGCCTTTGCATTTTCCCCAGCTTGTAGCACATTGCTGTGCATACAGTAGACACTTAGTAAATGCTCAATGAATGAATGAAATGTGACAGAATTGGGCTGATTACTGGGGAACAAATATCCATAGTGATGTTGGGGAGAAAGCTTTAGGAGAGTTATTGCCAATGGCAACAATGAAGTCACTCCTGAGATTTACCCCCTTGTACTTTCTGTCCAGGCTCTGTCCAGGTGCTTTTCTGCACACCAGGTGTTCATGATTACATGTTGAGAAACACCCAATGAACTGATCAGCCTCAGACTCTAAGATTCCCTTGGTACCTAATTCAGTGACTAGGAGATCAGATGATTATCAAGAGAAAGCTTATTGCTTGGATGAACACCTGCTGAAATCCCCTGCTGTGAAGCTGGTTTTCAAGAGAGAAGCTTGGAGTCCTGGGAATTCTAGTTCTGGAGGTATTACCTGCTGCTGCCACTGTGTCCCAGGACAAGGAATAGACCTCTCTGTGCCTCAGTTGCCTCATCTGTAAAATAAGGCAGCTGAACCAGGTCAACTCTAACATCCCTCATGCACTAGATTTTGTGATTTCCTGACTGAATCCATTCTTGTACCATCCATTTCCAGCCATGCCTTTGCACAGCCTGTTCCCAAGCCCCCTCTCTTCTCACTGTCACTTCTGTGAACCCATAAATTCCTGCAAAGCTTGTCTAACCCATCTCTCTTATTTGGTAGTCAAGGAAACTGAATCCCAAACAGGTAAGTGGTTGACCAAACTTACATCCAGCAAGTAACAGAGCCAGGCTGGGGCTGGGGTGTGTGTGTGTGTGTGTGTTCCTGGGGGTAAAGGGGTGCGGTGGGGGTGGGGCTGATAAATGTTTACCTACCAGATCTAAAATAACAGCAATGGCAGCTCAGGACACCGAAAGTTTAAAGGGCTTTGTGAACATGTTCTCTCTCCTGTTCTCAAGCCTAGACAATCAAACAATAATAAATCAAGCTGGGTTTCTGAGGTATAGCTGCTCACGCTGAAAGTTTGGAAATCGGTTCTCACAAGCAGGTGGAGCTAGCTCCAGCGTTCTCCTAGAGCCTGGAGTCAAATTCAGCCCCCCTAATTCCAAACCTAAAGTTCTAAGCCTCTTATTCTTTCTGTGCCTCAGACTTCTCATCTGTGAAATAGAGAGATTCACACCAGTAGTGCCCACCTCACAGGGGCAAACTTTCAGATGGACTGAAAGTTATTGTTGTATATGTCATCATTATCTATTACCTATAATATTATACATTATCATAAACCACAGCATGGTGGGGAACACTTCACTTTACAAAGGAGCTTAGGGATCATCTCCAATCTTCTCATCCTACATATGAAACTGAGTCTGAGACAAATTAAGGGACCCACCCCGGGTCATAATAATAACAGAAATTCATTAAGCACCTTAAAATCTGCAAAGCACTTAGGAACACAGATTTCTAATTGGAAAGGAGATCCTCGACCCTAAGCCCTCATTGTAAAAATGATTAAGTTGCTGCCTGGAGAATGAAATGCCTCACCCAAGGACCCACACATAGTAAGCAAGAGAAATAGAGTCCCAAACCAGGTTGTCTGAGCCAGACTGGCCCAGCAATCTCTCACTTTGTAAACTCCATCCCAATTGAGACTCACAACAACCACTGTGTGTGACTAGACAGTCCCATCCTTATGTTGTAAATGTGGAAACTGAGAATCAGGGAGGTGAAGGGCCCCATCTGGGGTCACACAATTGGTATAAAAGGCTATATTGGGACCCAGATCTTCTCAATTCCAAATGCATCACCTTAAAACTCATTGGTCTAACATCCTGACTTTACTGATGAGAAAATGAGGCCCAGAGCCATTTTTGTTGGTTGGGTTAGATTAAATAACACCTATGATAAATGGAAGAGCAAGCCCAGTCCAAATCCAGAGCTCATTCTATGTCTCAATACTTGCTTCCCTCAAAAAGTTAGTAAACAAGAACCTCTGTTAAAGGGCAGTTAATTTAGGGGGAGAGAGCAGCTGGATGGTACAGTGGATAGAGTGTCATGGCAGGAGTCAGGAAGACCTGAATTCAAATCTTACCTCAGACACTTACTAGTTGTGTGATCCTGGGTAAGTCATTTAACCCTGTTTGCCTCAATTTCCTCATCTGTAAAATGAGCTGGTTAAAGAAATGGCAGACCATTCTAATATCTCTGCAAAAGAAAACCCTAAATAGGGTGATGAATTTAGGGGAGAACTCAGTTTTCACAGAACATCTGGCAGAATTAATGAGCTCCTTTGGGGTGTTTCATGAGTATCCCTGGCTCTTTGAAAGGACAATGTTCTCCCTAAGGTATTCTGTAAGCCCCATTAGTGTAGCTGCTTGCCCTTAGTCAAGGAAACTGAGTGTCTAGGAGGCCAACTACATGGTACAGTCTGCAAAAATCAAGCCACTGAGAGACAGACCTGTCAGCCTCAGAGGTTTGGGTCCATTGCTTCTCCTACTGACCCAAACTTTCCATTCCTGGCTTATTATTGTCACCATGTGTTTCTTCTCTTTTGTACATGCTGTTCTTCTTTGATGATGAATGGCAACAAAGCTACTCCCCACTACTTTGAAATCATACTAATTAAAGAGACCAGGGCTTTGAATCTTCCTAGTGGCTGATCTGAAACCATCCTCCTGGCCCTTTATTTCTTTAAAGGAATATGGGGAGTCTAGAGTTGTGATTTCAATGGCTCAGAAGAACTCATAGTGTGGCAACTCCTCTTTAACTTCATCTCTAGGAATATCCTGGAGCACTAAGAAGTAGGTTACCCAATCAGTAGGTATCGTATTTCTGAGTTTTTCTTGGCTCCAAGGCTAGCAGCCTTCATCTACTGTACCATGCTGCTGCTCAGTACAAATATCATTAGCTTCATTTTTACAGATGAAGAAACTGAGGTTGAATGAGATTAAGTGACTTGCCCAAGGTCATACAATTAATGGCTCTGGATTGTTATTGTTGTGGTTGTGGTGATGGTGGTGATGATGATGATGATGGTGATGATGAAACCTAGGTCTTCACACCCAAAATGTAACGATGGTGAGAACTCCAAAGCTCTGCCTTGGGATAACTGACAGAACTTTTACACCTTGAACAGGGAAAGTCACTGAGTTTAGTACCTAGGAAGCACAGACAACTAATTAGAATTGTTTTTGTTTGTCCTTCATTTTTGAAGAGGACCAATGGCATCACGGATGGTTGTCTTGACTCGTGGGTGAATTGGGTTTAAGTGAGGCAGAGCTGCACAAATTCATAAGCCTCACTCTCTCTTCCAAAGTCATTGAAGTCCAGTGGCAAGACCAAAGCCAATGGCCCAGGATGCAATGGCTGACCTTGGAGTCTTCTACATATGACCAAGTTCTTCCACACACTCTACAGCTCCTGTTTCAGTAGCCTTCATGGCTGTTGGAACACATTGTTCTCATTTGTCCATTCTGAAAAAGGATGTCTTCACAAGCTTGGGAAGACATACCCCTAACTCACTGATGGGTTTAGTATGTGTTGGTTACCCTCAACCTGGTTTAGCCTGTCTACTGGGACATTTTTACTGGGGTATGACCGATGTGCATGCTGCAGCTTCTTGGAGCCACAAGTGAGAGTTAGGTGGCAGGTAGACACCAAAGGTGGATGAACAGCCCTGAAAAGGGTTTGGCAAACTCTCCCACTAGAGGGGCTAGTCCTCCCTGAACACCCTATATCTAGAATAGAAATCTAGCTGCTGCCACTTCCCCTCCTATGTCCTGCTCCCTGAAGCCACAGCCCTTGCATTGGTCTTATTCCTCCTCTTTTCCCTATTAACAGTTTCTAGTACTTAATACTAAGCACCCAGTAGCAATTTCTAGATAACCTGTCCAGGTGCCCGGGGCCCAGGTCTCTTCCTCTCTGCCACAAGGCTTTGTATCCTGAAGTCCTTGCTGAAGTACTCCCAACCATATCTGCGACTCAAATGTGTTTTGTGTTTCTTGGCTCATCCCCAGAGTTGCTAGTTTCAGTCTTGGGATGAATGGTCTTTCCCTGAGACCCAAACACCTTTCTCAATTTCTTAATGAACTCTAGTTGATTATGATTCTTCTTCTCTGCCTCTGAGGATTAAGTTGCTCTCCAGGTTTAAAAGCTTGTGAAAGCCAGCTCAGGATTGAGAACAAGGGATCTCTGAGATACAGTGTTGGATAAAAAAAAAAGGAAAGGAGTCAAAAAGAGAGAGACAAAAAAATTAAGGAAAAGTAACAGTTTAGTTAAGAATATTTGGGCTAGGAAGAAAATGGATTTCATGTGATGCGAAGGAGTAAATTCAGAGAATCATAGCTTTAGAGCAGAAAAGGGAACTTGGCAATAATCAAGACTATCCTTTTCATTTTACAAAGGAGAGAAGTGAGAGCTACCTCTACCTGCTGCCCCTGAGGTGAAGGGCCTGACCCAAGGTCTCACTGGTAGTGACATAACCAGATTCTTTAGGCTCAAAGTAAGGGCTTTCCCCCTGTACTGTGTATAAACAGCCAGGAGAAGAAGACCCAGGCCCAGATAACTCTGGACACAAAGCTAGGAAGAGTTATTTACAACCAGTGAAGAATCTAGAGAGAACCACTTCCAAATCTGAGCTATGCCTTAATTCAGTTCAACAAATACCTTTGTTTTCTGCTATGTTTCCAGACTCTGAACTCATTGCAAAGAGAAAAGCACAGCAGTCCCTGTCTTGGAAACTTGTATTTTAAAGGGTGGAGGGACCACAACAAAAGAGAAATTATAACTACAGCTAGCCTATATATATATAATGTGTGATCTTATTGCATCCTCACAACCAGCCTGTGGGGATAATAGGCTGGTGTTATTATCACCCCCATATTATAGCCAAGGAAACTGAGGTAAAGTGATTTATTCGATTTAGTCAGTCACACAGCTAGCCAGTGTCTGAAGGAGGGTGCAGACTCAAGCCTTCTTATCTCTATCACCTGGACCATGTAGCTACAGAAATGCAAGGTAATTTGGGTAGGGAAAGAACATTAACAATGCTGGAGCAGGGATGGAGGAGGAGGAGCAGGAGGAGGAAGAGGAGGAGGAGGAAAGAAAATCAGGGAGGACCCAAAGGAGGTAGTGTTGTCGTTCTTGTCCAATCATTTCAGACTCTTTGTGAGCCCATTTGGGGTTTTCTTGGCAAAGATACTGGAGTGGTTTGCCATTTCCTGTTGCAGTTCATTTTACAGATGAGGAAACTGAGGCAAACAAGATTTAATGACTTACCCAGGCTCCCAAAGCTAGTATATGCCTGAGGCTGGATTTGAACTCAGGAGGGTAAGTTTCTGGAGTCCAGGTCCAGCATTCTAGCAGAAGCTGAGCTGGATCTTAAACGAAAAGAAAAGTTTGAATAAGTAGAAATATGGAAGGAATATACTCTAGACATGTGTAAACACACAGAGGTTGGAGAGGCCACAGGAAAGGTTTCCTAGACATTAGAGTCATAGCAAAGTGAAACAAGCTACCCCAGGATACAGTGGGATCCCTCCTTTGAGGTCTTTAAGCAGATAGTGGGGAACTATTTGTTGGGAATTGTAGAGTTGGATCAGCTGTTGCCCAAGGTCCTTTCCAAATCCAAGAATCTATGATTCTGTGATTAGAAATTCCTTTCTTTGATCTGACACATTCCTTTTTGAAAACTCAGAATCTCTCCCCTTTCTACCCCCCCAAGGGAGGAACAGTAACAAGAGAGAGAGCCCCATGACCCTGGAGGGTAAGAGTCTGGTTATCACCCTGGTGAGGAGTAGCACAGTGTTTGGAGGAGTGGTCTTGAGTGGTGTACCATAGTGGGAGATCCTGGGGACCCAGAAAGCATTTGGGGTGAGGATGTGGTACCAGATATGTCAGTTAATTTTTTTTTTATTTCAAATTTTAATTTTTTTTATATAGTGCCTGACATATCCTGGGCACTGTGCCAAGCACTTTACCAATATTATCTCATTTGATTCTTACAACAACCCTGAGAAGAAGATGGTATTATTATCATTGTTTTCCATATGAGGACATGGAGGCCAACAGAAGTTAAGTGATTTGCCCAGGGTCACATTGCTTGTAAGTGAGTGTCTGAGGCTAGATTTGAACTCAGGTTTTCCTGACTCCAGGGCCAGCTCTAAATCACTATGCCATCCGGCTGCCCTAATTAATTTGGAAAGAGAAGTACAGTGAGAAAACTCTCTCTAACAATGCAGATTGGTATCTGTTCTATGACTTAGAGTCTCAGAGAACTGCCTGGACCCACAGAGAGCTCACCTGATCTGCCCAGAGTCACGTCCAGTAAGTGACAAAGGCAAGACTGAAGCCTAGGTCTTTCTGATTCCATGGCTCACTCTATCTACAAAATCCACCATAGTGCCACAATCTCGTTATCCTCATTTCTTTCATTTCCAGCAGAATATAAACATCCTGAGGGTAGTTTTTCATTTTCCATTTGTCTTTGTAAGAAAACTAGTCACATGGGGATAAAAGAAAAAAAATAGTTCCTGCTCTCAAGGAGGTTATGGTCTACCAGGCATTAGAGGAACAGGAGAAAAGGCAGCCTAGCTTTGCTGCAATATTACCGAGGTCTCTCTCAGCTGCCTTTTCTGGAGCAAAGAACACAATGTTGTTATTGTTCAGTTGTGTCTGCCTCTTAGTTGTCCCCCTTTTAGAGGTTTTCTTGGCAAAGATACTGGAGGGGTTTGCCATTTCCTTCTCCAGCTCATTTTACAGATGAGGAAACTGAGGCAGAGTTAAGTGACTTGCCCAGGGTCACACAGCTAGTAAGTGTCTGGGGCTGGATTTGAACTCAGGTCTTCCTGATTCAGAGCTGGTGCTCCATCCGCTCCACCATCTCTGTCTTCAATAAATATTTGTTGAATGAATGAACATATGGGCCCATCAACTCTTAGATAAGACTAATGCATAATTGCCTGGATCATATTTCTTAGAATTCTGAGCTAGAAGGTATTTTTTTTTTTCAATACTAAAAGGGCATCTTTATTTACTTTTAGTTTACAGGATTCAGTTCCAGGGGCCCTTGAGTTTCAAGTTTTCTCCTCTCCCTCTCCATCCCCCCCCCCCATGTCAGCATACAGTCAAGTATAGAATCTGCAAATATTTTCACATTGGACATTAGTCTGGTTGCATAGAAGGGTTGTAACCAATGGAGTGAACAACAGTAAAGAGGAAACAAAACCAAACATGGAAAAGAACGCTAGCATGTAGATTGCTTCAGTCTCCATTTAAACTCTGGTCTTTCTAGATCTTTCTCTGAATGTAGACATCTCCTTCCTTCCTGAGACTTGTAGAGTTGTCTTATAGCTGTGTCTTGCTGAGAAGAGTCCAGTTTAGAAGGTACTTTAGAGATAACTAATGACTAGATCGTCATCCAAGCCCCTCTTTTCATTTATTTTTATGTTTTGTACTCAAGGAAATTACATTTTAATTGTCTTGCTGTTTGTTGATTTTCTTCTGCCATTTTTTGTTCATTTTAATATTTTTGAGTACCAAATCTGTTCATCTCTTCATAGCTTCTTCTTCTTTAGAGATTCTCCATTCTGGATGTTTTTCCAAACCTAAATTTTATTTTAAATTCTGCATTGAATTCTATTTTGAATTGTGAAAGAGAAAACTTTTGATCTAAATTCATTCCTAATTTCTTCTCACATGAATTTTTTTTTCTTTTTTCAAATTATTCTGTAGTTTCTTTGTTGTTCCATGATTTCTGGGGAGTCATCAGGATTCTGTCTTCCATCCAGTACCTTTGGAACATTTTCTTTCATATATTATTTGTGAAGCGTAATTTGGTTTTACTTTTCTTTTTCCTTTTCCTGTGATAGTGAGCTCTTTATTAAACCAGATCTTCTAAGATCTAAACCAAATCTTCTAACTTTTTGCATGTTTTCCCTGTTACTTTTTTTGACCCCTCCCCCCTTACTAATGCTTAGTTCCCCAGGATTAGGTTACAAACTGCATCTGCTTCCTCTTTTGGTGGCTATAGAAGCCACTAGCCTGGATCTCTGCCTTGAGTGACCTCGGGGGAGAGAGGAATGACCCAAACCGGCTTCCCTATCCTCTTTCCTTCAGGTGCAATGTACTCCATGCACTGATAACATTTTTTTTCTTTTTAAAATTCATTTTGAACTTAAATACAAAAAGACCAAAAAAGAAAAAATAAATAAACCCAACATTTCCATGTGCACAGCACAATATAAGAAGAGTATTCAATATATAACGACAAATTTCCATTTCAGACTGCTCACTTTTTTTTAACTATGTAGTAAATACTACTCATTGTTTTCAAAGCTACCCTGCTTTTCTGTGTTTCCTTCTAAATTTTCTTTTGTTCTCTGTTGTCCACTTTCTATTTTTTCTCCTTCCTTCTCCACCCCATCCTAGAGGTTACAATTAGACACACACACACACATATGTATATATACAGACATACATATATACATATATGTAAAACCATACTGTATATACTTCTATTTATCAGCCCTTTCTCTGAAGGTGAATAGTATATTCCTTCCTCCCTAATTCTTTTATAATTGCTTCATCAATTTATGATATCCAAGATCAATTAGTCATTTGAAGTTGTCCTTAAGACAAAAATTTCTGTTACCATGTACAACATTCACTTGGTACTGCTCATTTCACTTTTCATTATTTCATGGAAATCTTTCCATGTTTTTCTAAGTTTAACCCAAACCCTCCTTTTTCTAGGTGAAGACATCGAGACTCAGAGAAAGTGACTGGCCCAAGGAAACACAGCAAGTAAATAGCGGAGCTGAGACTCTGACCCACATTTCTTCCAATGTTCATTCTGTGCATTGTCCAGTCGGCTTCCTCTTCTTCCTACGATAGGAGGGAGGGGGAATGTCTGTAAACAGTTGTGTATTAGGAAATGCTGATACAGGGTGTGCTGGCCACCCAGATATAGCTTGCTGCCAGTCTGAAGCGACCGTCAGCTGTTCCAAAGTGTGGTGGAGAGTGGAGGGGGAGTGGGGAGAAGGAAGGCTGCCCAGAGATTACTCTGAGCTCTGGAAGGTGAGACAGGGCAGGCAGGAGTGACGCTAAACTAGAGACTGAAAGGACATAGTCACACAGCTAGCCAGTGTCCCAGGCAGGGTTTAGACTCAAGTCATCCTGAATCTATCACCTGGGCTACCTCCCTACAGAAATGCAAGGCAAGATGAAGATTAATAACTGAGGCTGGGAGAGGAAAGAGAATTGGGGAGGACTCAAGGGAGGAAGTGGGACCTGAGCTGGGCTTTAAAGGAAAGGACAGGTTTGAATAAACAGGGATATGTCTGCTCAAGTTCAGAATCTTCCAAATGGCATTGGTAGCCATATCACTAAAGCCAACATCTTATCATGTGGGCAAGCTGTTTCCTGAGCAGCCCCCATTGGTGTAGTCTAGTGGAAAGAGTACCCACCTAAGAGTCAGAAGGCTTGTATTCAAATCCAGCTCCTACTTAGGAGTTCTTGGGAAAGTCTAACCCTAACCTTTCTGTGATTCTGTTTATTTACTCATAAAATTTGGGATTTGGGACTAAATTATCTCTTAGGTCTTCTAAAGCTATTATCCCTCAGAGGAGAAGAGCATAGTCCTGGCTGGGCATGGAAGCTGGTGGTGATGGAACATTCCAGCATTCTGTGCATTTGAAAAATGTAATAAATAAATAAAGGAGATTGGGGCACTAAATGTTCTATGTGTACCTTATAGTCAAGACATGGTAACCATCACCCAATGGGCAACATTAACACCTGTTCTGTGTCAGGCATTGGGGATCAAAGACTGCTTACAGCTTGGAGAGACATTGTGATACAATACAAAGCACCTACTATGTGCAAAGACATTCATGCTAGGTGTTTGGGATCCAAGCTCTGCCCTTTGGTATTCACTAGATTTACTGGAGGGCATGGGGGATGCATCCAACATGTAGAAAAAGACAGATCATGATCAACAGAGAAATGAAGGCAGAGAGAGGATGCAAGAATCACAGAGCTCAAAAGGACCTGAGAAGCCATTTTACAGGAGAGGTTAATGAGGCCCACTGAAGTCAAGTGATTTGTGCAAAGTCACTGGTAGTTAAGAGCAGGGGCTGGATTTGAACTCAAGACTTCTGACTTTAAAATTCAGCTCTCTTTCTATGGGTATGTTTTTGCCTGGGTATGTTTATCTGGGGTGACACGGAAGACAGTGGATGAGGTAGCATTAAAAATATGTCTTGAAGGAAGAAAAGGATCTTAGTAGATGGAAGATTGTTTCCCAGGCCTAGGGATGAGGTAGAGGGAGGGAAAGGACAATAGAATCACAGTATTTGGGGTTTGGAAAGGACCTCCACAGTCACATTCCAACCCAGATAAGAAAGGAATCTCTGAACCTTCTACTCCCTAAGCTAAACATGCCCAGATCCTTCGGCTAATTGTCTTGTGGAAAGAGTCCCATGGATGCTGGTCTAGTCAAAGGAATAGCTACCAGTCCAGTTTATCCAGAATGTAGAGTGTATGTTGGGAGCTTAAGTTGGAGCCAAATTGTGGAGGGAACCCAATGCTAAGGCAGAGGAGTTTGCATTCTAATCTGCAGGTAATAGGGAGCTACGGAAAAGTTTTGAGGATAGAAGTGACATGGTCAGCCCCATGCATCAGGAAGGTTATTTTGTGTGAAGAATGGGTCAGGAAGAGAGAGACTGTCTGCAGAGGGACCTATGTGGAGGCTATTACAATAGCCCAAGTGAGGTGTGATTCATTCATATAATTTCTTTGGGATGGAAACACCCTTCTCCTACACAGATCTCAAGTCTTTATAATTTATTGTCTTAGGGAGTTGCCTGAGGCTTAGTAACTAACTGCCCTACTAAATCATATATGTCTGTTATATATGCTTCTTACAAAACAAAAGTTTTGGGGTTGGTTTTTTTTTTTTTTACAAAAGTTACAAATGAAACAAAAGTTTTGACAAAAGTTACGAACAGCTTTCTAGTTCTTTTTTGTTTATTGAATTGTTTGGTCTATAGTGATTGTTAACTTCACAAATAAAAATGACAAATTTTTAAATGAACAAGTGATAAGGAAAAAGTGCCTTCTCCTTACAGATAACTTTCCATCCCCTCTACATAGTTCCTGCCATAGTGTCTCTATTATTAGAATCTAAGCTTGTTGAAGGCAGGGCCTCTTTTGTGTCCCCAACATTTGGCTCAATGCCTAGGACGCAATAAGCACTTAATAAACGTTTGTTGACTTGTTAACAAGGGCCAGAATTATTCTAGTCTGTGGGAAAAGGGAATGGAGAAGAGGGACCCATGTGAGAACAGTTACAGATATAACCTGGGCAGGACCTGGCAAGTGAGTGAAGGAAAGGTGTGAAGGAGAAGAAGGCTGAGGTTTCAAGCTTGGATGAGTGGAAAGATGGAGAGAGGAAGAAGGGAAGGGAGGATGATGATAAGCTCTGTCCTCCTTCTGCCACTCAGAATAGTAATAGTGATAATAAGACTGGCTCACACTTATCCTTTATTTAAGGCATGGAAAGCCTTTATTTATACTTTATGTACTTATACTTTATTCTTACACTTTACTCACTCATGAAGTTCACAATAACCCTGAGAGTTATGCTGTTTTTAGCTCCATTTTCCAGATAAGAAAATTCAGGCTCAGAAGGAATTGTCCATGGTCATACAGATCTGAGGCTAGGTTTGAGCCCAGGTTTTCCCTTTTCTGTCTGGTTTACTAAACTGAGAGGTGAGAGCATTGAGCTGAATTAAATACCATGGAATTCAACAGGGATGAATGTAAAGTCGTCCAGCTGGATCCAAAAAAATTGACTTCACCAGAATAGGACAGAGAAGGGATGATTAGACAAGGGAAAGCAAGGTGGGGGGAGGGGGGGGAAGTTATCAGCGTTCTAAAAAAAAGGAAGTGAGATTTAATGGACTGCAAACTCAATATGAGTCAGCAGTATAATGTGGCATCCAAAAAAACTAATAATGCTAATGACATGTTGAGTCACACTGAAAAGACTAGTTTCCAGGATTAAGGAGATGATGCTCCCTCTGTCCTCTACTCTGATCAGATCCCATCTGTAGGTGTTCAGATCTGGACACCAGAAAGTTTAGGAAAAATCATTGATAACCTGGAGAATGCCTCTGGAAAGGCAACCAGGATAGTGAAAGTTCTGATTTCCGTATTATTGAATGAAGGAACCTAAAGAAGAGGAGTGGGGTGGCTAGGTGGAGCAGTGAATAGAGCACCAGCCCTGGAGTCAGGAGTACCTGAGTTCAAATCTGACCTCAGACTTTTAACACAAAAACTAGCCATGTGACCTTGGACAAGTCACTTAATCCCAATTGCCCTCCAAAAAAAAAAAACAAAAAAAAAAAAGAAGAGAAGAGTAACAGGTGGCCATGAGAGCTATGTATTTGAAGTCCAAGTAATTGATGTGTTAAAGATGGATTCGATTTGTTCTGTTCAGTCCCAGAAGGAAGAACCAGGAAGAATGAGTAAAGTTACAAAGAGGAAGATTTAGGTCTGATGTCAAGAGAAGTACCTAATGATTATACTATCCAAAGTCGGAGTGGGCAGCCCAGGTGAGGCAATCAGGCGGCACAGGAGGTAGAGTGTTGGAATCGGCATTGCAATCCCACTTTAGACACTTATTAGTTTTGTGACGTTGGAGAAATAACTTCTTTTTGCCTTAGTTTTCATATCTGCAAAATAAGAGGACCTACCTCCCATGGTTGTTGTGAGAATCAAATGAGATATTAAATCTTTATAAATGAGATATTAAATCTTTGTATTGATCTTACTTCACTCACTGTCCTTAGCTCTTCCCTCCAGGGGATGATGAAGTCCTATTGCAGGGGTCAAAAATGATCTGAGCAAGTGAGAATTTCAGGGGTGATTTCATCTGGCAGAAAGATGAGTTTCTGAAAGTTAGGAAGTCCAGGAAAGTTGCTAACAGTGAAAAAATGATAAGGATAATTCCATGAGATCCCTCCTTAAATGGTGGAGGATCAGGGAGGAGGTCTCCAACGACCACCCTCCACCTTCTCCAATCAGAGATAAGGAGAGCCCCTTGGAAAGGGTACATAGCGCTAAGGAGATACACAACATGCAAAAGCCAACAAACATATTACATAGTGTTAGATAAACTCAAAGATCTCAGTTACAAAAGACACTATTTGACCAAAAACTGCTGGGAAACTGGAAATCAGTCTGGTAGAAATTGGATTTAGACTAACATCTCACACCATACCCCAAAATAAGTTACAAGTGGACACGTGATCTAGGTATAAATGGATGTCAGAAATAAATTAGAAAAACAAGGAAAGAAATTATTTTTCAGATCTACAGGTATGGAATTATTCATGATTAGACAATTGATCAAGAGAATCATACAACCTAAATTGGATAATTTTGATTATATTAAATTTAAAAGTTCTAACACAAACAAACCTAGTATAGTAAAAATTAGAAGGGAAATGAGTTACTGGGGGAAAATCTTTGCAACAAGTTTCCCTGATAAAGGAATTATTTCCAAGATATCTAGGAACTGATCCAAATTTATAAGAATTCAAACCATTCCCCAATGGACAAATGATGAAAGGATATGATTGGAAAGTTTTCAAAGAAAGTAATCCAAGCTATCAACAATCAATATGAAAAATTCTGTAATCACTATTAGAGAAGTGCAAATTAAAGTAACTTTAAGGTTCTACCTCGCACTTATCAGACTGATAAAGATGATAAAAGAGGAAAATATCAGATGTTGGAGGGGCTGTGTCTTCTTTGTATCCTGAAAAAGGAAAAAGTCCCCTTTTACCACTGTCTCACGTGAAGAGGTGGCCCTTCTCCTTACTAAGGTAAACCCTTCTACATGCTAAGTGATCTCATTCCACCCTATCTTCTTTAGTAGATTGCCCCCTTCAATCATTCCTTTTCTCTTATTTTCAATATTTTCCTGTCTACTGGATGTTTCCCTGCAGTCTACAAACATGCCTATATCTCTCCCATTCTCAAAAAGTTCTCATTTCATTTATAGTCCATCCCCACTAATTATCCTCCCACATCTCTTCTCCCTTTCGTGGTTAAGCAACTTGAGAAGACCATCTATGATCAATGTATCCATTTCCTTTTCTCTCTTTCTGTCTCTCTCTCTGTCTCTGTCTCTCTCTCTGTCTCTCTCTCTCTCATTCTCTAGCTTTCAACATCATCGTTCAACAGAAACTGTTCTTTCCAAAGTTACCAATGATCTCTTAATGGCAAAGTCTAACAGCCTTTTTCCAGTCCTCATCCTTCTTGACCTCTCTACAGTTTTTGACATTGTCAATCACTCTCTTCTCCTTCATACCCTCTTTCCTCTAGTTTACGTGACACTGTTCTATATTGGTCCTCCACCAACCTGTCTGAGTACTCCTTGTCAATCTCCTTTACTAGATCTTTATGCAGGTCATATCTGCTAAAGGTGAGTGTCCCTCAGGGCTCTATCCTTCTCTTCTCCCTCCATAATCTTTCACTGGGTGATCTCATCAATTTTCATGGTTTCAATTATCATATCTATACTGATGATTCTCAGATCTTCTTATCCATCACTAACCTCTCTTCAGATATCTAGTCTCAAGTCTCCAACTGCCTATTAGACATCTCATGCTGTACATGCCATACATGTATCAAACTCAGCATATCCAGAACAAACCTCATTGTCCCTCCTCTAAACCCTCTACACTTCTGAACTCTCCATTATTGCCAAGGACACCATCATCTTCCCACTTATTCAAGGTCAAAACCTCAGTGTCAGCCTTGACTCCTCATTCTCTCACCACCACCCTCATATCCAATCTGTTGTCAAGGACTGTCACTTTGACCCTCATAACATCTCTTGCACACATCTTCTCTCCTCGACACTGACACTACTCTAGCAAAAGCTGTCATCACCTCAAATCTGACCTATTGAAATAGCTTGTTGGTGGATTTCAGAAAAACCTAGAAAGATTTACTTGAACTGATGGTGAGTGAAGTGAGCAGAACTAGAAACATTGTACACAGTAATAACAACATTGTGTGATGATCAACTATGATAGAATCAGTTCTTCTCAACAATACAACGATCCTAGACAATGCTAAAAGACTCATGATGGAAAATGCTAACCACATCCAGAGAAAAAACTATGGAGTCTGAATGCAGATCGAAGGATACTATTTTCACTTTTTTATTGTCTTTTTTTTTCTTTCTCATGGTTTTTCCCTTTTGTTCTGATTCTTCTTTCATAACATGAC
>CM053589.1:192279218-192316325 GCA_028646515.1 Pseudochirops corinnae | reverse complement strand
TGTCCATACTGCACTTAGGTGCCAAAGTGATCAATCTAAAGCTGACCATGCTGCAGTCTCCTAATTAATAAACTCCAGTGTTTATTATCCAGCTCCACATCACCTCAAGGACCAAATAGGAAAGCCTTTCACAGCCTGCCCCTTTGATTCCTTTCCAGGCTTCTTACACCTTACTCTACCCTCCCCACCCCCCACCTCATGTATTCTATGATCCAATGATACTGGCCTACTTGCTGGTCCTCAAATGAATCACTTTATCTCTTCACTTCAGGCATTTTTCCTGGCTCTTCCCCATGCCTGGAATACTCTACCTCCTCCCTCCTTCCTTTTGGTTCCCATGACTTCTTTCAAATCTCAGCTAAACTCAGTTTTATCAGTTAAATCAAAGAAAGAAGGGAAAGATGCATGTAGAAAAATATTTACAGCAGCTGTTTTCATGGTAGCTAAAAGCTGGAAACTATGAGAGTGCCCCCCTAGTGGGGAATGACTAAACAAATTGTAGTACATGAGTGGAATGGAACACTAATGGGTCATAAAAATAATGAAATGAACTATTGCAGTGAAAATTGGAAAGACATTTGTGAACACACAAAAAGTGAAGCGAGCAGAACCAGGAAAATAATTTGTTGAAAGATAACAACATTATGGAGGACAAAGAACTTTGAGAGGTGTTAGAACTCTGACCAACACAATGATAAACTACATATCCAAAAGAATGACCATGACTACTCACATCCTGACAGAAAGAGAGGCCCTGGACTTAAAAAGCAGAAACAGATCAGTGTTTTCCAATATAGCTAGTGTAAGACTTTGTTTTATTGGATTATGTAGCTGTGTATTGAAATCTTTTTTCTTTTTAAAAATAAACTTAACAATGGGGGCAGGCAGTGGGAAGGAAATTAATTCAAAATACTTATTACTGGCCACATCTGATAATATTTGCAAAGTTCTGGTAAAAGTAAAGTGGTCTAGGCATAGGAGATGATTCCTGAGAGGCACCTGGGGCAAATAGAAAGAGACTGGAGTTGGAGTCCAAAGACCTGGGCTCCGGACAGACATAGCTCTACACTTAAATGTGTAACCTTGAGTAAATCAGAAAGAATGCTGGCTTTGGACTCTTTGAGTTCAAATCCCAGCTCTGCCACTTACCTCTGGGACCTTTAGCAAAATACTTAAACTCTCTGAGCTCTGGTTTCTCCATCTGAATAATGAGAGCTGTTTGAATTAGTGACCTCTAAGGACCACCACCCTCACCAGTTCAGAATCCATGATCCTGTGACCCTATGATCTTCTTGCCTCCATCTGTAACATGCCTCCCTGGACATACTTTATGGCGCCCTTGTGAAAATTAGATGGACATAAAACTCCTTATAACTTATAACATGCTATACATCTAAAATTATTCTAATATTTATTTTATCATTCTTTAGCTATTACCTGAAAACCTCCAGAATCCAAGCTCAGATGCTGCTAGAGAAGGATCTATTCTCCAATTCAGTGGAATCCAACTCAAATTTCATCATGAGCCAAGTATCTTTTAATGAAAATATGGGTTAAGCACTGTTATTATTTCAGAAAACACACGTTATTTCAGCTGAAGCTATTTTTAATGAAAATGTGCCATGTTTTTTGAAAGCTCTGAAGCTCAAAGATTCAGCTTATATGGCAATTTTCTATCACCAATCCTTCCTACTGAGGTTTTACAAAGCCTACCAGTCACGTCATGTTGTGGCTTATGAGCTGCAGCAATTTGTGCTCTCTGTGTCTTCTAGAGGCTATACTCTGTGTTGCCTGAGGGCAGGGACCATAGCTTGTTTACAGTTTGCATATTCCCAGGGCCTAGTCCAGAGCTAACTATAAAATAGGACCTTCATAAGTGTATGGATAATGAGTGAATAAATGAGTGAATGGAGAAATAAATGAATGCGTGATTCAAGCAGTATTACCCAAATGTTCTCTCTGATTACACAGCTAACCTGCTACATTCTGTCAGCCCCCTGGAAATCTGTAGTATAAACTAAAAGGTAATGCATGAATCTAGAATTTATTTTTATTCATTTATTTTATTGAGATCTTAATAGTAATCAACAAATGCGAACATTCAATATTACACAAAGAGCAAACCACAGAATATTACAAACTGCTGTTACTTGTAGCATTTCTGAGACAATGTACTAAGTTTAATAAGATGCTACCAAAATGGCACTGGCTTTATGTCTTTCTGGATGTCTTTTTTCTTCTATGTATTTTAAAAAGTTTTATTGATGTTTCTCTCTCTCTCTCCTCTCTCTCTTTCTCTCTGTCTCTCTCTCTCTCTCTCTCTCTCTGTCTCTCCTCTCTCTCTCTCTCTGTCTCTCTCTCTCTCTCTCTTTCCTCTCTTCTCTCTTTTCTTTCTCTTCTCTCTCTCCTCTCTCCTCTCTCTCTGTCTCTCTCTCTGTCCCTCTCTCTCTACCTCTTTCCCCTCTTCTCTTTCTTCCCCCTCCCCCATATCTCCAGTGCTAACCATTTATCTGTACTTGTAATTTTAAAAAAGCATATTTTTCTCCCTAAAGTGTGCTGCCAATGTATTCTTGCAAGGAAACAGACATGCTCAGAAGTTGGTAAAGTAGGAAGAGTGGAGGTGGCAGCATTTTCTTATAGGCAAGATTCACAGCTCCCCAGAGGGAAGAAGTCGGGAGGAATCTCTTAGTTGCCAGGATAATGTGAGCAATATTGACCACCAGATAGCAAGGAAAGGCTTCAGTAAGGAAGAAGGTGTTGCTTTAGTCAGCCAAAACACGAGAAAGATCATCATTAGGTTTACAAAGAAATTAAGAAAATGAAATTTGTTCCCCGGGCTGCTCTTGTAACCTGGAGCAAGAAACCACACCTTGTACTCAACACCAGCAAGCTGGGGCTGAGGTGAGGGCAAGCTTGTCTGCCAACCCTAAGGGCGTCCAACCCTAGCCAAACCTCATGGTTGTGTTTGAGCTCCTTCCCAATTCACAATATGAATTTAGTTACACATGGTTCATACTTTTAGTCATTCCTGGAACCCAACCCAGTTGTAATATGTCATTTACCAAGCAGGCAATATGGAGCCATGGACATTTTGGAGCAGGAGAGTGACTTTGATGTGATACATTGGAAAACACACAGAATATGGAGTCAGAAAATCTGAATTCAAATCCTGGTTCTGTCACTTCTTTTTGGTTTGACCTCGTACAAGTAACTTTGTCCTTTTAGGTCTCAGTTTTTTCATCTGTAAAATGGGAGGGGGGGGGGGGTTTCTTCCAGCTCTAGAATAAAGATCTTACAACCCTTTTCATCTTTAAATCTATGATATTGCGACATTTGACTCAGGCTCTGGACCTCAGTTGAATCGCTTAACACTGTATTCTCTTAGTATATACTCTCTTTGGGGATTCTCCCAAGTTGCTATGGCCACTCAGAAAACATGCAGGTTTTAAGACTTCTGCCTGGAGAGAATATTGTACACAGTAACAGCAATGTTGTGTGATGATTGACTCTGATAGACTTAGCTCTTCTCAACAATACAATGATCCAAGAAAATTCCAAAAGACTCATGATAGAAAATGCTATCTACATCCAGAGAAAGAGCCATGGAATCTGAATGCAGATTGAAACATGCTATTTTCACTTTTTTTGTTGTTTCTTTCTCATAGTTCTCCCCTTTTGTTCTGTTTCTTCTTTTACAACATGACTAATGTGGAAATACGTTTGACATGATTGTACATGAATAACCTCTATGAGACTGCTGGCTGTCTTGGAGAGCCGTGAGGAGAGGGAGGGATGGAGAAAAATTTGGAACTCAAACATACAAAAATAAATGTGGAAAACTATCTTTACATGTAATTGGCGGAAAGTACTACTAAGGAAAAAAAGACTTCTGCCTGGCACACCAATATCCTAAAGGAATTTTATGTTTTTACTACTTTTCAGGGTATATATATCACAGAATCACAGACATTTAGAGTGGGAAGGAAATTCAAAGATTCTCCACCAACCCATTGCTGAAAAAGAATACACACTGTAATGTCTCCAACAGGTAGCAAGTCAGCATTTGCTTGATGATGTTCAAAGATGTGTCCAGTTTCATATATGGAGAGTTCAATTGTTAAGTGTTTTTCCTGATACCAAGACAAAGTCATCTTCTGTAAAATCTGCATCTGTTGTTCCTGGTTCTGTCCTACAGGGACAAACAGAACTAAATTAGCTTCTCTTCCTTGTGACAGTCTTTCAAATACTGAAAGAAAGCTCACATGCCCAGCCCCCTCTCCCCACCCCAGTCGTCTCTTCTCCAGGCTAAATAAACATTCCCAGCTCCTTCGGCCAATCCTCATGGGTTGTAGACTCACAACCCTCCACCATCCTGCTTGTCCTCCATTAGATTCTCTCTAAATTATCAAAGTCCTGGCAAAAATTGTGGTTCTTAAAAGAGATCTATCCTCCAGACTCGACTGGAGCAGAGCATAGGACCAGGGGACTTCCATCCCAGGAGAGTAACAGTGTCTGCTGCTATGGGTCACTCAGAGCCTACAGGCTCAAACAACAACTCATTGAATAAACTATAAACAAACAATTTCTGGTATTCTTATTGAGTATATTAATTTGGCATTTCAACAGAGTCAAGAGTTCATCCAAGCGGGCACTTCCTTCCATGAATACAAACTGAATGGGCTCTGGGCAAGTGTATGACATGGTGGATAATGTGTGGAAATTACAGTCAGAGTCACCCCTGCCCCAGAGGCTTCAGGACAGCATGAACTCCAGAGTTATTTAACCTCTGTTTGACTCACTTTCCTTATCTCTAAAATGGGCGTAATAGTAGCACTTTACACGCACTGGGAGGATTAAATAAGTTATAGTGCTTTAAGGTTTGCAAAACTATATTTAGAAAGAGTTTAACAAATCATAAAGCATTAAATGAATGTGAGCTTTTTTTTGTCATCACTAATTTTTCATTCCATGTCATTCTTAGTCATATACTCAAATATGCCACCAGATCTTATCAGTGTGGGCCCTCCCACCAACAGCTATCCATCCTTGCCCTTCCTGGGTGACTCTGGTCCTTCTGCTTCCCTAAGAATGCCACAGTAGAGCCATCACACATCCTATAAAGTGTTTCCTCTCTTCATCCTTTGTTCTCAACGACTCTCCTCACCCTCACTTGCCCCTCCCAGCTTTGCCTCATTTTTAGGGTCTTCACCACCAAAGCCATCAACAGGTGCTTTCCTCTCCACCTTCACTTTTCAGCTGCCTTTTATGTATTGTCCTTCTCCATTAAAATGTAAGCTCCCTAAGGGCAGGGATTGTCTTTCTCCTTATATTTGTGTTCCCAGTGCTTAGTGTAGTACCTGGTAAACGATGCTGACTCACTGGCTGGTTTCTGTTTCATAACTCCTTATAACGTGCTGCTGTCTGGTCAGGCCCCTTTCAGATGGTCCTGGCTTGAATTCTTTGTAGACTATAGTATTTCATGGTGCATAACCAAACGACCACACCACAAGAACATCGGTGATAAAATGGATGAACCTTTTTTGCAGAGAAAATTTTGGGTGCCATTTTCCAAAGGCGTTCTAACCACTGCCCTCCTCCTAGTCAATTCTAGAGCCAGATCACTGTCCTTTTGCAGCGTTTGTCTACCTATCTGAAATAGATGAGTTTTATAGATTATCCTTCTAATAGCAAATCATAGCTTCTGAAGCCGACATTTCCCATTCACTTGCCTTTTCCTGTGTGCGTGGCCATACGAAACTCTTTAGTGTTCTCCTTTTTCTCTGGGGCTTGGAGCAATCAGCACAATTTCATCTATAACCAAGGACTGCTGGAGGACCTCCTCTCCATCTCTAGAAAACCCAACCACAGTTTGGACTCTGCAGTTCATCCTTGTCCGTGTCTTTCTGTAAATTCATCTTAGAGGACTGATGTGATGTTTAGGCTGATCTTTCAATATTTCATACCATTCGTGTTGTTAATGACTTCTTTGATGCTCCCAATGATTTGCAATTCCCTCCACAGATAAGCTGTCCAAGGATAGAGATCTCAAATTTTCCACAGTAAGTTGCTATAACCAAAAACCAAAACCAAAATCAACAAAACAAACTAACATATGTTGGCCAATCCAGGGGGGATGAACCTCCCTGAATTTATCCCAGCAGGTTGTTGAATACCAAACTTACAGTCCATCACTGGGCCCATGCCTGGAGCTTCTTTGGCTGGATTGAACCTGCCAGAACTTGCACACCACTGATAAAGATTTCAAGGATGACACAGATCTGACCACGTCACACACACCACACCCTACATACATACACATACACACCTTACTTCATAAACTCCAACGGTTCCCTATTTCCTACTAGATTAAAAAATAAAGGGTCTTTTTGGGGGGTGGGGGTGGGAAGAGGCATTTAAAGCTTTTTACCACCTGGTCCTTTCTGTCCTATCTATCTTTCCAATTTCTTTATGCTCTACTGTCCTCCACAGTGTATGAACCAGCTATATTGGTCTACTTGCTGATCCTCACACTCCCATAGAGATTCCCATCTCTATACCTTTATGGGGGCCAATTCCCACACTTGGAATGATCTCCCATCTCATCTGGGCCTTGTGGAATCCCTGGCTGCCTGAAGGCAGGTTTAGATCAAATGTCAAATTCTGTCCAAGTCTCCTACTGCTAGTGCCTTCTCCTCTGGGGTTACCTTCCATTCTCACACGTGCTTATTTACAAGTATAATGTCTCCCTCATTAGAATGTAAGCCCCTTGAGGGCAGGTGCAATCTCTCTCTCTCTCTCTCTCTCTCTCTCTCTCTCTCTCTCTTGTTCTCACTCTCTCTCTCTTTCTCTCTCTCATTCTCTCTCTCTCTTTCTCTCGCTCTCTCTCTCTTGCTCACTCACTTGCTCTCGCTCTCACTCTAGCTCTAGCTCTTGCTCTCTCTCTCTCGTTCTCTCTTTCTCTCTCTCTTTCTCTCTCTCTCTCTTGCTCTCTCTCTCTCTCTTGCTCGCTCTCTCTCTCTCTCTCACTCGCTCACTTGCTCTCGCTCTCACTCTAGCTCTAGCTCTTGCTCTCTCTCTCTCCCTCAGTGCTTAGCTCAGAATCTGGTACCTCAGCACATAATAAATGCTCGCCAATTAATAAAGCATTTGGGACACATTGCCATGTATCAGCTTCATTGGTATATTATCAATAATAGCAAACCCTGACACCACTCAGACTTTGTGAATCACCTAAGGTTTTCATTCATTATCATTTTCCCATTTATTTGAAATAGAATTTTTCTTGTAGTGAGCAGAAGCAGTGGGTCTCATTATGACTGACATGGTACAAAAAGGACCAGTGATCCAAAAAGACACACGGGCCAGATGTGTGTCTAAGACAGGTCCATGTCATAGCATGCAGGGTCAGAAGGGACAGAAAAGGTCAGGATGCCCTGGATTCAAATTCTGCCTTAGACACATGCTGCTTGTATGACCTAGAGCAAGTCTCCGCAAGGTTACTCTCAAGGTCCCTGGCAACTCTCTCAAGACTATGGGTTAAACAGTAGGTGCTGACTTGTATTAGTAAAGGAAATTTCCTCCCCAGGAAGTCTCTATGCCAATGAAATGATAGGAGCAGACAAAAAAAGAAAAAAAATGTACATGCCATTTGCGTGCATGCCTCATAGCCCTCCTGGTGCAGTGAAAAGAATGCTTGATTTACAATCAGAGGGCCTGGACTCATCTCAGCTCTGCCTTACTACCCATGTGATCTTGGGCAAGTCACTTAACTGGGGCTCAGTTTCCCTATGTGTAAAATAAAGAAGTTGCATGAGATGGCCCCTAAAGTACTTCTCAATTCTAAGTCAAGGACAATTCTAAGTTGGACAAGCCTGGACATTTTGCAAGCTGCTGCTTAGTGGTGAGAATGCTGATACAAAGCTTTGGATCTACATGAGAGCAGAGCTAGTACAAGCTTTGGAAAGCTGTGTGAAGAGAAAGACTTTAGAAGCAGCTGACACATAGGGGAAGCTGACTCCTAAACATGTACCTAATTTCTAACTTGCCTTCCCAGAGACTCTGGCGACTTTTCCCTTGGAGAAGATTGGCACCTCTCTCTTGGTCTGAGCTGGAATCTTATAACCTTCCCTGAAAAGAGGTCATGCTCTGTATTTAATAGTATGTTCTAATATGGATCACTTCTCTGATTTAATTTGCTATTTGCTCAGTTAAATAAGGTTACTTGCTATTCATTTTTTTTTTTTTTTGGTAATCATCTTTTGTATAGCTAGCATTTGCTGAAAAGCCATTCAGTTTGTCAGTGACCAGGGAAACAATTTTTTAATGTAGATAAAAATCATGCCCCTAGACCAGTGGTTCTCAACCTTCCTAATGGCGCGACCCTTTAATACAATTCCTCATGTTGGGGCGACCCCTGACCATAAAATTATTTTCATTGCTACTTCATAACTGTAATTTTGCTACTGTTATAAATCATAATGTAAATATCTGATATGCAGGATATATTTTCATTGTTACAAATTGGACATAACTCACAGGTTGAGAACCGCTGCCCTAGACTATCAATACTTAGGGTGCAGAGAAATACAATTCTAGTCCAATACACCTCTCAGAGAATAGAGAAAAGAGAGCTCAACTTTGTGGTCCTTCTCCTGCTCTCTTCAAGCTAGGGATAACATTCTCCCTTGGAGAAGAGTGGGTAAGATTCCAGAGAGATCTATCAATGCTGCCTATGATTTGTATTAGCCAGCCTGTGAGGACCTGTGGACATGCCTGGACAGGCAGCACACACCTTCTACTCCATCACCCTCTGATCCTAACCCACATAAACCTCACATAAGCTTTTTGTACCACACTGCGTAAGCTTTTCGGTGATAGCCCAAGAAGCCCTCTGAATTTAGTGCCTTCTTTGAGATACATAAATCTTCTGAGGGACAGGCTATAGCCACTCTAGACATGCCTCTTCTTCTTCCCAGGAACTCAACCCTGCCCCTTCTCTGGCGCTCTCCATAAAACAAAACAAAACAAAACAAAAAAGCTGGCGTTTATACAGTTCTTTAAGGTTTGCCAAGTGCAGGGTGAGCCTGAGCACATCACTTAGTCTCTTAGTGCTCTAGGCAACTCTCTAAGATTTTAGGTTGCAGAGAAGGACCCAATCTGCACCGGGAGAAGAAGCTTTCTCATCTGGGAGTTTCCTATGCCTAAGAAATCCCAGGTCAAGTCTCTATCCTCATCCCTTACATTATTTCTTTTGAGTCTCAGAGGTAGATATTAGAAGCATTATTTTCCCCAATTTATAGATGAAGAAACCAAGAATCAGAGAAGTAGACTTGCCCATGATTGCATGGCTAGTAAGCATCCAAGGCAGGATTCAAACCTAGATTCAAGCCCAATCCATAACTAGCCAAGCACATTAACCTCTAGGTGATACTGCCTCTCATTTCTGGAATCTTTCATGCTGGAAACTTCTAGGCTCAAGTTGCCTTTGGGGGACCTAAGTAGCCAATTCCTGGCACTTCCCCACTTGCAACCTCCAAGACTGGAAACCAATCACACATCCCTTAGGAAACTCTTGGCTTTCACCTGTGTCTCTGATCAGCTTTGACACATGGAAAACAGAAACCAGGTGTCCATAGTGAATCAGAAGAAGGGATGAAAACTTGACCTAACCTGGGTGTTCCAAGTCCAGAGGAAGGCTTCTCAGAGAATCAGCAACCCCTTCCCTCATCATACTTTATCCCCAAAGATCATCATCATGCCTGAGGCCAATGGCCCTAGTTGTATCCCTATCTCGCTTGTCACTGAGTTCACGATGTTATCTTTGCCCTGATCCCTTCTTTCTTGTGCCACCTTCCACTCATTCTGAATGTCTTGAACCAAGTCTCACGCTTTCCCTTAGTGAGGATAAGACACATCTTTAAAAAAAGACCTATTACATTTAACACCGGCTAGTTTGGCTACCCTATGAAAGCCTCCAAGTCAGAAATCAACTACAAAATATTGAGACCCTCTCTCCAAGCCAGGTAAGCATAAAAAGGAAATTCCCTACATTGGAAAGCATCCTGAGTACCTTAGGGATGACTGAGACAGACTTGGGATGACTTGTGTGTTTCTAAAGTCTCAGGTGCTGATGGCTCTCAATTGTTATTAAAGCTACTGAATCACAGAAGGGTGATCTAGATTCTGGGAAAGGTTGCTTGTTCAGCTTTTCTTTGGCTGGTTGAAAGCTATTTTGCAGTGGGTCAGCCATTAGCAGTACAAATGACCACCTGATGAGTTACGAAACATGCATGTTTGGGAGATCTGGCAAGACCCAGCAAAGGAGAAAGAACAGTCTGATAAAACTGGTATCCTAATGATGTCCAGGGTCTGAATAAGGTTGGTGACCTTTCGCATACTTTGAAAGAGGAAACACTATCTTCTGGTCCAACGGTAAGCAATGGATGAAGATCTGTGATATAGAATCTTGATAAATATACTATTACAATGCCTCTCTGTCCTCAGTAAAAGGATCAGTTTGATTGTTTGAACTAGAAGGGAGTTTGGGGATCATCTAACCAAGACCCCCATTTTACACATGAGGAAACGAAGGCTGAGAGAGGTCAGGTGGCCTGACCAGATGAAAATAGAAAGTCAGAAGAATACCTGTCCATGCCAGATCATGTCAAATGAATGAGCAAATGATTTTTTTTTAAACTATTAAACATTTACTATGTGCAAAGCACTCTCCCAGGTGCTGGGGACAGTGATGAGTTCCTATTATCTGTGCTTGCTTTGCTCACACATTCTCACACATCCAGGACCTGGTGTTTGATAAACAAAGTGAGTGTCCTAACGAAAATACACCAATAAAAGGGTCTCTTCAAGCTGAGTTTAGTTTCCCTCTGAAGACGCTGGGTATGTTTGATTTAGCTGGACTGTTAACTGGTCCATGTTGCTTTGGGCAAGTGTGAGGAATTTCTTATGTAATTCATTTTTGGGAAAGGAAAGGAGGATGATGAAGATGAGAAATATTAAACAATAATTCCCAAATGACACAAAAATAGGAAATTTGTTAGAATATCATAACAAAGTGTTTCAGAACTTGAGGCACTTAAAAAGTGCTGACTCTGCTTTTCCAAGTTGAAAGGGGACTCAGAGGTCAATGACTCTAGCCCATTCTCGATCTTCGATGCCTGATCCCCTCTATTTCATGTCCAGCAAGGCATCATGCAGTCTCCCCTTGAAGACTTTCAGTGATGAGGAAATCCCTCTGTTCCAAGGCAGCCTATTTCTGATTTGAACAGCTGTGATTTTTAAGAAGTTTATTGTTACATAGATAGCAAATTTGCCTCATTGCCATTTCTGCCCGTGGCTCTGAATTCTATCCTTTGAGGTCAAGCAGAATAAACCTAATCCATCGATGTGGAAGCCCTTCAAATTCTTCAAGATGACTCTTATGTCTTCCCCAACCCTAGTCCTAGCCTTCTTCTCTCTAAACTAAACATGTCCAGTGTCTTTATTCAGTCCTCTTATGAAATGATCTCAAGGTCCATCACCATCTGGCTTCTCCTCCTCAAGATGTTCTCGCCTGTCACTATCTTTCTTATAACATGGCATCTAGAACTAACACTATCCTCCAGATAGGAGGTGAAGCAGGTTCAGTGAGATGATTTCCCTCATTCCAGATTCTTTGTCTTTCTTAATGCAGTCCAACCTTTCAGGGGTTGCTTTTTATCATATTAGTGACTCACAGTTGAGGTTGCAATTTACTTCTCTGTTAGTGAGTCAACAAGCTTTGATTCAGCACTTAGTATGTGACAGGTGTTGTGATCCCCACTGAGGATACAAAGAAAGACAAAAATATGGTACCTTCTCTCAGGAGGCTCACATTCTAACAGGGGATTATCAGTGTTGGGAGGGGAGGGGATAAGTTTTTATTTGACTCCGCAAGAAATTCAGCAAATATTTTTAAAGTGAAAAAAATGTTATTTGCCTATCTTTTTATTGAGAAGCTAAACTGGTCACATCTAATGGAATTCTTCTGCAATCCTACTCCTTCTTGACCTTTGCCACTGGTGATCCAGGTGTTAGGGACACTACTCTCTCCTCAGTGGTCTCCTGTCTCCAGCTTCTTCTCTGTCTTCTTGGCTGCACCTTCAGGTCATGCCCAGTAACTGTGGGTGCAGCCCATACTCTGTCCTAGACCCACAGCTGTGAACTCGTCAGTTCCTAAAGACTCACTTATTCTCTCTACTTAGATGTTTTGCACATCTATTTAACCAGCCAGAGTTTCGCTGCTGAGTTTCAGTTCTGAGTTTACAACTATGTTTGGGATTAGATATCTCCCAGGCATCTTAAACTCAACGCCTCCAAGACTGAATTCTTTGTCTTTCCCTCTTCTGAATCACCATTTTCCCAGTAACTCAGGTTTACATTTTTGTTATCATCCTTGACTCCCAACTCTTACTTACTCCATGTGTTCCATTTATTGCCTTATTGTTCCAACCTTTCCAATATATCTCATACAAAGCCCTTTCTTCCCATTCATACAATTACATTCCTAACTCAGGTCCTTATCACCTCTCGTCTAGATAGTTGGCATAGCTCCTAGCTGTACTTCCTTTCTCAAGCACCCCTCCTCCAGTTCATCCTCCACTTAGCTGCCAAAGGAATCTTTCTGAAGTATAGATCTGACAATGTCACCTCTGTGCTCAAAAACCTCCCGTGTCTGCCTCTTACTTCCAACATTAAGTACACATTACTTTGCTTAGCATTTAAGCCCTCCACAAGCTGGTCCCTTCCTACGATTCTAGTCTTCTCGTACATCACTGTCCTCTCCACTCTCTATTAGTTGGTGACACTGGCCTCCTTGCAGCGGCCCACAAATGACACTCCAGATTCTAACTGTGTCATTGCACTGCCAATCTCCCATGCCTGAAATACTCTGCCCCCTTATTTCTGTCTCTTCATTTCTCTGATTTCCTTCAAAACTCAATTCAAATCCCACCTTATACAGGAGGCCTTTCTCGGTCCTTGGCAGCTGCTAATGTTTGTCTCTCTGCGACTGCCTCCCATTTTGACTACATATATCTGGTATGTACCTTGTTGTTTATAAATTATATCCCTCTTTAGAATATAAGCTCCTCGAGGGTAGGAACAGTGTTTTTGCCTTGCTTTGTAGCTCCAGTACTTAGTATGATACCTGGTACATTATGAGTGCCTTCATGACCCCCTTAACTGCTACCCTCAGCACCTAGCATAGTGCCTGGCTCCTAATAGGTTCTTAATAAATAGTTGTTGATTAGTTGATGAATGAATGAATGCTTGTTGATGGGCTGACTAACTGGCACAAACTTGGGACAAAATGCTTGAGTTGATTCTCCAGGTAGCATGGGGGGGAGAGATGACTGATACATAGACAGCACCTAGAACAGCCATAGGATATTCTGACACTCATGCAATCATCATAAGAAATTACAGTCTCTGAAGAATTCAAATTTAGGGGTAATAGGGAGTTACCCAGCAGGCACAGTAGATTTGCATAGAAGAAAAGTGTTAAAAGATTCCATTCAGGAGATGTAAACTTTGAAAATGAGGCAGCCTGGTCATTTATCAAGAGTAAGGGATAAGAACCCAAATGCCACTTCAGCATACATGGAAGAGATGTTAGGGAAGCCATCCATCAGGATGGGTAGATCTTCTGTAGGGGATTTATGGGAGAACGTGGCCAAGAACTGTACCAGTACAAAGACACAGATCAGTAGTGATCTATACCAATGGAAAAAGCATCTCTGTTGCGATCATGAATCCATTGAATAGGCAATGTTCACAGCTTCCAGGAACAGAATTCACCATTTAATTGAAAAGGGGGTGATGGGTATTGATGCAGAAAGCAAAGAGATCCATATGTTTTCCTTACTTTCTGATATTAGAAATTCCTCTGGATGAATTGGGTTAAGGGACCAGGGACTGAGAGGGAGTTAGACAGACACAAGCTGGCTTTCAGACCTAGAGCACAAGAGGAAGACTGGTGCTCACAAACACCACGCAAAAATCCATCTCGTTACCATAAATGCACACACTGTGCATGCGCCAAGGATCAAAAGCTCTGAGGGAAGATGGTCACTAACCCTCAGCAGAAGGAATCTCGCCTCTACCTCCTCATGGTACAGAGCAGGGAAGGAAGTGGCTTTGGAGAGAGAGGATCTAAGCCCAAATCCCAGGCATAGTGCTTTTAGCATCTCTCTGGTCCTGTTTCCTCATTTGTAAAATCAGGTGATTGCACTAAGATTTCAGATTTAGAACTGGAAGGCATCTCAAAGACTGAATCCAACCTCACAATTTTGTAAGGGGGAAAACTGAGACAAAGAGGAACTAACAATATGCGCCTCGTGGTCATGTGCCTGGGAAGTATGTGGAGCAGGATCTAAAACCAAGGTCTTCCTGACTCCAAGTCTAGTGTCTACTGACCGGACGACCTCTGGATGTTCCTTCCTGCACTAGAATCAATGCTCTAGTGGCTCTTATTTGAACATGGACCCAACCCAACAAGCATTTATTAAGTGCCTAGTGTGCGTGTAGAACTATGTCAAGACTTGAGGATGCAAATGCAAACAGAAGAATAAGCCCTGACCTCAAAGAGCTTATATTCCAGTAAGGGTGGATACCATATGTAGATAGATGAGTAGATAGAAAGTGGGATAGTAGCACACAGGACCAGAAGTCCAGAAGATCTGAATTCAAATCCTGCCTCAGACACATAGAGCAATAGGACCATCAGTAGATCATTTAGCCTCTCTCTGATTTACTTTACCATCTGTGAAATGGGCATAACACCTTAGAGGGTTGTAAGAATCTAATGAGATACATATGTGAAGCACTTTACTTTGCATACCTCAAAGTGCTACATAAACACTAGCCAGCTATTATTTGGAGGGGGATGAGGGGATCAAGAGAGGCTTCCTGGAGGAGGTGATATCTGAGCTGAGTCTTGAAGGACTGGGGAAGCTAGGGGTCCTACAGGGTAGGAAAATGGGGGAAGAACTACTTGACAAGATTCTTGGGATGCCCGAAGGTTAATCTTCTCCATTTGGTAGTACAGAGATCAGATAGCATTATGTTCTCACCACCCTTCCCAATGAGTTTATAAATAAGTGCTCTGCTCATCCAAGCCCCAGCTTGACCTGCATGGCATCAGTCCCACTGACTACTGAGTCAGTTACTAGGGCACTGTTAGAAAGTTCTAAACAAAAATAATCTCACTCTAAACATTCTAAAAGTAGTCTCTGTGGGCCATGGGATCAACATATGATACAATTTTAACTCCATTCAGTAAACATGTATTATAATCCCACTATGTTCAAGACACTGAGATAGGTACAAGGGATTACAAAATCCAAAATACTTTCAAAAGGTTACTTCTACAGCAAAACAACATATATACAGAAAAGAAAACAGAAAGCAGAGTTATACAATGTAATGTTCAGAAGGAGACTATGAGCGTTTCGCCGGGGAGGAGGTCAGAAAAGGGCTACTACAGCAGATGGCCACTGAGCCACACTAAGAAAGAAACTCCTAAGAGACAGGAGAAGAGGGATCACAGAGGGCTAAATGCACCAAAAAATGTCCCCTGCTCCTCTCCCCATGAGTTTCGACAGGGCTCTGTCTGAACTTTTCTCATGTTCTACTGATCAAGGGGACACTCTTTCCATTAACCACCAATAGTGGCCAACCAACAAGCAGTCTCAAAAGTAGAACAATATTATTGTCCCCATGCACCACATCACTCCTCCCAATGTGGGTTCTGTGTTCCTGGATGCCTGAGCACATAGGAACAAGTAAATTTGCAAAACAGTCTTCCATATCCTTATGTATGATTATGTTGTCTCCTCCACCAAAATGTAAACTTTGTGAGAGCAGATATTATTCCATTTTTGTCTTCATATCCCCTGCCTTTAGCACACAGTAGGAGCTAAATAAAAGCTTTTGGGTTGCCTGATTGATACAAGTATATCAGTACTCATGATCAGAATGGGATTTGGGGACAGTTTGGCTAGGAGATGCCCAGAGGATTCCTGAGTCAGTCATATGACCTGTATGCAGGCAGAGTTGGAAAATCCACAGAGGGAGAAAACAAATCCAGGAGACCAACAAGCTTCCTACAAGGTTTTACTGCACATCCTGTGCAGACACAAAGTTCTCTTAACTCCGCCTGCCTCCACCCTAGGATTTTCCAGCAAGATATCAGGTGTTGAGCCAATTTGGATGTGTTATATAACCTCAGACCCAACTGTTCTTGGCCATCCTGCACTCCTCAGGCTCCACAAGATATGACTGTAGTTTATGAAAACAAAGTTCAGGTTCTCAGAGAGGGCAGAGAATTCTATGTGGTCTATGTATGAGTAGCCTAAGATCTTGGCCATTCCTGTCAGGACAAGTTTAAACACAAAATGAGTGCAGGTTAGGACATCTCTGCTATCACCAAGGTCTTGAAGCCCAAGGGTCATGTAAAATGTAAGGATTTGAGTTTCCAAAAAGAGGTCTGTGCAGTGAGATTTGGAAAGGTATAAAAAAAGATGCAGAATAAGACATTTCCTTTCAGACATCAACATGTCGGTTTGTTTGCCTTGACTATAATTATTATATTACAAAAGGGGACTTGGCTTCTATTTAGGGGGAGATGGGAATTCATGAGTAGAGATAGTTGGGTTTTTTTCCAAGAACATCAATGAAACATTTTTTAAAAATACACAGAAAAGTGCAGAAAGAAGATCAGAAGGAAACATAGACAGACAGGGCAGTATTGTTACTATCATGTTAATTTTTTAAAAAAATTATTATGAATTTGACAATCATTCAAACAACACAAAAGAGAAGATTGCATATTACACTATGAATCTACAAAACATTTTTTAAAGTACATATCAGCTTTAGAGAGGCAAGGTGGTACAGAGGATAACATAGCTGGGTTTATTAGTCAGGATGTCCTGGGTTCAAGTTTTACTTCTGTTATTAAGATAAATTTAATACACACTTTTAAAAAGTAGGAAATATTCCTGGTTTCATACACAACTCTCTTTTCTACTCTTCATTGTCTGTTTGAAATGTTCATGCTCCTTGATGCCTGTTAAGTTTGTAATAAAAAATTACTTTAAAAATCATAAATCTACATGGCCAGAAATTGAAGTTCATTGTTAAACTTTTGTGTTTCCACTTGAGATCTTAATAAAAACCCCTTTACTTTATTATCTTAGAGAGTTGTCATGGAAAGATGGGGTCACCATGATCATCCAGTCAGTAAATGTCAGCGGTACTATGTGAATCTGGCTCATAGTTATGGCTTTCTGACTCTATGTTTGGCATACTATCCAATAACCCAGACTACCTCCCTACCTTTTTTGTTACACGTACTGCCCCATCTTCCATTGGCTTCCTCCTCTGAAACCTCCTTTTTGGGGTAGAGGTGACCCACCTTGGACTTTCCAAAGCTGCACCTTCAGAGACAAGTTCTAACAGGTCTTAGCAAGCTGGAAAGGTTGAATCAGCCTGATAACTGATTTTTGTGTCTCTCATCTGAGGGCCAGTCTAGCAAAGTTTGAAGAAGTTATTTCTCTCCATCTACCCTCCATGCTCCTTTCTTGACTGCTGAAAGATGTGCTCAAGCCCCCCTCTCCCTGGAAAAGCTCCTCATGTCCCTCAAGGGTTTAGCTTTCCATCCTTTCACTACTAACCTACTAGAATCATCTACATTTACTATCTCCATTTGAGAGAGACATCATCAGAGAGACAAAGAGAGAAGGAGGAAGTGATGTAGAAAAAGAGAAAAGGGGAAGAAAGAAGGGGAGACAGGTAGACAGGGGGAGGAAGGGAGAGAGAGTGAGAGAAGAGAAAAGAAAATGGGGGAGAGAGATAAGGGAAGTAGAGGAGAAAAGAGTGAATGAGGAGGAAGAAAGAAAAAGAGACACATAGAAAAAGGCAGAGAAGAGAAGGAGAGAGGAAGAGAGAGAGACAGAGAGAGACAGAGGGACAGAGACAGAGAATATATTAAGCACTTTTTATGTTTCAGGAAGAGATACAAAACAAACAAGCAGGGCAGTCCCTGTCCTCAAGAACCTTTCCTTCTAAGGGGGGAAGACAATATATAAAAAGGAACTGAAAAGAAAGATACTCTTTCATCCTTTTCCATCTATTTCATCTCCTTCTTCTCTCTTTATATTTTTTCTTGTTCCCATGGGTTCACCTCTGCCATTGACAACTATATCTACACATTCAATTATCCTGTCCTCCAATGTCTGCTAGATGTTTTTGCTTGGCTATCCCATAAGCGACTCAAACAATTCATCCAAAATGGAACTCTCTTCCTCCCTCCAAGGCAGATATATTCTTTCCACCACCATATATTCCTGCCACCAGGATGAAAGTGTATGTCAACCTAGGCAACCTCCTGGATGAAAGCAGTAAAGGTCTGTTCATCTCCCCTCAGCATCTAACAGGTCTTTTTGCAAGCCCAAACTGCGGGGCAGGGGTGAGTAAAATAGTACAAGAGTCAAAACTTTGGTCAAATTGAATGTACTGTTGCATGGGCAATGCTCAGGGCAATGGGCCAATGATATTAACTGAAATGGTCAAAAGGCCCAAAGGAGAGGCACAAGCAGTCTCAAAGGTCACTAACTTTCGGCCCAGTTCCTTAGCTTTCTTATGAAAATGTTCATTAATGATTGGGCTAAAGGGGAGGTGACAGTTGTCACATGGAAGATGTCCTGATTCTGTTTGGCATGCATATGAATGTCATGGCTTAAGAAGTCTAAAGGGCAGGTACTGCTGATCTTCAACAGCTTAAGAAATGGAGTTATATTTTAACACTGCTTGCAAAACAGTGAAAATAGCCCATGAAAGAAGCAGAGACAATAGAGCTATTATTCTCTCTAAATTAAAAATACCCACTCATGCTTAAGAAGGGAAAATACTGCTGCCTGCTGGGCTCAGATGCATGGTATGTGCAGCAAGGAAACAAATGGGCTAAAACTCTCCATGGTCTATATATTGGGAGCTGGTAAAAATTTAGATGCTCTTATCATAAGGATGACACTATCAATGAGAGGTAATATGGAAGAGTGGGAAGAAACCTAGATTTTGAGTCAGAAGACCCGGGCTCTGGCTTTCTTTGCTAACTAGCTATGCAATTATGGAAACATTCTCTCTCTCTCTCTCTCTCTCTCTCTCTCTGTGTGTGTGTGTGTGTGTGTCTCCGTCTCTCTCTGTCTCTGTCTCTCTCTCTGTCTCTGTCTCTCTGTCTCTATCTCTGTCTCTGTCTCTCTGTCTCTCTCCATCTCTCTGTCTCTGTCTCTCTGTCTCTCTCTCTGTCTCTGTCTCTCTGTCTCTCTCCATCTCTCTGTCTCTGTCTCTCTGTCTCTCTCTCTGTCTCTGTCTCTCTGTCTCTCTCTGTCTGTCTCTGTCTCTGTCTCTCTCTCTGTCTCTCTCTCTCCCTCCCTCTCTCCCTCTCCCCTCTCTCCTCTCTCCTCTCTCTCCTTCCCTCTGTCTGTATCTCATTCTCAGAATTCTCACCCATAAAAGCTATTAATATCTTTCCTACCTCACCATCACTATAATTATTATCTTCATATAGAAAGGGGGTAGTTATGAGACCTAAAATTTCACTGGTCTTGGGAACTGTTGCATGAGAAAAAACGCCCTCTCCTTGTGCAGGTCAGCAACTTGGTGGCACCTCATAGTCCTGAAGAGTTTCCCAGAGTACTGAGAAGTTACATGACTTGCCCAGGTTCACAAAGCTAGTGTGGGTCAGAGATGGCATTTAAACCATTGTCTCCTGACCAGAGTTCAGCTCTTTTCCCATGATACCTCACTGCCTCTCCTTGTCTTCATCTTTTCCATCAACACCATTAGTACATGCTAAGTTTTACAAAGTTAAATATCTAAATTGTTTCATTCAAATATCACCACCCAAGGGGTTGCCATGATAATGAAATGAGAGAGAATCAGCCACTCAACAAGCATTTATTTAAAACTCATTGTATGCCAGGTTCTGCACTGGGGGCTAGATGGCAAGGTGTCTTATGTCCTGAAAACTGCTCTATAAATACGTTATTTTATTTCTATTATTTACCTAACTACTCAACCACTTCCTGAAAATAGCCAATTTAGATGCTGGATTATGGATTTTCAGACAATGGCAATAATAGTAGCTCCCACTTACAAAGAACTCTAAGGTTTGGAAAATTCTTTACAGACATTATTTCCTTTGCTCCTCACAGCTAGTGATGTAGAATAGTAGCCTGGGAAAGACTAGGGCTGAAGGTAGAGGTCTAAGAGTCTTTTGCATAGAGAAGATAATTAAACCCACGGGAGATGATGAGGTCATGAAGAAAGAAAAAGTAAAGAGAAGAGAGAAGAAGGTAGGCCTTGTTCAAAGTGATGGCTTACAACCAGAGTTAGAATTTGAGTGATGATCCAGCAAAGGAGATGGAGAATATGAGAGAGGAGAATCTGGAGAGAGGAATATCACACGCTTTCAAGACAAGAGGGTGCTCAACTAATCAACTGATATGGAGAGGTCAATAGTGAATGAACAAATGAATGATAAAAGGCCATTGTATTTGGCTGCTTAGAGACCATCCCTAGTGCTAGAGAAGAGAGTTTTCATTGAGGGATGAGATTAGAAGAGGATGAGAAGTAAGTGGGTGAGAGAAGAGAAAGTGATGACAGTGAATATGGACAGCTTTTCCCAGGAGTTTAACTACAAGGGGAAGGAGAGATCTAGAACAACAGCTTGAAGGATTGTCAGGTTAGGTGAAGGTTTTTTTTAAAAGGGTAGGGAAGGCTAGAAGTGTTTGTAGGCAGTCAAAAGTAGCCAATAGATTGGGAGAAATTAAAGATTTGGAGAAGGGTTGCAGGGGGCAATCTGCAGTAGATGAGAAGGACTGGGATCAAGGGCACAATGCTAGTGAGTAGAAGAGTCACCTCTTCATCAGAGGATGAAGTAAGAGAGGAAAAGGATAAGGGCTCATACTCAATGGCTTTGAAATAGAGTGAAAGATAAGTATCAGTGCAAAGATATTTGCCTTAATTTTCTCAGTAATTTATGATGTGAGGTTCCCCGCTGATAGGATGAGGTGAGAAGGAGGTATGGGAGAGAAGATTTGGAAGAGTCTCTTTAGGGAATGGGATAATCAATTAGGGAGCAGTGGAAGAATTGCCTTGCACCAGTGAGGGTCCTGTTGAGATTAGGTAATGCAAGTTTGCAGTGGACATTATTAACATGATGTCTTGTAGTACTGTTGGGAAACATGAGGGTCAGAGTGGAGGAGGTGGGTGGTTAGTCAGGATTGGAATTGGGTAAGGCAGAAACAGCAATAGGAAGAGGGAGCAAGGGATTTGAGGGAAGAGGACAGTGTAGGGTTGAACTAGTTAACTACTGGTTAACTCTAGGATCAAGACTAGAAAGTGAAGAAAGAGAAGCGAGGGCAGAGAGGATGATCGGAAAGAGTACTGCAAGGAAGAAGAATCTAGAGATCACAATGTGGCCAAATAACAGGTTTAGGAAGAATGAGACGTAGGGAGAAATGGAATGGTGTGAGGTTATAGCTGGCTGAGGGAATTTCAGAATTCTTGATCATGGAAGTGGTGATGGTGAGATTAAGGGAGTAGCTGTCCTTGTGGGTGGCTGATACAGAGTAAAGGTGGAGGTCACTGGAATTGAGAAGACTGAGGAACTAGAAGGTCAGGATGTTTGAGGGAACATAAACATGGGTGGTGACAAACCAAAGATTAGGGGGTTTGTTAAGGCATCACATTTGACTTTTTTTCAGTTTTTAAAATTCTGAACTTAAAGTCAATGACGAAAATAAAACAACAATTTCCGCATTCACAGTAGAACTGAAAAAGAGGTTAGCATACGAACCTACAGATTTCTGTCATATAGAGCTTGCTTTTCTTTTTAAGTGTATAATAAGTTCAACCTGTAGGTTTCAAAGCTGTCTTGTCTGTGTTTCTTTCTGGTCTTTTCTTCTTTTCTCTGAAATTAAAAAAAATAAAGAAACTTCAATGACCTTTTTTTCTTCTTTCTTTAATTCCTTCCTTTCTTTTTTCTTTCTTCTTTCCTCCCTCCCTTCCTCCCTCCTTTCCTTCCTTCCTTTCCTTCCTTCCTTCTTTCCTTCCTTCCTTTCCCTCCTTCTTTCTTTCCTTCCTTCCTTCCTTCCTTCCTTCCTTTCTTTCTTCCTTCCTCCTTTCCTTCCTTCCTTTCTTTCTTTCTTTCTTTCTTTCTTTCTTTCTTTCTTTCTTTCTTTCTTTCTTTCTTTCTTTCTTCTATTCTATCTCAAATCCTACCCCTAGCCTCCATCCCCAACCTTGGGAGCAGGGTAAGAGAAGAAAAAGCCCTTATAGCAAATACACAGTTAAGCAAAACTAATTCCCACATTGACTGTCTGAAACTGTGTGCCTTATTCTGCATTTTTGAGTCTATCATCTCTCTGGCAAGTGGAGAGCAGGCTCCATCACTAGTCTTCTGGATTCACAGGCTTCACACTCTACCTACCAGGCAGCATGGCCTGGTGGAAAGAGTTGATCAGGAAGATGTGTGTTCAAGTACCACCTCTGAAATATTAAACATGTGACCCTGGGTTTAACCCATGACCTCTTAGAGTATATAAACCATCTCTCTAAGATTATGGGTGATGTCTTTTGATTTGTCCATAAATTAGATTTAAGTGAGGCAAAGCTGCACAAAGTCGTCAGCCTCAATCTCTCCCCCAGTGTCATCACAGTCCAGTGGCAGGACACAGTTAAGACAATTGGTGATGGCTCAAGATGCATTGGATGACCTTGGCATCTTCAATGTCTAACCAAGCTCTAAGTGTTCTACAGAATAAATTACAATGAAGGTGCCAATCTACATCACAGAAAGAGCTTCCCTACCTACATAGGAGTTCCTTATACTAATAAATTAATGAAATTCCTACTCTTCTTCAACTCTCCTCTTTAGAAATTAAAAAAAAAAAAAACTTGAAAGTGTTTTTCTGGGTAAGAGCACCATAGAATGACCTAGCACAGATTTACTCTGTGTCATATGATTCTGGCCTGCTTGCCCAATGCAAGCCTTACAGATACCTAGGCTCCTTAAGAGTCTACCCAATATGGCAAACTTTTAATGAACTTTTAATAAATTTTGCTTTTCTTTGGCTGAGAGAAGACTTGAGTCGAATTCTTCTGGCAGGATCCGGCATGTTGGTATCTTGGGGTCTCCAGAGCAACCCTAACCCTCTTTATGGGTAACCACATCATTTTATGGTTCCCTGACACCAGGAAACACTGCTAATCTCAAGCTCTTCTCCAGCCTGGACTGGAAGGTATGTAAGCCTCTCTCTTTCCCTATTGCCTTCTTGTTCTCCAAGTACCTTGGAGGTGTGGTTTTTTTGTGTTTTGTTTTTGTTTTTTGTGGGCCTGACCCCTCAGGTCCCATTAGGTCAGATAGCTAGGAGGCTGTCTCATACTCAGCCTGACCTCAGGTTCTTGGCCCTGTTTGGTTACACTGGAGAACATGGACATGGGTGCAGCTTCTGAAGAATGGAGGACAAGGACAGACGGCCCATCTGAAAGTGTGAGGCAGATTCTTTCAATTCTCTCGGCTCTAGGGAATTGGGAAAACTCAAGGTGTTTTTTGTAGGTTTTTTGCCTTGTTTTGTTTTGTTTGTTTTTCAAGGCTTGCTCCCAAACCTTCCTTTATGGAGGAAGGGACTTTCAGGCCCTACACCTCTAGCTCCAAAAGTTCACCTTTGGGTTGTCTTTTAAGATGGATAGAAGTTGCCTACTTAAATGGCCTTCGTTGAACTTTCTCAGAACATGGTTCTCAAGAAAGATTGTGAGATGCTTGAAGCTAGAGCCTCTCCACAAAGGGGCAATGGGGACCAATTAAATGACCCCCTTCCTATGGCTTCGGCCTCAGCCCTTACCCCCTCAGGGACTCCTGCTCAGGTTCCAACCACCTATCTTGCTGAAGTGCTTCCCTCTGCAGTCCCTCCCCCTGAGGTGACACCCACTCAGGCCTTGGGCCCTACCCCCACAGCCATTTTAGGGGTATCTCCTCTTCTGACCCCTTCCCCTCCTCAGGTGCCAGCTGACCTTCCCCCTTGCCAGTCGGATCTAAGAACTGCATGTCAAAAGCAAGTAAATTATGATAAGATTAGGGAAGCTACTCAGAAAGAAAGGGAAAACCCTTATATTTTCCAAGACCAACTGGTAGAAGGTATTAAAAGGTATATGAATTTAAATCCTGACTCTATAGAAGGGACAGCAATCCTTAACATGTATTTCATTAGTCAGTCTGCCCCAGATACTAGGAGGAAACTACAGAAATTGGCAATGGGACCCAAAATTACTGGAGATGGCCTTTGGAATCTTTAATAACAGATACCTAGTTGCAGCAGAGGAGAAAGAACGAAGGGAAAGAACCAGAGACAGAGAACATGCTGGATTCTTGGCTGCTGTCATGGCCAGGACCCCCCACCCACCCAGGGCACCCCCTTGAAGGAAGCTTAGTCACTTGGACAGTGGGAAAACCTACTTTCAATGTCACAAGGAGGGTCACTGGTCCAAGGAATGCCCCTCCAGAGGGAGCCTCAGGAACCAACGCCTCTAGAACTGTGCTAATCTGACGAGGAGGGACATTAGAGGAAGGATTGTCCCCAAGGTTGGAAAAGTGGTAGAGCCACCTCCCAGTACCCTGTCCTCCAGTCTTCTCAAGACTTGGAGTGATGGGGAAGCATGGGGCTTGGCAGTGCTCCCACTTTCTCCATCTCTCACTGAACTCTGGGCAAGCATCGAGGCTGAATGTAAGGTTACCCACTTTATTATAGCTAAGTTCTCTGTTCTAACCAATTGGTTCTACCCTCCCCTTGACCAGTCAGGTCAGGGCATGGAAGGGGAAACTAAGGGATGTCTCCAAACATACCCAGTCCCTGCCTATTTGAGGATCTGTTGTTTGAACACTCTTTCCTTATGCTCTCTGCTTATCCCGTCCCCTTGTTGGGAAGGGACCTATTGGTGAAATTGGGAAGCCAATTTTCTCCAGTTAAGCCTCCCAGATCTCCCCACGTTCCCTCAGGAGAGTGGGAGATAGTTGAGTCAATTCTTTGGGATCAGGAAATTCCTGGGTAGCTATGTCTGCCATCCCAGCATTTATTTTTGACTCCTAGGTCCTGAAGTGTCCCCCCATCGTGGTCTATATACATTTAACCCCAAGGCCTGGGAGGGACTGCAACCATTAATTGCTACTCAAGGCCCTGACTCATTCTTTCTAGAATGGAACTCTGATCACCAGGTAAGCTTTTGAGACTTTGAAAACTAAATTGACCAACACTCCAGCTTTACCCAATCTAGGAAAAACTTTTACTCTCTATGGTGATGAAAGGAGAGAACAGGCTTTGGGAGTTACTGCCTGTTTTTGAAAAACTATTAGATTCTGTGGCTGCTATTGCTTTCCGTGTGCTAAATGTCCATGAAGCAGTTTGGAAAGGAAAGGGATATCTGACAGCATTTTGGCCTTGCCACAGTCATCTTTAATTCCTGCTGGGGAAATTGTTCTTTCTCTATACTTTTTGTGCCTGTTTTGGTCTTTGTTTGCTTAACCTCCTTGCCACGTTTGTCTCCCCCAGGGTTCAAGTCATCAACCTCCAGATGACTACTCAGGCTATACCAACCTCTGACTCAATCCAAGTTCTCTAGCCCACTGGACCTGGAATCAGGCATGTTCCAGAGTCTGACCCCTTCGATGTGAAGTCTGACCCCCTTGAATGGGACCCATAGAGAAAGGGACAGCTCTATGCCCCTTACCAGCAGGAAACACTTTCAGAAGCTGAGACCTTCACCCTTTAGCCCAGAGGAATTTGGGCCCCATTTGTTTGAGGGGGAATGATGAGGTGCAGGTTCTGGGAGCCCCCTTGAGCTCTCCTTGAATCTTCCCAAGTAAGGCACTGGCCCCAAAGGCCTTTCATTGCGGCTCTGCTCAAGTCTTTAGCTAGCACTCTTGTCCAGCAACTTCCCACCCTTGATCCTCCTGTTCCACCCTTGAACTGGCCTAGCCCACCATTTTCTGGGGTCTCCAGGTAGCCTCCAGCAACTTCCCACCCTTAATTACTCATTACTGGAGTCTGACATCATCTGACTCCTCCTGAAGACCTTCCCCAAACTCCTCCTCTAGACCACTTCTAGATTTCTCCTACAACCTTTTTGTAAATAAGATCCCATCTTCCCTCCATGTGATGTGAGAGCACCATAGAATGACTTAGCACAGACTTGCTCTGTGAGAGTGCCACAGAATGACCTAGCATAGACTTATTCTGTGTCAGATGATTCTGGCCTGCTTGCCCAACAAAAGCCTTACAGATACCTAGGCTCCTTAAGAGTCTACCCAATATGATGAACTTTTCATGAACTTTTAATAAATTTTGCTTTTCTTCAGCTGAAAAAAGTGTTTCTCTGACTAACCTTAGAACTGTGATGCTTTTAATAATGTCTCAAATTATAGGTTTATACTCTGATATTTTGATGGACTTGTAAGCTTATCATCATGGGCATTCCAGCCAGTGTTGAGGATCACAACTTATTTTCATCCTTACCTTCTGTATGACTTGTCCATGTCTTCCCAGAAGACCTCCATGGGAAGACCCTCAACAAACTAGGGTTCTTTCTCTAAATATTTTGCTATAGTGTGGATACCAATGGAGCCTGCAGGCCAGCAGTTGATTATTCCTTGTTTTTGTTACATGACCAGTCTACATTTTTTACACATGTCCAAAAACATGTTACTTATAATAAGATTTTTTAAAACTTTTAAATGAAAATTCCTAAGTGCTAAGCATTGATGTGTTTCAAATAAAGATTTTGCTTCTGGCATTATTATCTGAAAATGTACCAAGTTTAATTACTTCATACTGAAAGATAAAAAATACAAGTTCCTATGTCCACTTGTTCTGGAGTCAGTATTTTACAAGCAAATTCTATTCTGGGGTTCAAAAATAAGGTATATTCCATATTGATAAGCCTTTTATATTAAAGTTCTCATAAAATACATTTAATCATTGAATTTTACAAAACATTATTATTTTCTGGGATTAAAATGAGCAGGATGTAATATCAGGAAATGACCAAGCGCACTCATATTTCTTTCTTCAAAAGAGAGATCAGCGATCCCAGATTGATGGATTTGGAAACAAAAAAGGTCCATCAGCACCCTAGTTCTGTGATGGTCTATCTGTGTGAATTCTGCTAAATCCCTTTCCTCTTCTGGGTCTGTTTTTTTTAAAAATCTGTACAATGGGGGCATTGGAAATGATTGCTTCTGAAGTGCCTTCTAGTTCAAAATCTGGGTTCATTAATAGGTACTTGAAAGTGCTGTGAAAATGGCAATATTCTCTGTCAAAGTCAAGCATTACATGTCAGCATATAAAGAACATATATTATTACAATGAAAATATTTATTTCACATGGTATTCAACAGACATCCCTCATTAAAGACAGGAGGCTAACATCCCGAAGAACAGAGTTTCCTGAGAGGTTAGAACAACACAAATTATAGACAGTCTGTCGACAGTGAGAACAGTCAGTGTTTTTAGAAGTCTTCCCAGAGTTTTGTCTTCCAAATTTTGGGTGGGAAGGAAGAAATCAATATTTGAGCTTTCCCAACTCTTAGACAGAGTAAAGTATCATTTTCTTCTCCTTCCTGACAAAAGGAAGAGAAAAATATGACATTGTATTATATAATACAATTATATATATATATATATTATATAATAAAATTAGATATAACATAATATTAAGTAGGTCAACAACTGGGCATAGAAATTAAACTTAACCATTTCCAGAAGTTCCCTAAAGATGTAGTAATCTTTTGTTACTGATGCATGACAAAATAAATACTACAGAAAAAATTCTCTGAGGACAATTGTGGACTTACATACTATTTATTGAACTAAGATTTCTCTCTCTCTCTCTCTCTCTCTCTCTCTCTCTCTCTCTCTCTCCCTCTCTTTCTCTCTCTCACACACACTCTCTTTTTCTCTCTCTGTTTCTGTCTGTCTATCTCTCTGTCACACACACACACACACACACACACTGTTCTTTTATTTCCTTTAACATAACCTATGTTTTCTTTATATGTAAGTTCAATTCCTTTCTGAAAGAAATGCCCAGAATTAGTTGCCAACTTATTTTAATGTTACTAGTAATGAGATATTTATAACATTGTATCTGAAAAATAATTTGCAGGTATGATTATTTAAATAAGCACATTTTACATTGATGCTCCCCCATTAGATTGTGGATTCCTTGAGGGCAGGGTCTGTCTTTTGTCTCTTTTTTTTATCCTTAGCACTTAGCACAATGCCTGCCTAGCACATAGTAGGAACTTAATAAATGCTTATTGATTGATTGACTGTGAAATGTCAAAGAATTTGTCATTCCTTTATCTGGTCCATCAGCATAGCTGGAAATACTAGAATTGAAGACTTTGCATAATAGATGGCAGCAAATTTTTAAAAGAATATTTAGGCCACTTGGTCTTTTCTTGTCTTGAGGAAATCACTCCCTTTCCTTGGCCAGTTCATAAGCTGTCTCTTTCTAATTTTTCCATACTCTCTCAGATAATCAAATGTTAAATGAGTCAGTAGCATCTATCAGAGCACAGGTACCAGAGATGGAGATAATGAACTTTTCATTCAGTCTTCCCGTGTGATAAAGTATCTTACCAGGTGGGTTAATCCTCTCACTTGACTATGGAGTATGGAATTGGAAAGCAGGAAAATAAAGGAATGGATGTGCAATGAGAGGACCTGGATTCAAATTCTGTCTCTACTACTGTGTGCCCATGGGCTCATTTCTCTGAGTTTCAGTTTCCCTGTCTGCAAAATCAAGACAGGGTGGAATAAATGACCTCCAAATTCCCTCCTAGTTCTAATGGCACACTTTTTGTGTTAGGAAATCAGCATTTCAACATGAATCCAAAAGCTTATCCACAACTCCAAACATACTCCTAACAGGAATGTCAGAAGACAGAAAAGCAAACTTGCATTAATGAGGAGGATGTACTCCAATGACATGCTTTGTTGTTAGAAACTCCTCCACCATAGGTAGTAATCATAACAATAATTGTAATAATATAATGAAACTGCAAGAACATTTTACATATAAAATTGCTTTCTATTTAAAATATGCCATTAACACAATAATGTCAAGAATAATTAATATAATATGTGGCATCTTTCAGGGGGCATTTTAAGCATCTCTCTTGAACAGAACAGGGTATGACTACCGAGTTAAAGAGTAAGTCACACAAGCCATAGCTTATTAGTAACTTGGTATACACATATGATAATGAATTGCATGGTTTCATTGAAAAATACACTAAACAGCTTCTTAATGGTATAACTTTTCTCCATTAAGAGAAAAATATCATTTGAATTTAAGAATAAAATTCTTAAGATATACAAATGAAAATAGAGAATAGAGACTTTGAACTTGAATCTAGAGGTCAAATAGGACCAATAAATGAAGGCAGAACTCATGCATAATTTAGTCTCTTCCAGATAAGTAACACCAAATGTAAAGTTGCCAAGGCAGAAGCTGAAGCTATGGTTGTCAAGACTTCAGTCCACCGGGGAGAAACCGACTTAGAATTACCACCTTCAAAATACCTATTTTAATGGATGCTTTTAGAACAATCAAATGAATAGGTTTGGAAGTTATGGATTGGTAGAGATTTTCCAAGAAAATTTTAAAAATTGTACAAATTATCACTTCAGGTTGCAAAAAAGAGTATTTATTGAATATCTGAAAATATGATCAAAGCAAATTGTAGTATATGGATGAAATGGAATATCACCAGGAAGCAACAACAAATATTATGAATACAGAGAACCATAAAAAGACTTGCATGAATTGATGCAAAGCAAAGAAGAACCAGAAAAAATATATATATATAATGGCTACACTGATAAAAATGGAAAGAACAATGACCATAAAGTCTGACCACAAAATTCTGATGAATAGAAGGTTGTAAAATTACAAAAAACAAGCTGGAGGTAGAAGAAGATGCCCCTTGCCACTCCTTGGCAGAGGTGTGTGTGTGTGTGTGTGTGTGTGTGTGTGTGTGTGTGTGTGTGTGTGTGGTGGTAGTGGAGGCAGGAAGGGTTGTCCACCAGTATGGAATATTACATTATCTTCTCAAATTTTTTCACTGTATTTATTGGTCTATTTTTTCCCTCTCCTTCTTTTCCTTTTTTCCTTTAAAAAAAGTTCTTGGAAAGTTAGGGGGATGATAGGGGAGGATATAGGGGAGAAAGGATTGAGGGAAGGGGTATTCAGTGGTCTTGCTATTTGGGGGGGGGGGTAGGGGAAAGATGGGAAGAAAAAATTGTAACTCAAAATCTTGTGGAAATGAATGTTGAGAACTAAAAATAAATAAATATATGGGTTTTTTTTTTTTTTTTAAGTTCTTGGTTAGCCAGGAGTGATAGCGTATACCTATAGCTCCTGCTTCTGTGGGAGACTGAGGCTGGCAAATAACTTTAAATCGAGAATTCATAGTTGCAGTGGGGCTAAAGGCCATGAGGTGTCTATACTAAGGCTGGCACCAATATGGTGCAGTATCAGGATAGGGAGGCCACCAGGCAGTCTAAGGAGGGAGAAACTGGCCAAGATAAGAAATATATACAATCATGATGGGGGACTTCCATTATTTAGACATCTGTTTCATCAAAATCAGAGCACTTAATGCACTCTTGATTCTTTTATTGATAATTTCATCTTTAAAAAATTAGAGTAACCAAACAAAGCAAATTCTATTCTGGATTAGATTCTCACTAACAGAGAAGAACTGGTTTCTGGACTGGAAAAGATAGGAACCCTGAAGTGAAGTGACCATTCTTTTCTACCTTGTGATGGTGGGGGAAAGGAAATATGAGTATAGTTTGGAAATAGTTGTGCACCCTGGATTTTTGAAAAGCAGAAGAATTTAGAGGTAAAATGAATGGGATCCGAGGAACTAAAACATAATAGGAAAGTCAGCCCAGGGAAGGAAGAAAGATTCTTTAGAATTAAATTCTGAATACAATTCCAATAAGAAAGTTATATAAAGCTTGTCTGAAGAGAGAGACATGTTTGCACAGGGAACTCCTTAACCAACTTAAACTTTAAAAAGAAATCTATGGAATATGGAAGCAAGACCAGGGAACAGAGAATAAATATAAGAACATGATACAGACCTTTAGAAAGCACCAGGAATCCTCAAGCTCAGAATGAGCTGAGGCTGCCATTTGAAGCTAAGGACAATGGAAAGGGTCCTGTTCTTTTTCTATATTGGGGAGGAGAAGGATCAAAGAAGTCATACAACCTTTGCTTGGGGCAGACAGGGTGATAACTGATAAAGAAGAGAAGGCAGATTGCCCAATTATTGTTTTTCTTCCATTTTCTCTGCCAAGGAGAATGGTCTTTGCACTAGAAATGACAGAGCAAAAATTACTAAGATGGAGTTGATGCTCAAGATAAGGAAGGAGACAGTAAGACAACACTTGGCAGTACTTGATGAATTCAAGTTACCTGGCCCAGATACATTTTATCTTCAGGATCTGGAGGAATTTATGATATGATTGATAGGCCCCTCTCAGTGAAAACTGGAAAATCAAGGAAAACAGAAGGACTATGAAATTGGAGAAGGGTAAGTTTCCTGATATCTATAAAAAGGAATGAGAACAGTATCTGCGAGCTAAAAGTTGCTGATTCCTAGAAAAGTATTTTAATGAATGATTAATGAGATGGTTGGGAAAGATCTAGAGAAAGGGAACCATGATTACAAATAACCAACGTGGCTCTATCAAGAGCAAGTCATGCAAAACTAATCTCATTGCTATGTTTTAAAGGGTTCACTAAGCTTTGTAAACATAAATGTGAGTTATAGTAACAATAAGAGTCAGTTTGGCATAGGGAATCAGATACTGGACTGGGAGATCATAAGACTTGAGTTCAGATCCCACCTTAAGCACTTACTAGCTCTCTGACTCTGGGCAAGTCACTTAAGTTCCTTCTGCCTCAGTTTCCTCATCTGTACAATGAGGAGATTGAACTTGGTGGCTTCTAAGGTGCTTTCTGGTTCTAAATCTATGCTCTTATGATCTCTCAAAATGAAATAATACCACAGGGGTGGCTAGGTGATGCAGTGAATAGAACACCAGCCCTGGAGTCAGGAGTACCTGAGTTCGAATCTGGCCTCAGATACTTGGCACACTTACTAGCTGTGTGACCTTGGGCAAGTCACTTAACCCCAATTGCCCTGCGTTCCCCCTCTAAAAAGCAAAAAAAAAAAAAATTTAAAAAAAGAAATAATACTATAATACTGCAAGAATTTGTAATTTCACTGAGATGGGTATTCTACCCACTTAGGCACATCACAACCATTCTGTACATTCATAGTCGCTCTTTCAGAGGTTCTATGATGAAAAAAAAAAGTAATTTCACTGCAGCCAAGCTGGTGATAAGCCTCTCTGAACTTGGGCTGGTCTTCAAACAACAGACATTTGTTCTATCATTGGGGCCCCCATTAAAGCCTTTTGGGTTTGACAGAGTTGATGCTGGCAATACATCAATAAACCAGGCTTACCTCCATGACAGGTGGGTGGAATAGCAGGTAGAGTGCTGGACCTTTAGTCAGGAAGCTCTGAGTTAAAATCCAACCTCAGATACTTACCAGTTTTTTGATCCTAAGACTTGACCTCTCTTCTCAGTTACCTCATCTGTAAAATGGTAATAACACTTACTTCAAGGGGTTTTTGTAAGGACAAAATGAGATAATATCTGTGAAACTCTTTGCAAACCATAAAGTACACATAATATAATATGTATACTGTTGTTATTACCATTATTCTAAGATACCAAAGAAATATTTTAGCAAAGACATGCCAGTAAAAACAATAACCATTATTTTATCAATGAAGAGCAAAGGAAAAAGAAGAGAAAGACAGATAAAAGAGGAGATTAAAGAAAGATACAGGGATAAGAGGAAGAGAGAATTGTCCACAGTTTCTTCCACATAACAGTAGCTGCAGCTTCCCAGAAGCTGCTCATTAGCTGAGGCCTGTCAGCACCTACCTGGTGGACAGCAACACAACCCCAGGATCTTCTTTAGGGGACTTTTTTTATCTCCCAGGGTCTCTCCCCAACCAAAGCTCCTCAGTCTTAGCACATGTTAAGAGTTTAGAGGGGTTTTCCCTCATTAAGCATTGAAAACATTATTATCAAATAGATTTTGAGATGATTCCCTAATTAAAGGTGATACTGTAGTACTTACTGGCAAATGAAATATTGTTAAAGAAATAGAATTAAAAACTTATTCCAGGTAAATAGAACCACATACAATATCTTGGCCTCTGCTAGTGTATTGATCTCCACAGTCGACACTTTTTTCTTCCTGATATTTTCTCTCTGGTTACATGGGCTATAGAGGCTTTATAAAAGATAGTAGACAAGAATTGTACAAGATGAGAAGGCCCAAGTCAGGATTCACATAGGTGGGGAAAGCTTCCACATTATCATCAGCATCATTATCATCATTATTAATAACAGTAATGAAGGAGGAGAAGGGAGGGAGGGAAGGAAGAAAGAAAGGAAAAAGGAGATGTAGGAGGAAAAAGAAGAGAGGGAGAATGAGGAGGAAGAACTCACAGTCATTTAGTGCTTTAGGGTTTGTAAAGCACTTTACAAAAGGCCTCCCATTTGATCTTCACTACATAGCTGTTACAGATGAGGAAACTGAGGCTGAGAGGTTAAGTGAGGCAGGATTTGAACCCAGATTTTCCTGGTTTTAATGCTGGCTATCCTATATTCCTTGCTACCTCTCAAGGCTATCTTTTTAATCTTAGGCTATAGTAATATAAGAATACTTTTAAGAGTGAAGGAGGTGGTATTTCTACTATTTTCTGCCCTCATCATAAGGATTATTGTGTTCAATTGTGGGTACCATAAATATGGTAATCTGGAAGGTGATAGGGATGGTGAGGGAAAGGAAAACTGTGCCATTACAAGGGTCAAAAGAAGGAGCCAGATTTATTTGGCTTAGAAAAAAGGGCCTAGAGCTTGAGAGTGGAGAGTAAGAAGGTGTTGACTGCTTTCAAGAATATAAAGATGTATCATATGGAAGAGGAGTAATACTTCTCTGTTTGACTGCAGAGTGCAGAACTCTGAAGAAGGCAGAGAGGCAGATTTAGCTTGATGATAGAGAAACATTTCCTGATGATTAGAGCTGCCCAGCATTTCAACGGGCTGACTTAGAAGATACTGAGTTCCTTCATCACTGGAGTTTTTCAAGCAAAGTCTGAAAAACCACTTGTTGGGTGGGCTATAGAGGAGATTCCTCTTCTATGAGCTGAAGTTAACTGTTCTCTGAAGTCCTGTTTGACTGTACCTTGTATATGAGGAAGAGTTGAAGTGGTGTGCAGAGATTGGAATTGGCGTTTTAAAGAGGCTGTTGTACCTTCTTTCCAGTCACATTCTAGGATGAATTGGAGTATGTTTGACCTGGGAAGAAAGAAATCACTCAGAGCCTCACAAATTTGTAGCCAGAAGGTCTTTAGAGGTCAAATCCAACTTCTTTAGCTTACAAATAAAGAAACCAAGGAGCAGAAAAGATAAGAGAATTGGTCAGGGTCATACAGATATAAAGGGTCATACAGAATCAGACCCAGATCCTCTGACTCCAGTGTTTTCCACTCCATCATGATACCTGGAAGGGACCTTTAGGAGATTATATATTTCTAGAACCCCAAGGACATTGAGGCATAGTTGACTTGGCCATGTTATGCTGGAAATAAGGAACAGAGTATACATCTGAAACCATGTCCTATGCTTGCAAACTCAGAACTCTTTGCACTACATCATTCTGCTGTGGAAGGCTACAAAACCTTCCATCAGTGATCTCTGTTGTCCCTTAAATGCTGGGAATGGGGAGAGGAGAGTATGGGAGGAGCCTTTCAAATCTTTCATTCTATTGAAAGGAAAAATAGATAAGGAAGGAGCAGTTCTGAGCAGATCCTGGGCTTGAACAACAGAGTGAGTGCTGACCAGTTCTCACCTCTCATAACCCTAGGCAACAGTAAGCAGAATATCATTAAAGGTTAAATTAAAGAATTTATCCTTTTGCTCAGCCTAGGACAAAGTGCAATCGGTTTAGAGAATCATGGAGATCTCTCTGTACTTCAAATTCCTTTTTCAGTTACGTATTCCCTCCCTTATGCACCTATCTCCTCTCTATTTGGAGAAAATCAAGAAAAACATTTTCCTTACATACCTCTACCATCAAGTACCATCTTTTATGTGCTTTAGAATCAACTTCTATCACCTAAAGGGATGAATAAGATGGATGCTGGTATTTTCTAGGCAAGGAATCCTAACTTATTCAGGTTGGTTTTGATGATCCCCAAATAATTCTTGAAAACAGAGGACAAGACCTTTCATTTTAAGTGGTATGAAAAACTCCCAGACGAGGAAAACCCTTTTCCTAGTATAGGTTCCCACCTCCTCTACAACTTAGAGTACTAACTATTTGTCTGAAACACAAAGATGACAAATGATGTGTTCAGGCTCACACAAACTTGTGTCAGAGAAGAAATTTGGATTCGTCTTTTTTAGCTCTTTAAAATTAACATGCTTTTCATGATGTGTTTTCCATTTTGCTGGTCTTTTCTCTCTTCATCATAAAGGATATCTCTTTGGGAAGGAGGGAACCAGGTGGAAATCTAGATTAGGGAGAAATAACAGATAGAAATCAAAATTATTTTTTAAAAAAATTTTAAAATGCAATATGCTTTTAAAATCTTGTCTGTTTGTTGTGTTTGTTGTCAGATAAGCTGTAAATAAGAGTTCATATTTGCTCTTTAAAATCTGATATTTTCAAAAACTGGCATCATTTTCAGGACAGAACAAAAAAATGGAATGGTAGTTTCATGATAAAAGACTGTCTTCAAAAATATATTCCATATCTTTCCAGCCCTTACTGTACCTGTACCTCTATCCCTCCATGATTTTTTAAAAAAAGAAATCAAGCTCTGATTTTTTTTTTCTTTTTCTGAATAGTTCAAGGAAGGACAAGAGTCTTGCCAAAGTAAGCCAGTCATTCTCCTGCCCATTTGTCTCTAAAGTCCTGGATCAGCTGGACATTGTAAAACCGTGCACAATTCAGAATAACAACTTCCTTTAAAAAATATTCAACTTCAAGGAATGTATCTGTTGCTTAGTTTTTTTTCCTTAAATCTATGAAAACAATGTTTTTTCATTTGTTCAAAATGTGACCCAGAAGCAGGAACCTGCTTCATTCTTCTTGAGTTGTTCCCTTTACTATGACCTGAGATAAACCTCTCCAGATAAAAGGCTTCAGTCAAGATACATCTCTGCAATGTGTCAGGATGTCCTTGGGTTTCTCTTGGGCCTCAGCTTATATTCTCCCTCTTAATACAGCTTGAGATTCTCTGCAGATGTTTCTTATCAAAGGATATTTGGATTTCAAACTGTACTGAACCTGTTTGTTTAGAATCTTGGTGGTTTCAAAATTCTCTTCTTTTATGATCCAGAGAAAATCCAGGAGTAAAACTCATCTGAATGGTTGGTTTTTAGCTTTGTTTTGTTCTAACAAAAATAGCTTAGGCTGTAGGACGGGTCAGAAAACATCACATAAAGAAGAGTCCAAAGAAATTTCATATGAGTTAGAAGATTATTTTATGAGTGTATCAGTAAGCACAGGGTAGGTCTCTCTGGAAGTCAATATTTTCAGAACTAGGTACATGACCTTCCATTTGGAATTTATGAAATACATAAGACTGTCTTGAATTCTACTGTGAAAATGTATTTAAAGCTAAAGCTTTGATGACATAAACCTCTCTCCCATTTTATCCCCTTTACCTTTTTAGGTTTCAATTTCCAGTAACAAGCTCTGAAAGGCAGTTTAACATTTTTGTCGAATATTCAAAAGCTTTGTCAGCCTGGAAGGACCTGGCCAACATTGACTTCTGTTACATGGTTTCCAGGGTCACCTCTAGCCACTAGAGGAGGACTCTGAGGTGGGGGGGGGGGGGGGGG
>CM053589.1:192202529-192279118 GCA_028646515.1 Pseudochirops corinnae | reverse complement strand
GGGGGAAAGGACCTATTTGTACAAAAATATATATAGCAACTCTTTTTGTGGTGGCTAGTAATTGGACATCAAAGTGATGCTCATCAATTGGGGAATGGCTAAACAAGCTGTGGCATATGATTGTAACAGAATATTATTTTGCTATAAGAAATGGCAAGCAGGATGATTTCAGAAAAACCTGGAAAGACTTACATGAATTGATGCATAGTGAAGTGAGTAGAACTAAAGAGAACATTGTACACAGTAACAGAAATATTGTTTGATGAAGAACTGTGAATGACTTAGCTACAGCAATCCCATGATCCAAGACAATTCCAAAGGACTAATGATGAAGCATACTATCTGCCTCCAAAGAAAGGACTGATATTATTTCAGTACATACTAAAACATGCTACTTTCACTTTCTTTCTTTCTTTCCTTTTATTCAAGTCTTGTACAAAAGACTAACATGGAAATGTTCTACATAATTGCACATGGATAACCTATGTCTGATTGCTTACCATCTTAGGGAGAAGGGAGAGGGAAAAGGAAAGTAGCAATAGAATTTGGAACTCAAACCTTTAAATAAAAATGTTTTTAAAAATTGGAAAATAAATCTCCCTTCTGAAGCATTTACAAATCACCATTACAAGAGATACAATACACTTTTTTAAACAGTAATCTAAAGCAGAGACCTTTGGATTTGAAGTCAGACAGCCTATGTTTGAATCACATCTGTCACTTCACCCCTCTGAGCCTCAGTTTTCTCATCTGAAAAATAAGAAGGTTGGGCTAGATGATTTCAGAAATTCCTTATAGCTCTAAATCCTGTGATCTGACATTTTTCTGCTGGTATCTAATAACTAGACAGGAGACAAAGTCCTCTTTCATGCTTGTATAAACTATGAAGATGGAAAGTAGATGATATATCACTAGGCGTTCTTACACAGCATGGTGTAGGATTAAAAAAAAAAAACACCACTGGACATGTAATCAGAAGACCTGGCTTAGCCTTTTATCATGTATTTAACCCTGTGAAGTCATACCACCTCCCTCTGTCTCATTTTCCTCATTTGTAAGATGGCAATAAAACTTCTGTTCTCTCCCTCATAGGATTGTTGTGTCAAATGAAACACCACATACGAAATGCCTAATGAATGGGAGTTATTACTATTGCTGTATCAAATTGTCAGACCGTAGAATTGAGAGTGGGTATTTGATTAGAGAAATGCAAATTAAAACAACTCTGAGGTATGACCTCATACCTATTAGATTGACAATTATGACAGAAAAGGAAATGATAAATGTTGGAGAAGATGTGGGAAAATTAGAACACTAATGCATTGTTGATGGAGTTGTGAACTGATCCAACAATTTGGGACTATGCCCACAGGGCTGTAAAACTATGATGCTTTGATCCTGCAATACCACTCCTAGATATATGTGCCAAAGAAATCACAAAAAAATGGAGAAGGACCCACATGTACAAAAATGTTTATAGTCGCTCTTTTTGTGGCAGCAAAGAATTGGAAACTGAGGGGATGCCCATCAACTGGGAAATGACTGAACAAGTTGTGGTATGTGAATGTGATGGAATACTACTGTGCTATAAGAAATGATGAGCAGGTTGATTTTAGAAAAACCTGGAAGGACTTATGTGAACTGATGCTGAGCAAAGCAAACAGAGCCAGGAGAACATTGAACACAACAACAGCAACATTGTGCAATGATTATCTATGACAGACTTAGCTCTTCTCTGCAATATGATGATCCAAGACAATTCCAAAAGATTTGTGATGTGTAACCATATCCAAAGCACTATAGAGTCTGCATGCAGAATGAAGCAGACTATTTTCATTTTTTTTTTTTTTTTTGCTTTTCTTGCTCACGTTTCCCCACTTTGGTTCTGATTGTTCTCTCACAACATGATTAATGTGGAAATATGTTTAACATGATTGTCCATGTATAACCTATATCAGATTGCTTGCTCTCTTGGGGAAGGGGAGGGAAGAGGAGGAAGGAGAAAAATTTGGAACTCAAAATCTTACAAAAATGAATGTTGAAAACTGTCATTACATGTAATTGGGAAAAATACTATTAAGGAAAAAAAAAGAATTGAGAGTGGGAAGAAACCTCAGAAGAAGGAATGTTTTCACCTGGGACAAAATCCAGTTGCAAGAAGAAGCAGTAAATGGTAGTGGGGCTCAGCTGCAGGTGTTCTGGGAGGAAGGAGGCCCGGGGATACAGAAGCACCTCAATGACAGGGTGGTGAGAGTGACCTAGGAAAAGGTCTGGCTGAGGCTGGTGAATCAATGGAAATCATTACTCCACTCCCCTGCCAGTGGCAAAGGCAAAGCCCCGCTCACCCCAAGCTAATTACAGCTCTGCTCAGAGGTCATCTTGTCCTCCTCCCTTCTGGAATGCACTTCTTGATTAAATTCTCCCTCTTGGAACTCGCTTGTTGTAGATAGTCCAGAAAAGGGCAGGTAGGAGAAAAAATTCTTCTGCTTGGCCCAAACCAAGGAGGAAATGTCTAAAGAGAGTTGAGAATAAAAGTTCCACGTGTTTATCCTAATGAATGTTGTAAATGTCCCAGATTGACAAAAGAAACCAGGGAAACACAATCTACCTTCCCCAGCTAACATTGTTGGGCTAGGAAACTGACTGCACATGGGTTTTCACAGACCTTGAGAATCTCATAGATGAAAAGGACCTGAGAAACTGCCATCTTGCCCAGCAGTCACTTGACTAATTCTGTCTCTTGCCTCAGTGACTTTTTACAAGCTGTCCTACAAGCCTGGTATTCCTTCCTTCCTCTCTTCTGCTTCTAAAAATCCTTAGCTTCCGTCAAGGTATATCTTATGTGTCACCTTCTCCAGGAAGGCTTTTCGGATTTCTTTCCCTGTTGTTGGGGCTTTCTCTCTGTCTCCTCAAATTAGATTGCATTTTCTTATGCATAGGAATATTGTGTATTCCAGTAAGATATAAAGTCCTTGAGAACAGAGATGTTTTTTTCATTTTGTCTTTTTATCCCCAGCAAGAGTGTCTGACACATAGTAGGTCCTTAATAAATGCTCAGTGAATTGAACTGAGTTGAATTGAGTTGAACATAAAAATTTAACCCTGGAAGGTAGGACCAATTTGTGGTCTTTTCTTCGGCTCTTGGGGAACGCTTATCACGTTTCTTTCATGTAGTCACTTGACCTTTCTATTGGAAGTATTGTGGGTGAAGAAATCTCATATAAAAATAAGGGTGGGCAGATCATTTCTGGATGGGCTTGGGAGAGTTTGGGAGAGTCCCACAGGGGAAGGTGTGGATGGATTATAATCTGTACTGCTGGAGGGAGTGTCCACATTGGTGGGAATGGACAGAGTGCCACAGAAAAATCACTGAAGTATTAAATTTTATCTAGTAAATGTTATTAAAAGCAAAAAGCTGGGGCAACATATATATGTATATACGCACACGTATGTATACACCACATATATACATGTCTATATAGATACATTCATATATTTACTTCAGAGAATCACATGATTAGAGAATTTTGGAGTTGGCAACCTAAAAAAGAATTGCTGCTAGAAGATAGAAAACAAATGATTATCCAGCCTCTGCCTGAAGACTTCCAGATGAGGAACTCATTACCTCTCAAGGCAACTCATTCTGCTTTTGGACAAAATGAAGTAGAATTACTAAGTTAGAATAAATTTCTGTGACTCTGTAACTCTTAGGAATTTTTTCCCAATCTTTTTTTTAAAGTCCTTTTTTGTCTCTTTAAAATTTCTCCCCATTGCCCTTGTGTTTGGCACATGTTGTTTTCCAGTTGTCTCAGTCGTGACTGACACTTCATGACCCCATTTGGGGTTTTCTTGGCAAAGATACTGCAGTGGTTTGCCACTTCCTTCTCCACTCATTTTACAGATGAGGCAACTGAGGCAAACAGGGTGAAGTGACTTGCCCAGGGTCACACAGCTAGTTAGGTATCTGAGGCCAGATTTGAACTCATGAAGATGAGTCATTCTGTCTTCAGGCCTGGCACTCTAGGCACTGTGGCACCACCTAGTTGCCCTAAACCTGGCACACAGTAAGTGCTTAATAAATGCTCAGTCTATCAGCCTATCTGGAGCCAAGCAGAACAAATCAAATCCCCCTTCCAAGTGATAGCTCTGCCAATTTCTCAAAGACCACTGTCATGGAGCATCTATATCTTCTCTTCTCTGGGCCAAACACGCTCAGGTCTTACAGTCTCCTTTCCTGTGGCATGACTTCATTGAGATCTTTCACCATCCTATTGCTGCCCACACTGGACCCTTCTTAGTTCATCTACCAATAGCCACTAAGTGATCACTGTGTGCCAGGTGCTGTGTTTGGTAATATGTATGTGAAGACACAAAGGAAGCTATCCCTGCCCTCAAAGAGATTACATTCTATCAGCAGAAACAACATGAAGACACACAAGCTCATACTAAATAAATACTCTAATTTCATGGAGGAGATGCTGGTGAATGGGGGAATCAGGAAAAGTCTCATGTAGAAGGTGGTGCTTGAAAAGAGCTTTGCATAAAACCAGGCATTGGAGTGGGGCAAGTGGGAGGGGGGTGCTGGGTTCATCAGATCATAGTTATGAGGTAGAGGGCACTGGAGGGGTCGTCTGGGCCTATCCTCTCATTCTATATCATCCTGAGACAGCAAGGTGATGCCACGGAGAGAGTGCTGGACCCGGAGTCAGGAAGACCAGAGTGCAAATCCAGATTCAGATATTTAGTAGCTGCACGAGCATGGATAAGTCACTTAACCTTGACCTTCGCATGACCTTTAAGCAGTCTGCCTCAGTTTCCTCAACTGTAAAATGGGTATAATAAGCTCAGCCACCTCCCAGGTTGTTGTGAAGACTGTCTTTGTAAAGCTGTAGCACAGTGCCTGGCCCGCGGTACTTACTGTACAAATGCTGGTTATTGATATTTTTATTATCTATATATAAGGAAACTCAGGGCCAAAAAGAGCTGAGTTACCCAACACTGGCTAATTCAAGGTTCCTGCTTCCATGGAATTTACAATTTAGTAGAGAAATAAGACAAATATATAAAGAATTTTTTTTAGAATACAGGATTATATACCGCCCTAGTCCCATAAATGGTTAATAATGGAGTAGATAGGTGTCGCAGTGGGTAGAACACCAGCCCTAGCGTCAGGAGGGCCTGAGTTCAAATCCAGTCTTAGACATTTACTAGTTGTGTGACCCTGGACAAGTCATTTAACTCCAATTGCCCCCCCCCCCCCATAAATAAATAAATGGTTAATCAATGAAGAAGTTGATGTGAGAGCTGCCTCCAGAAAGGCGACTTGTAACCCATTCAGTATGACTATTTTACATGTCTTCTATGAGAGGTTACTCAGGCAAGGTTAGACCAGGGGTCCAACATGAGCTAAATGTGGTTCCTTTTAGAATTCATCAAGTGTAGATATACCTAAAAAATAAAGGAAATTGAACTCAAAAGTATAGAGAAATTTAAACTACCATTGGCATGAGATGGTGGGAATCAGTTGCCCCTCATGATGATAAGGATGAATGGCATTTGGTCCAGTGTGTAAATCCTTCAGTCCTTCCTACACTGCTGGACCTTTCCCTTTGATTAACTCTTCTTACCAACGCAATTCTTGTTAGGATAGAAAATCACAGTGTGGGAGAGCTGGTAGTCATGGAATCTTACCTCTGAGATACGCCTTAAAAACCACCTAGAGCAAGCTCCTTATTTTGCAGATGAAGAGGCTGAAGCTCAGAGGCATTACAGAATTTGTTAGGGTTGGTCAAGTCTCCTACACTGGCAGGGCTGGGATTCACTTATGACTTTAGGCACCAAGACTGACCTAACACTATCTTCACTATCTCAGATTCCTCAGGAAGGTTTAACTATATTAAAACCATTTTCATATTAACTTCAATGGATTTAATCACTGGACATTTCTTCATATTTAGCAATTTGGAGTAGAGAGAGCGTTGGGTCCAGAGTCAGAGGACTTGAGTTGGAATCCTGCCTCTGAGACTGTGTGACACTGGGCACAAGGCCCTTCCCCTCCATGGGCCTCAGTCTCCTCATCTGTAAAATGAGAATGGTGGATGGAGAGTCTCAGAGAAACCTCCTACCTATAGAACTGTAATTCTATAATGTCAATCCTGCCCTTGCTACTGTGATCTCAAGCGAGTCCCTTGACCTCTCTGAGACTCCATTTTTTCATCTGAAAATAACAATAGTAACAGCCAGCACTCAAATAGCTCTTTAAGGCTTGTAAAACACCTTACAAATCTCCTTTGGTCTTTACAACAATCCTGGAAAGTAGGTGCTATTATTCTCATTGGTATGTAAAGCCATTTGGGAACTCAAAGCTTTCTGACTTTGGATCCAAGATTCTCTATCCACAGTGCCCCCTAGCAGCCCCTAACATAAAACAAAGGTGAGGGAGGAGGGGGTGAGACTTGGTGACATCTACAATCTAGCTCCACATACTCCCCTCCTCCACTTCTCAGAAGCTCTGTATTAAGTGTGAGAGCAGCGTCCGGCGGAAGGTCCTGGAACAGAATCAGTTCATAAGAGGAAGTCCTGAGCACTGTAGGTCAAACCTCCCTCCCCCAACCCGGGCAAAGTCCATTCGTCATGAAAATAAATGTTGGCCCCAAACTGGAACAAGGGCTTTGACGTGGCATGGATGAGAGGGAGCCATGTACAAGATTGTCAGAAAGAGCATGCCTGAAGTGTTCATTCTGAATGTGGGTGTGACCCAGTGTCCCTCACTGTAGAGAGACAAAAAACATACAAGTGATAGGAACAGCTGGTGTGAGACCTGTAAATAAATGCACCCCCAAGGCAGATGGCCACGAGCAAATCAGGAAAAAGCCCTGGCTCAGGATCAGTGCCCCAACAAGAATTGCTTTGGCTCTGAATCACCCAGTGGTCCCTGCCAACTTGTCCATTTCCAGGCTCCCTGGCATTCTGGGCACCTATACCCCTTGTACGGAGGAGAGGCCAGGGCCACTTGATCAGGAGCCAGAGGTCCCTGGGCCTGAATCTACTCTTCTTCCTATTCCCTTCATGACGTTGAACAAGTCACTCTAGCGGGTCCCTCCTATGATCCCTAAGTAATAAGAGGTCACATTTACACAGTGCTCTCATTGGACCTTCCCCACAACCCTATGAAGAAAGCAATAGTATTATTATCCCCACTTTGCAGACGAAGAGAGAAGTGACTATGTGAGTCACTCATCTAGGACCTATCCAAGATGGCGCTCACAACTAGAGTGCCCTCTCCCTCTTACAGTTACTTCACATGACTTTGTGTTTGGTTCAACTCAACTGGGCAGGACTTTGTAAGTACCTACTGTGTGCCCAGTTGTGCTATGTGTGAAGGTGCAAAGATTAAGGGAGGAAGGCCTTTCCCTCCAGCTGTTTGCTTTCCACTGAAATGTATGGAATGAGACTGGACCAATGACTTCCTTGATGCCCTGATGCCTGGTGTTTATGGACACACCCTCTGAGAAAGCAGGTCTCCACCGGTTCTGCACAAGTACAGAATTGCCTAGAGGACTAAACCATGAACTCTTGGCTAGGGACTGTGCAGCTGGCATGCATCAGAAGGAAGCTGTGGTCTCACTGACTCCAAGGCTAGTTCTCCCGCCTACATTCCACTGCTGCCTGACACCTTGGCAAGGGTCATCTTTGGCTTTATTTATGGTAGTTCCTTGTATGGTATATCTCCCCAGTAGAAGGCAGACTCCTTGAGGGCAGGACTTGTTTCTTTCATCTTTCTTGATTTTGTATTCCCCAGGACTTGGATCCATGCTTAATCAATAGAGTCATAGGACCATAGATGGAGACTTGGAAGGAACCTTGAGGGTCCTCTAAAATAAATCTTCACCCAAGGTCACACAGGCAGGATGTGGCAGAGCCAGGATTCAAACTCAGGTCCTGGGATCCCAGATCCTCCATTTCACTACTCTTGTTGAGCTGAAAACCTCTCTAGACTCTGGGTCCAGGGCACTTCATCACCATCCACTCCCATTCCTTCTGACCAAATCCAATCCCAGTTTGGGACTACTCACATGACAAAGGATGAAACAGTGGTGCATGAACATACTAGTCTGAAAAAGCTAGCATTCTGTTCTCAAGAATTGAAAAGGAAAAAAAGGGGGGGGGGGAACAAAGAGAGTGGCCTTGGCTGGGACACAAGGCAATTTCCCATTGTTTTCAAAGTTGAAATTCAGTAAAACTCAGAGGATCCAAGAGCAAACAGGAAGCCTTGTCTCTTCAAGGACGCCCATTGCTCAATAAAGAGCACTTGGCATTGAGGGAGAGAGGAAACATCCTGGACCCAGAGGATTGTTATCGAGCTTTCAACAGCTGACTTTCCCAACACTCTCCATTCATCAGAGCTAGGGAACCCACTCAAGGACAGATAAACAGCCCCAGTCATTGCTCCAGGTCGGCTCTGGAAGGGTTTCAAAGGGAATCCTAAGAGGGTCACTGAATCCCAAAAATAGATCTGGGAAAGACCTCAGATGCCAGCTCTGGCCCAAACCCTGCATTTTACAGATAAGGAAACTGAGAGAAAGCTGGGCCTTAATGGGTTATGAAGGAACCTTTGCAGGGCCACAATAATAAGGGAATATGAACAACAAACATTTTATAATCTGAGCCATATGGAGGCTCTCGGCAAGTCTCTAAAACAGTGTTGCCAAGAACATGCTGTGGGAGATTCCCAACCTAAGAGCTTCCTACCTATGCTAAAGAAATCATAAGTGCAGTCCCTGTCCCCACCCTGTGTGTGTGAGAGTGTGTGTGTGTGTGTGTGTGTATATGTGAGAGAGAGAGAGAGAGAGAGACAGACAGACACATAGACAGAGACAGAGAGACAGAGGAAAGGGAGAGAGAGAGAAAGAGAGATAGAGAGAGAGACAGAGACAGAGTGAGAAAGAGAGACAGACAGAGAGACAGAGACAGAGAGAGACAGAGAGATGGAGAGACAGAGAGAGAGAGAAATCCTGGCTCCCTTCCATGTCATGTTGGTGACCTTGGGCATACTTTCCTGCCCTATAAATAAGGGAGTTGGACCCAGTAACCTGCAGGTTCCCCCCTAGTTCTGAATCAATGATCTGACAGGCCTTGATCTCCTTACTCCTCTTCTTGCTTTTTTTTTTTTTCCTGTCCATTAATGCACAGAGAAGAGAGGCAGTGTGGGGGAGAGGATAGAGAGTTGCTCTCACAGTCAGTAAGACCCGGGTGTGCAGCTGCCTTTGGCCCCTGATGGCCTTTCCTTTGAGCCTCAGCTCAAGCACTATCTTCTCTGTGCAACTTTTCCTCTTCCTCTCAAACCCCAGTGTCCTCCCTGTCAGACTAGCCTGTGTCTGAAGGAAAGCACCAGCATGAAGGGGGATCAGAAAGCTTCTTAAAGAAGGTGGGATTTTACCTGGGACTTGAAGGAAATGGGGGGGGGGGGTGTGTGTGTGGAGGATTCTAAGCATGGAGAACAGCCATTGTCAGTGCACACAGCTGGGAGATGAAGTGTCCTGTTTGAGGAGCTGCAAGGAAGCCAGCGCTTAATCAAGGCTTGTCCATCTTCTTTGCTACACAGGAGGGCTCAGGGCTTGGGTGGGCATTCATTGGGAAATGACTGTGATACAAAAACAAAAAGTGTCAATATAACTAAAATATAAATGTCTTTGTTAATGTAACCTTAGCTCTTGGAGATTTTAAAATTTTTTCATAGATAGTATCTCTATGTAAAAAATACCTTAATGACTGAAATGGAGTAAAAATACAATAAACATTTTGTAATAAATTAAAAAAAACTACCCTCCTGTGTCTGTTGGTATGTTGTTTCAGTTGTGTTCAACTCTCCAGGACCCCATTTGAGGTTTTTTACCTGAGATACTGGAGTGATTCGCCATTTTTTTTTCTCTCCAGCTCACTTTACAGATGAGGAAACTGAAGCAAACAGGGTAAAGTAACTTAAGTTCATCATGTTAAAAACTCAATTAATAGTCTCCCACTCTCCAAACCTTTCCCTCCTCCTAACTTCTCTGTTAGTACTGAGAACACTACCATCTTCCCAGCTACCCAAACTCCCAATCTAGGTGCTGTTCTTGACTCCTTACTCTCACCTTACATATCCAACCAGTTGTTAAATCCTATATTTCTACCTTCATAACATCTTGCCAATGTGCCTCCTTCTGCCCTCTGCCTGCCACCAGACTGGTGCAGGTCCTCATCACTGCATGTCCCAACTATGGCAATAGTCTGCTGGTAGGTCTGCCTCAAGTCCACTCACTCAAAATCATCCACCACCCAGGTGAAGCACAGCTTTAACCATGTCACTCCCCTTGCCCTCACTCAAAAATACCTAGTAGCTCCCTATTACTTCCAGGGCCAAATATAAAATTCTCTGTTTGGATTTAAAGCCCCTTCCACCTGTTTCAGCCTTCTGGCACTTCCTCCCTTCCAAATACTCTGAAATCCAGAGAGGCTGGCACAACACAAGACTCTCCATCTCCCAAGTCCATGATTTTTCAATGGCTACACTCCATGCCTAGAACTTCCTCCCTTTACCTCTACCTTCTGGCTCCCCCGGCTTTCTCCAAGTCCCAGCTAATATTCCCAATCCTTCTTAGCCTCAGTACTTTCCCTCTGAGATTATCTCCAATTAATTGTCTATATCTTTGTATCAAGTTATTTGCATGTTAGACTAGGAGATCCTTGAGGGCAGGGATTGTCTTTCGCCTTTCTTTGTATTCCTTGCACCTAGCATAGTGTCTAGGTGCTGGGAATATTTACCAGGCTCATAGCAGGTGCCTAATAAACGTCTGCTGATTGATCAGTGATAGTACGCTAAGCAAGTCCCCCCCCTTCGTAAGCAGTTCTCTGAGATAATAAGCTGCAGTACAGGTCTAGATCGCACTGGTGAAATGAGCTTCTTCATCGGATTATTCCCCGTAACAATGAAATAAATTCAGTGCAAATTCTCCTCTCCAAATCAAGGGGTAAATGAATGTACATACGACTCTGATGCAGTTGTTGAACAATTTACTAGCAAAAAAAGGAGAAATGTTGAAACTAAGAGGTTGGATGAGGTTTGGGGGGCTTTCAATGATTTTCAGATGTCCTTGTACTCAATGTTCCCAGAGTGCCAGGAATTGGCCAGATCATCCTCACACTTCCTAGGATCAGAGAATTGATAGCTGGAGGCACCAGAGAGAATGGCTCTAGACCAAATTTTCATAATCTATAGTCCACAGACCCCAGGGGGGCCAGGGACTCAAATGGGAAAGAACATATCCTTATTTTCATTAACTTCAAACTGAAATTTACCATTTCCTTCAATTATACAAAAATATTATTCTGAGAAGGGGTCCAGATGTTTTACCAGACTGCCAAAGGATTACTTGATCACACACACACACACACACACACACACACACACTGAAGAAAGCCCAATCTGAACCAATCTTCTCCCCTCTATTACAGGGGGTAATGGAGACCCCCAAGAGCTGCACTACTTATGCTTGTGAGATCATATCATTAGCTCCATAATCACATCGATTCAGAGTGGAAGGAACCATAGAGGTGCTTGTATCATATTCCTTCATTTTACAGATCACTCAGATACAGATAATGAGTGAGTAGCAGATCTGGATTTGAATCCAAGGCCTCTTGATTCTAAATGTCACCCAATTTCTGCTATACAACACTGCTTCTCATAGTAAGCAATGGAGTGGAAATTTGAACTCAGCTCCTCTGAGTTCATATTCATTGCTCTTTCCACAATGCACAGCTGGTCCTAGTCCCACTAAGACAGATCCAGAACCTCCTTTTTATGAGAGGGAGAAGGGGCTTTAATCAACTGAACCACAGAGCATTTCAGCCGTGTCCAACTTTCCATGATCCCATTTGTATAAAGACTCAGTAAAGATATTGGAGGGGTTTGCCATTTCCTTTTCCAGCTCATTTTACAGATGAGGAAACTGAGGCAAACAGGGTTAAATGGCTGGTCCAGGGTCACACAGCTTATCCCCAACTTAAAACTTTCATATTTGTAACCAAACAAAACAGTAAAACTCACCTTTCTTGGATTTTCATGAAGTCAGAATCAAGGTCGTTAAGCACAAAAGATCCGACCCCACCGCCATCTCACTACACACACTATTTGTCAGGAAAATGACAATAATCCCTTGAGGAGATCAGGAAACGGACTGAGTCATGAACATTAACTGGCTTGGACTTTTAGCCAGAGACAAGTGCCAAATGTCATGGGAGGAAAGCGGCAGCTCAGAAATGACAGTCACAGGTGGATTTAATTCGAGCTCAGCATCCAAAGCTAGGCTCCCTATCCAAGGGATAGAAAATTGACTTAGGCAGAGGCTATTATCAATCGGTCCCACATCTAACAGAGTTATCTAAAAGGCATCGCCAGCTGCCGGAAGCATGAAGAGAAAAGTGGCTATCAGGCCACAGTTGGTGATGTGATTCCAGAAGCAAAACTGAAATGGGCAAATTAATTTTTTTGATTTTTTTTTTATTAATTAATTTATTTACTTTTAGTTTACAAGATTCAGTCCCACACTCTCTTGAGTTTCAAATTTTCTCCCCTCCCTCTTCCCCCCCCCCCCCCGCCCCATGGCGGCGTGCAATCAAGTAGAGGATCTGCAAATACTTTCATACTGGACATTAGTCAGGTTGTATAGAAGAATTGTAACCAATAGAGTGAAAAATGGGAAAAAAGAAACAAAACCAAACATGGGAGAGAACAATAGCATGTAGATTGCTTCAGTCTCCATTTAAACTCTGTTCTTTCTAGATCTTTCTCTGAATGTAGACATCTCCTTCCATCCTGGGACTTGTAGAGTTGTCTTATACCTGTGCGTTGCTGAGAAGAGTCCAGTCTATCAAAGTTGGTCGTCACACATACGATGTGTCCGTGATTGTATACAAATTTTTCCTGGTTCTGCTCTTCTCACTTAGCATCAGTTTGTATAAGCCTCTCCAGGTAACTATGAAGTCCATCTACTCCCCATTTCTTATAGCACAATAGTATTCCATTACATTCATATATCACAACTTGTTTAGCCATTCCACAATTGATGGGCATCCTCTTAATTGGGGACAAATTATTTTTAAAGGGACCTCCCCCCCGCCCTCTCTATCCTTTTCAAGGACCCTGCCAAGGGCACCTAGAAATTCTCCTTGGTTAAAGGGAGTCAAGATTGAGCAAGACAAAACAGCCACCAGTAGCACAGTGCTGAAGAAATGTTCTGCTCTGAATGAGAAGATTGAGTTCAGCTCAAGAAACACTTATTAAACACCTACTCTATGCAATATTGGCACTATGCTGGGTTCCTGGTATACAAAGATAGAGAATGGCCTCTGTCCTCAAGAAGCTTACAAACAAGATATACATAAGACAAATTGGAAATAATTAACAGATAAGAAAACAAGCATGTATTAAGCACCTACTACATACCAGGAATATAAGAACTTTTACAAATATCTCATTGGAGATGCACAACAACCCTGGGAGGCAGGCTCTACTATTATTCTCATTTTAAAGTTGTGGAAACTGAAGCAGAGGGAGTGATTTCTCTCCAGTCACATAGCTTAGTGTCTGAGACCAGATTTGTACCAGATCTTCCTGACTCCAGAACTCACAGAAATTCCCATCTAGTTAGGAAAATATTCTTATTGAAGACGGGATTTTGGCTGAAACTAGAAGGAATTTAGGGAGGGCAGGAGGTGGAGAGGAAGAGCCAGTGAATTCTGGGTTTGGGGCACAGCCAATGAAAACACATGGAGTTAGGAGATGGAATATTTAATGCCAGGAATAACAAGGAGGCTACATGGTATGTGGAGGGTCTAAAATGTAAGAAGATGGGAAAGGTGGGAAGGGGCCATGTGAGGAAGAGGCTTTTGACCCAAATAGAGGATTTCATAGTTGATTGTGGAGCCACCAGAGAGCGTGGGAACTTGCTAGGGCTGTATCAGTTCAAAACCTTGTAAAACTCTATGGATTTCCAGGCAACTGTGGGCACCAATTCTATGTGTGCTACACTGGTCCTCGAAGGGTTCATTTGCTGAATTCTCAAAGCTATTTTGTGGGTGCTGTTATTCAAGAGACGCAGCAGGAAGCAGGATACAGAGATGGCCGTGGATTCAAGTTCTGTCAATGACTCACAGACTGGACGACCCTGGGCAAATACCTTTGTCAGTTCTTTAAGCCTCCAAGTTACTGAGGCACTACCTGACTTAGGAGGTATATAGCTCCCTGTACCAATAAAATCACAGGTCCAGTCCCTATTTCTATCATTATAACTAATATCCACATAGTGGGGTAAGGTTTGCCAGATGCTTTATAGCATATTTGAGTTTTATGAAAAACCCAGAACATTAATGCTACAGGGAGGAGGAAACTCCTATCCTCAATGGGGAAGCAGACTCAGAGAGGGTTCGTGGCTAACTTCCCCATGGTCACTGACACAGGAAGTGTCAGAGGTCTTCCTGACCTCAAGCCTGACACACTGTTCTCTCCTCCAAGATGCTGTAGGAGAAAGCTCAGGATAAGGTCACAAAATCCCCATGCTCAGCCTCACCTCACACTTACTTAGGAAGAAACTGGAACCCAAAGTTGGGTGGTGACATCATCAGTCACTAAGCTTTATTTAATCTTTTGCTTTATCCTCTGAGTGAGATTGGGCCAATTTTCCCGCTTCTTTCTACTTCACTTTGGCATAAGCCTGCTGTCATCTCTTTGTTGCATGGACACATTAAGCCATCAGTCAGCCAAAAGCCTAAATTCTCTGGAAAATCTGTAGGCAAGTATGTGCAGAATTCTCTCTCCAGTCCATGAGTCCTCAGATTCCTGCTGAGCAAACCTCCTGGGAGTTGTCGTTCGGCCTTCATTCCCGAAGAGGACAGATGATATCACAAGTCGAGAGGAGAAAGTGAGGCTGATGACTTTGCATAGCTATGCCTCGCTTCAATCCAAGGTGTATGGGGAAGGAGACAGAAAGAAAGGGATGCCCTTCACTGTCGTCCAGCATTGGCAAGACCCAATTTCAACCGAGACAAATTTGTATTGGGTATGAAGTCACCAGCAAATATATCAAACACTTCCCCTAACTCTAACACTGCTTAGCAGAGCTAGGTGGCCAAGCGCCCAGATGGCTGGATTTGGAGTCAGAGAGACCTAAGTTCGAATCAGACCTTGGACACCTACTAGCTGTGTGACCCTGAGTAAATCCTTAATGTCTCAACCTCAGATCTATCTTCCATAAAATGAGAGTGATAATAGCATCTACGTCAGGGGGTTTTCGTGAGGGTCAAATGAGATAAGATACATGAATGCTTTGTAAACCTGAAAGTTCTATGTAAATGCTGAAGGTGTCTCTTATACAGGCATTTCATCTCTGTTTCAAGGTGGTTCTGCCCTTTTATCTGTGCCTCAGGATGAAGAAAGACTGAGTCAGAAAGACAGACAGAGACAAACGGAGAGAGACAGAAACTGAGAGACATACAGAAAGTCAGAGACAGAAATAGAAACAGAGAGAAAGGATGGAGAAGGAAAAAAAGGGAGGGAGAATCCTAAAAACGAACAGCAAAAATGCCAAACTCTGAAAGCACCTGCTGTAGGATTTAGATGTTGAACATAGTTTGTCTGATCCTTCTAAGACAAGGGCTGATGGGCGATTAGGTAAGCAGTAGAGGAAGGGAAGGACCTCCGGGGGGGCCAGGGCTGGGGTCTGAATCTAAGCAATACTCGCCCAAGAGACCAGGCTATGATAGAGCTAGAATTTCTCCAGATTCCAGGTGCCTGAGACCAGAAGAAAACTAAAAGAAGGGGTGAAGAATCAGGCTGGGAAATCAGGACTGCATGAGGGAGTGAGAGAGAAAGGGAGAGACGGGAGGGGGGGAAGGGAAGGAGAGGGGGAGAGACAGAGACAGAGAGAGACAGAGGCAGAGACAGACAGAGAGAGAGAGAAGAGAGAGACAGAGAAAGAGAGAGACAGAGACAGAAAGAGACAGAGACAGAGAGGGAGGGAGAGAGAGGAGAGAGAGAGCCGGGGAGGTGCCTGTCTGACTCAGCCTTTCTGAGAATGGGGAGGAAAGCGTTTTTCGCTGCACTAGCAGTAAAGTACAAAACCAATTGTCGGGAAAAGGCAATATTGTGAAGCAGTCCAAATTTGGCTAAAGTATCTCAACCTCTCCTTAGCAATACCTGCCCCCTTTGGGCACCACAGCAAAGAAAATCATAACAAAAGCTAGCCTCTGCAAAGCCCTTTAAGGTCTGCAAAGCTCTTTACACAGTTTGTCTAATCCCGAAGCAGACGTTCAGAGAAAGAACCACAGAGTCAGGATGCAGGCGGAAGTACAGTGTTCTACCTTGGTTTTCATTTTGTTTTTCCTTTCTTGTGGTTTTTCCCTTTTGTTCTGATTCTTCTTTCACAACATGACTAATGTGGAAATAAGTGTGACATGATAGTACATGTATAATCTAAAAAAAAAAAAAGAGCACTTGTTGAGTTAAAAAAAATCCTGAGGTAGGTGCTACTGTTATCCCCATTTCACAGATGAGAAGACTGAGTCTCAGAGAGATCTGATGACCTGCCCAAGTCACACAGCTACCAAGTCCCTCCAAACTAGGTGCTCCATTATACCACACTGCTGCCCATAAAGAGGATGGTACCCATAGGTCCCTTTAAATGACCTAACATTTTATCATGTCCATCAAAATCCAGAAAATATTGTGTTTTCTTTACTAAAATTCTCCTCTAGCTGAGTGATGGGGGAGGACATAGGAGAGATTAGATTGGGGGAGGGGTTATACAAGGGGATGGCTGTTTTGAGGGAGGGGTAGGGGAAAGATGAGAAAATTTGTAACTCAAAATCTCATGGAAATGAATGATGTAAACTAAACTAAATAAAATAAAATATAAAAAAAAAATTCTCCTCTAACTCAATATACACGTATATATGGCATCCAGAGGTTTCCAGACTTACTTGGCTTACCTTCCCCCTTTTAAAAAAATTTACACAGCACCCCCTTGGAAATTTACTTTCTTTAACCCTTTAATTGTCTTTTCCCCCCGGAAATTTACATCATTTCAAACTTCTATTGCCCCCCTAGAGTGTTCCAGTCTCCCCCAGAGGGCAGTATCGCCCACTTTGGAAACCTATGGATAGACCAAGAGGCAATGCAGTATCATGGGAAACATGCTGAGGGGCACTGGAGTCAGAGTAAGAACCCCTCAGATCAATCCTGGTTCTGCCACCTAGTGCCTGCAGGAGGTCAGGCTAGTCATCCAACCTCTCTGGGCGTCAGCTTCTTCATCTGTAAAATGAGAAAAATGGATTAATTTACTGTACTTTTAAACCTTATTAGAAGGGACTTTATCTTCAGACCACACTCTCCCCATTCCTGAGCCCCTTCCCCTTGCCTTTCCAGTATGGTCCTGGTAGAGATTGGGCTGTGTGGGCACATGCTGTGACCAGCACAGTAATATGGCCCAGCAACCAGCTGAATAAAGGAGAGAGACGGGAATGTATTGGATAGTCTGCTTATTACAGAACCATTTCATACAGAGCCAAAGTACAAGAAAATCACAGGGTTTATATACCTTATAGCAGAGACTCTGAAGTAATTGAAATGCCAGGACCCTTCTTTAGTCCTGACCACTCCCTACCCTAGCCCAAGGCTAGGTATACATTAAATATATATACATTAGGTATACATTATACATTAAGACTTAATCCTAGGACCATGTCCGGAGGCACAAACAGGGAGTCACAAACAAGACTTGCAGATTAACTACCCTGAAACTTTCTTTAGTTATTCATAGATCCAGTGAAAGCATCCACCCAACAAGATTATACTCTTTCTGTGTATCTGCCTCATAGAAGAGGGGGAGCATGAAAGTCTGGTCTACTACAGGCACAGTCTTTGAGTGCTCATAACCATGATAAAGAGTACCAGAGGGAGACAACAATGAGAGGAAGTAGCCTGGTATGGTGGATGAAGGTGACTCTGAAGGACACACAAGGGTTCCTTTATAAATGAATACAGAGGAAAGTTAGCAGCACTGGGAAAACCATCTATACCTTGACCATAGCAATGTAAAAGAAAACAACTTTGAGCTCTTTTCCATTTTAAAATTTAATTTTTTAATTCAAAAAAAATCTTGTGAATTCTCTTTCATCTAACTCCTCCCCTTGGAAAAGAAAAAGAAAAAGAAAAAATCATTCTAGCAAGCATGGATGGGCAAACAAAACAAGTTCCCACATTGGCCATGTCCAAAGATGTGTGTCTCTAAGAGCTCTCTGTCAAGAGGCGGGCGTCAGGCTTCATCCCCATCCCCATCACCACCATCATCACCATCATCATCATCGTCATCACCATCATCATCATCATCATCACCATCATCATCATCATCATCACCATCATCATCATCACCATCATCATCATCATCATCACCATCATCATCCCCATCATCACCATCATCATCATCACCATCACCATCATCACCATCATCATCATCACCATTATCATCCCGATCATCATCATCATCATCACCATCATCACCATCATCATCATCACCATCATCATCCCCATCATCACCATCATCATCATCACTATCATCATCATCATCATCATCACCATCATCATCACCACCATCATCATCATCATCATCATCATTCCCCTGGGATCATGGTGGTCATTTCAGTGATGGTGCTCAGCAAGGTGCCTGACACTTAGGAAGTGCTTAAGAAATTCTTGTGGACTTTATCAGAGTTCTCAGGTCCACCAAAGCAGCTTGTCTTTACAATCTATGTAAACTGTTCTCCTGGTTCTGCTCCTTTCACTCTGGTTCAATACAAATCTTCCCAGGTTTCTCTTAAACTATCCCTTTCATCATTTCTTATGGCATAACGATAATCAGTTCTTTAGCACATATTTAGTGCCAGCTATGGGTCAGGCACTGTGCTAAACAATGGGATGCAGAAACAAAAACCACACCAAACCAAACAAAGAAGCAGCCAGAATAGACCTTCCTCTTGAGGGGCACGAAGCCTAATGGGGGAGACAGCACGCAAACAGCCACATACACACAAGATACAGAAACAATAAACTGGGGATATTCCCAGATGGAAGGCATGAATGTTAAGGAGGTCTGTGGAAGCTTTTTTTTCTTTTTTTTCCACTTTTTTTTGGAGGGGCAATTGGGGTTAAGTGACTTGCCCAAGATCACACAGCTGGTAAGTGTTAAGTGTCTGAGTCCAGAATTGATATGAAAGTTTTCTTACTTAAAAGGAGAATTTAGTTGAACCTTGAAGGAAACTAGGGGTCAGAGAGGAGGAGCAAGAGGGTGTTCCCAGCATGGGGGACAGCCAGAGAAAATGCTCAAGGTCAGGAGACGAAGTGTCATGTACAAGAAACAGCAGGGAGGCTGGTGCACGTAAAGATGTTGGTACCCACCGGTCCCTTCACACGACTTAATATTTTGTCCAATGTTACTGGATCAGAGTATGTAGAGGACAGTAAGATATATGGAGACTGGAAAGAAAAGAAAGGTCCATATTGTGAGGCTTTAAAAGCCAAATAAAGGTTTTATATTTGTTCCTAGGGGCAATAGGGAGCAACTGAAATTTTCTGAATAGTTGGTGGCAAGGAGGGGATATAATCAGACCTGTACTTTAAGAAGGTCTCTTAGAGGATGGACTGAAGTGGGAAGAGATTTGAGGCAGGCAGACCCACCAGCAGCTACTGCAATAGTCCAGTCTCGAGATGATGTTGTTGACTGTGTCAGAGAGAAGAGAAAGGAGAAAAGATAGAAATGATGAGACTTAGCCACTGGTTGAACATGGGGGCAGTAAAAAAAAATTCCTCTAGTGAGAAATGGAGGATGATACCAAGGTTGCAAGCCTGGGTGACAAGGTGGATGGTGGCACCCTCAACAATAACAAGGACATTAGGAAGAAGGGAGGGCTTAGGGGGAAAGACAATGAGTTCAGTTTTGGTCAAGATATCTTTGGGACAGTCTGAGATGGTCTAATGGGAAATTGGGGGTGTGAGATTGAAGATCAGAAGAGAGGTTAGGATTGTACAAATGCATCTGAGGGTCACCTTCATAGAGAAGATAACTGAAATCATGGGACCAATTTCATCCCAAGTGAAATAACATTGAGAGACAAGAGAATAGGACCCAGGAGAGCCTTGGGGGAACCTGAGGACTTGTGGGTGGGACACAGACGAGTATCTAGTAAAAGAGACAGAGAAGGAGCAGTCAGGTGGGTAAGAGAAACATATTCAAATAACATAATTTGTTAAGACAATAATAGTGGAAGACTTAAGAAATCTCATCAAAGTACTGCTCCATCGTGGCTCCAGAAGACCAATGATGAAGTACCTCTTACTGGATTGGGAAAGGATTTCAGGTAGGGAATGACAGGTATACTTTCAGGCACAATGGATACAATGCAAATTTGTTTCTCTTTGCATATTTGTTACAAGGGAGAGTTTTTATTGCCAAAGGGGGGAAGTCCTATTGGGAGAAAGGAAAGGAGAGATATTGATAGTGATGAAAAGAGCCTCAACAAAACACATTGAAAATCCACAGAGAGCAGAACTTTGGAAAGAGTCACAGACAAGATCAGGGTTGGTGCTATCATGTCAAACGGAATGTGTGTTTAAAAGCAGTGTGGTAGTAAATGTTTAACAACCGGATTTCCCCAAGACACACTTTAAGGTTTTCTCTGCAGTATTTACGCTTTCTGTCACTCTCTAAAGTCTAGAAACCAACAAAATAATAATCCAGCTCTGATTTTTTGCAGCACCTGCTCAGGGAGACCCGAGTTCAAATTCAGCCTCAGACACTTACTGGGCAAGTCATTTATTCTTTGTCTGCCTAAGTCTGTAAAAGGGGGCGATAAAAGCACCTACCTCATGGGGCTGTCCTGGAATTAAATGAGGTGTATGTATAAAGTTCTTGGCACAGGGCCTGACACGCAGTACATAAACGTCTCTTCTCTTCTCTTTCCCTTCCCCCTGTTATTAGGAAATGGAGGCCCGGGAGGGCTAAGTGACTCATCCAGCCCACCCAAGAGTAAGCACCAGAATCTCCACCCCCCTCCCCCATACACACACACCCCACACACACCCTTTGGCTGGGATGGGCTCCCAGATGGTGATGGGCCATGCTTAGCTTCAGCCAAACCAACTGCCCCAAGTTCTCCACTGGCAGAGATTTCAATCCAGGGTTCTTTCCACTTCATCACAGCTGTTGATTGGGATCGCAGCTAGCACGAGGCTGATAGGAATTGCAGAGGATGTGTTTATGGGCAGAACTTAAATTGAGGAGAGATCCGCTTCTTGCTGAGGCTCATCCAAGCAGAAGGTAACCATGGAAACAACATGGAGCCCATTAAGACCTTCTGTTTAGGAATGGAGCTTCTGAGGAAACTTGACTTCCTGTCCCCAGTGATTGGGACATTCCTTAGGTCATTAAGAGACTGGTAGCCGTGTGTGTGTGTGTGTGTGTGTGTGTGTGTGTGTGTGTGTGTGTGTGTGTCTGACAAGACACAGTCATCAAAAGGTTTTGCTGAATGTCTGGAACGCTCCCCCCCACCAGGAGCTTGTGAAATTGGACCAAGGGGTACCCTTTGTTATCTATGTATGACTTTGACCCAATTAATAACAACTTGTGACCCTCCAGACAAGGCAAAAAGAAAAATATCACAATCTCATAAAAGTTGGAGTTGGAAGAAACTTTTGGGGTTGCCCAGTCTAGCCCTCTTATTTTACCACTGAGGACATGGAGACCAAGAACAGGAAAGGATTTGCCCAGGGTCATGCAGCTCATAAGCACTGGAGCCCAGATTCGAAGCCAGCTATAATGACCGATTTCCACTGCAGTCAATCTGTTCATTAGCATTTATTAAACACCTTCTGTGTTCCAAGCATCGGGCTAAGGCACTGGGGATACACAGAAAGACAGAAACAGGCCCTGCCCTCAAGGAGTTTACAATCGATTGGGGGAGATAACTGCAAACAGCTACGTTCAAACCAGATAAACGTAAGATAAATTGGAGAGTCCGTAGAAGGAAGGTACTGGCATTAATTGGGATCTATTAGGCTTCTTGCACCATATTAACTCTATCATGTTGTCATCATCCTTTTGAGATGAAATGGAAAAACATTTATTAGACCCTTTCTATGGGCAAAGCGAAAGCAGACAGTAGCTGTCTCCTAATCGAGGAGACAATACACATGGGAGGCAGGTGGCCAGGGAGGGACGTTTTGGTTTGAAAAGTACAGGGACAGTAAGTGAGGTCATAAAGGCAGAGTTGATTTGATTATGGTTCCAGAATTGGAAGGTTGGCAGGATGGGGAGAGGAAAGAAGGACTAAGGGGGACAGAGAGCCCCTGTGGCTGGTGAGGAGAAATCCCCAGAGTAAAATGAAGCATAGACTTAGTGGGAAACTGAGGCAACAACCCATCAGGGCAATGGGGCTCCAATAGAAGACTTCAAGGCACTATGGGGTTAAGTCATTCTACATTTGTGTTTCTGGACTGGAGGCAAGAGGGTTGGTGAGAAGTCTGCAGAAAAAGGGACATTGAAAATTACAGAATTCAATCTACTTTTTCAGATTAATAGCACTTCATTTCCCCTCATTCTATATTCAGGCCAAACTGGCTACATGAGGTCCCATCTCCCACCTCCATAACCTTTGCCTAGGCTGTGCCCCATGCCCTGAGTACTCTTTCTCCTCACCTCTATCTATCTCTTGGAATTCCTAGTTTCCTTAGAGGCTCCATTGCTTACATGATCTTCCCAATTGTTACTGCTCTCTTCTGCCAAAACTCCCTGGAATTTATTCTGCATTTCCTGAATAAGCATACATGTTGCACATCTTATGGACTGTATGTCTCTTGAAAGTTTCCTTTTTGTGTCCCCAGTGACTTACATATAGCAGGAGCTTGTTGAAACAGTCTTAGAGTCAGAGCTGGAAGGAACCTTAGAGATCATCGAATCCGATCTCATCATTTTACAGATGAGGAAACTGAGGCCCAGAGTGGTCAAGGGTCTTGTCCAATTGGAGTCACACAAATAATAAACAGCCGAGTAAAGATCCCAACCCAAGTCCAGATGTCAAATTCAGGCTCTTTCCTTTTCACTAAGTTTTTTTCTACATTCTTTTCATTCTTCTTGGACTGACATTAGGAACATCATTATGGTTTTTATGAGGAAAAAAATTTTATGAGGAAATGGAACTTTCTTACTTAGTTCCCGAGTGGTTGTGAGGATAAAGCAAGCTATTTGCATGGCACCTGGCATATAGCAGGTGGTGCATAAAAGCTATTATTATTATCATCATCATTATAATAAGATCTCAAGAAACCCAGGATTATTGATAAAACCCAAAGCATCCACAGGGCTGATGATATAAGGTGGAAGGAAGGAAGGAAGGAAGGAAGGAAGGAAGGAAGGAAGGAAGGAAGGAAGGAAGGAAAGAAGCGAGGGAGGGAGGAAGGAAGGAAGGAAGGAAGGAAGGAAGGAAAGAAGGGAGGGAGGAAGGAAGGAAGGAAGGAAGGAAGGAAGGAAGGAAGGAAGGAAGGAAAGGAGGGAGGGAAGAAGGAGGGAGGGAGGGAAGGAGGGAGGGAAGGAAGGAGGGAAGGAGGGAAGGAAGGAAGGAGGGGAGGAAGGAAGGAGGAAAGGAAGGAAGGAAGGGAGGAAACGACTAGTACTTTCTTACCTTTCCTCACGTCAGCAGTTATTCCATTCACAGAACTTCAGGAATTCTCATTTGAGAAATGTTTTACAGCTTTGTGGGCCAGCATTGCAAAGCCAAGACTAAGAGAACTATCCCAGCCTCCCACACCTGACTAGCCTCTCTTCTTTCTCTCATCAAGACGTGATATCAGCTTTAGACCAACCTTGAAGCCTTCATTATACCTACAATGTATGTGGACCTCTCAAAACAAAAACTCCCAGCTGGTCATGGGCCACACCTAGTTTCAGTTGGACCAACCTCCCCAGCTCTCTACTAAGGAAAATTAGTAGGGGGGCTGAACTGGAGAGAGTAGGGATAAAGAGGACTGTGGGTAACTAAAGAGGGATTAGGGGTGCAGTAACCCCATGAAGGCTCTTTTTAGGGAAGTGAATGGGCAGACCCACCCTTTGGAAAGACCAGGCTTCTCCTGGGATTCCAGAAGATTTTATTGCAGGATGGCAGCCACAGATCAAACAGAATAATGGTATGATTCATAAGCTGGACTTAGCAAAGCTTCCTGGGTCAGCAATTTTACCAGTGTGGTGAGTTTTATCACCGAGGCAATCCCATCACTTCTAGAACGAAGTAGACAATAATAGCCAGCATGTGTTTATTTATATTTAATATGGTGTCTATGTTTAATATATTTGGTATTTATATATTTAAGGAGGCAGCTCGTGGCACAGTGGGTCAGAATCAAGAAGATTTGAGTTCAAATCCAGTTTCAGACACTTACTAGCAGTGTGATCCTGGGTGACTTCAGACCTTGTCCACTTTCCTAATCTCTAGACTCACATCTCCAACTCCCTATTAGATGCCTCAAGCTGGATGTCCCATAAATACCTTAAGCTCAACATGGCCAGCACCAAACCCAGTATTGCTCCCCTCCCTCGTCCCCTCTTCCAAATTTCTCTATTCCTGTTGAGAGCATTGCCATGGCGCCACTCATCACAGCTGGCAACTGTGGTATCATCCTTGGCTCCTCACTCCCTATCAACACCCCTACCCCACATCCCATCTGTGGAAGAGTCCTGTCAATTTTATCTCTGTGATATCTCTTTGAACACTCTACCCTTCTGTGCTCTGACATTGCCCCGCCTCAGAGCAGACCCTCATCATTTCACCCCTGGACAACTATGGCAATAGTTGCTGGGGGATTTGTCTGTCTCAAATCTCTCCCCTCTCCAGTCCAATCTCCACTCTTCTGCCAGCAAACTTCTCTAAAGCACAAGTCTGACCATTTCACCCCCTACTCAAGAAACTTCAATGGCTTCCTAGAACCTCCAGGATCTAATAGAAAACCATTTGTTTGGTGTTCAAAGCCCTTCATAGCCTGATTCCTTCATACCTTTCCAGTTTCCTTATGTCTGACTCCTGTGTATTCTCTGATCCAGTGACACTGGTCCCCAAATTTTCCCTGAGCATTTCCCTCCATCCTCCAATTTTAGGTATTTTCCACCAGTTGTCTCCCAGAATTCTGCCCTTCCTCATCTCTGCCTATCGTGTTTCCCTGACTTTCTTCAAGTTTCAGATCAAATCCCATTTTCTGCAAGAAACTTTTCTTGATTCCCCCTTAATGCCCATGCCTTCCCTCTGATTATCCCCAATTCACCCTGCATAGATCTTGTTTCTACCTAATCTGTTGCATGCTATACCCTCCCCCCCCACCCATTAGACTGTGAGTCCCTTGAGGGGGTCAGTCTAGTTGTTTTGGTTATCTTAAAGGTAGATAAGAAAGAAAGAAGGGAAAGAATAGTATATATTTTCTTCTGTGTAAAAAAAGGAGCAGGGAGCAAAAAGACAAAATGCAAAAAAAAATTGGAGGAAAATACACACTTACTATAACTGTGAATGTAAATGGGAATTTGGTATTTAAATTCAAAATTAAAAAAAAATAATAAAAAGATGCTGGCAGAGCCCTGGGTTCTGTAGCTCTCAAGAAGCAAATTAGTGGCACATTTCCTTTCAGCCATGGCCTCAGGGTGGCCTTACAGGACTAAAGAAACACTCATCTCATGATTGACTAATGAAGGTTTTAAGAGAAGTTTTCTATTTTGTCAAAGTTCCACTTGAGATGTGGGAGACACAGTGTGCCATGGGTCATAGCTTAGAGGAGGATCGTGCAGTCTAACCCCCTATAGATGAAAAAGCTGAGAACTCAGACCAGTGATGCCCTCAATGTCACATAAGTCTCTAGGTTCTCATATCATGGATCCCTCACATCTGTCTGTGGATCCAAAGTCTCAGTCGATTCCTGATATTCTAGGAGACTATAAGCTTCTTAGGGAAAGGACGTTTTGGTTTTTGCCTCTGTCTCCTCAGAACCTAGCACAGTGTGTGACATATTTTTTTAACCAGATCTGAGATTCCATTGAATATGGGAGATTCTTAGTGAGGAAACTCCCTCTATCCATGCAGATTTGCACCTGCTCTGCTAATTCACAGTTGGTGGAACTGTGAACTGATCCAACTCTTTTGGTGAGCAATCTGGAATGATGCCCAAGGAGTTATGAAACTGCCTATACCCTTTGACCTAGCAATACCAAGACTCAGTCTTAAAGAGTTGCTCAGGGCATTGAGAGGTTAAGAGTTTTCCATTAGTTCCTGTTAAATTCCCTCGGTGTCAAAATCCTTTTTAATTCTTCCTTCCACAGGACAGCTTTCCCTCAGACCTTCCCATCAGCTGAAAGTTAAGAAGGACCCTTCAAAATCTTGTAATTCTCCAACCTCTTCATTTTAGCATGAAAATGGTGAGTACCCTTTGCAAAATGTCAACTCCTAAGAGCTTCCAAGGATCGATCCTTGTTTCTCCAGCGCCTGGGACAGTGTCTTGCATGGCAGGAGGTACTTGAAAAATGCTTGTTGGATTGGCCTGGCATTTTGTGAATATGCCCTTGCTTTTAGCTAATTTCCTTGGGGCTACTATGAATTCCCTCCACCAATGCAGAGATAGTCTTAACTGCCTAGGACACTGAGGAAATTAAATGACTTGCCCAGGGTCACACAAGCAGCATGTGCGAGAGTCTGCTACATAGCAGGATATGTTTGGAGACTTGAGCTCAGATCTTCCTGACTCAGAGACCTGCTCTCTATCCACAATGGCACACTGCTTCTTACCTGGACCACAGTAGACATTTAACAAGTTTGTTGGATGAATGAATGAATTAGGATGCCACACACACAATCATACAAAGACATCCCTCTCTCCCACCAAAATAAGTTTTGAAAAAAGTTCTTCCCATTATCTAGCATACAGGGCCTAAAGTTAGCAGAGGAAAAGTCCAGCTGGTACAGCAGGGAATTAATCTGGGAGAGTCAGGCTGCTGTCCTGGCACAGAAATGAAGTAATTACAAAGCTCTCCCCTCCCCCCAAGATGCTTATTACCTCCTAGTTGTGTTAGAGACCTTGAACTTCTCTCCAGATGCCATCAAGTTCTTTGTGGAGAAGACAAAATCTCTTTATGCCCTTGTACAGTAAAGCTGCCAATGGGAAAGTGGCCCCAGCCAAGGGGCAGTCTTTGCCTGGCCTAAGCCACATCATTGGCTGTCCCTGATTCTGGACTCTCTTTTGCTATTTTTCTGGCAACCACATTCAGAGCAGCAGCTTCCCGGGCTCAACAGCAGCTGATCCTGCCTAAAATTGTTCTCAGATACAGGGCAAAAGCACAGTCCTGGTGAAAATGACTAGATAGCCCTTGTGCAGAGTTTGAAGTTTGGGGAACACATACATGATTGGAAACTCACCTATATTTAGGCACTTTCTATTCATTCCATGAGATGACCAAGGAAATGGAGGTAGGAAGGATTTATATAGCTCTTAAATGTAAAACATTTTGCAGATTCTTATCTCATTGCAGCCCATACAACTTGGGTAAGATTGGTACTGTTGGTACCTGTGACTCTTTGGAAAGCATGGGAATATATGACTGGCTGTTAAACAGAATCACCAGGAGAATACTAAGGATGGGAGAAAAAAAGATGGTTGTTTGAGTCAGCAAGTAAACTATGACCTTTTTTCTGATGATTCATTATGGCATGGAAGTGATTCCAGGTTCTCAAGGGCTTTAACTGTAGAATGGATGCAAGCTCTAGAATATCTTAGCAGGGAAGTTTGGGGCATTCTCCCAGAGTTAGAGTATGCCTGTTCTCCTAGGACCAGCCAGATTAAGTATGGCAGAGCAATTCACCAGGAGGTTAGCAACCTGGTGGTGAATTTTATTCTGTGGGCATAGTCCCATAATTTATAGCTGTAGGAATGGGAAGGGAAATCAATCCTCCTCTCATTAACCTAACTCTACTTCCAGCTCCACAGGCAGATTTTAACTACTATATGTCATGGACACCTGCCCATTTCATTGAAATCAAAACTACAACAGGAATTACGGGAATTAGAAGATTTTGGGAGGTTTGGCTTTGACCTGAGATAAGGTGGAATTATGAACTGCTCTGGCACTTCCAGATTTAGGACCTAGAATTCCTCTTCATGGCAACTAGAACTCTGGCCATTCAAGACGTATTTATTAAGTGCTATATGTGAGTTACTATGCTGGCTATTAACTATACAAAGACAAAAACGAACAGTCCCTGTCCTCAAGGTGCTTACATTCTACCATAAATATCAACAAACACATATACATATACATATACATACATACAACATACACATACACATATAAGGGTTCAGTCTCTATCCCTATCTTTCTCTGTATATAAACTTAAATTAGCAAAAATTTATCAGGCATCTATGGTGTACCAAACACTATGCTAGGCTCAGGCTACACAACAGCAAAACCAAAACAATCCCAGCTCTGAAGGAGCTCTCTCTCTCTCTCTCTCTCTCTCTCTCTCTCTCTCTCTCTCTCTCTCTCACACACACACACACACACACACACACACACACACACATCATGTATTCAACTGCATTCTGCTACACACAAGTAAATATATCCAGCACACTCACACAGGAGCTAGGGGGCATAGTGGGTAGAGTACCAGACTTGGACTCAGGAAGACCAGAGTTCAAATCTTGCCTCAGATCTTCACTAGCCATGTAATCCTGGGAAATGTCACCAGACCTCTTGGCCAATTTCTTCATTTATAAAATAAGGGTATGAATAGCTCCTACCTCACAGAATGGTTGGGCTGAGGATCAAGTTAGATATTTGCCAAATGCTGTTTGCAAACTTTTAAATGCTCTATAAATGTGAGCTAATTATTATTATTACATACAGAGTCAATGCTTTTTAAATATTTCAATAATTTTTATTCTGAAGTATAAAAACGGGCATTTTCATATACATCAAACAAAAAAACAAGACCTGCAGTTCTTCATCATGTATTATTTCTCAGCAAGAAACCTTGCCCTGTCCTCCTTAATTTTCACGCCCTCCCTCAAAGATTATAATCTTCTATGTATCCTCTTTGTACATGGTTATCTGAACATTGTCTCCTCCATTCACACGTGAGCTCCTCAAGAACAGAGGCCATTTTTGGCTTTCTTTGTAACCCCAGCATATAGCAAATTGCCTGGCACACAGTAGGTCTTAAATGTTTTTTTGACTTGACATGAACAGTTTTTCTTTTTAAAATATATAATAAATTCAACCTGGAGCTTTCAAGGCTGTCCTATTTCCCCCATTTCCTTTTGAACCTTCCTTCTAAGCGTAAAAAAAAAAATGCTTCAATGATCTTCCTTCCTTCTTTCCTATGCCTACCTCCCTCCTCCCCACCTCTCTCCACTGAAAAAGAAAAGCAAATCCCTCATAAAAAGATGCATAATCAAATAAAACAAATTCCCACATTGGCCATTTCTGAAAACGTGTCCTGTTCTGCATCCCTGAATCTATGACCGCTCCGTCAAGAGGTTGGTATCATGTTGGTATCATGCATGCTTCATCTTCAGTCTTCTAAAATTGTGATTGGTCATTATATTGATTGTTCTCAAGTCTTTCAATGTTTTTCTTTATGAGGCTGTAGTTGTATCCATCATTCTCCTGGTTCTTCTCGTGCCCTGATGCATCAGCCCACAGATGAAAAGCCACTGTAGTGAGTGGGACAGGTCAATCACAGAGTTATAAAGGGAATGCCTTGATACAGTGAGGGCCAAGTTGGGGGAACTAAATGAGTTTTTAGTAAACCCAGTCAACACAGTTGAGTGATTTTTTTTTTCTAGCTCCATTCAGTTGCATGTTGAGTGTGGAGGCAGTAGATGGTGGGAGTAATCCAAGATTAGGGTTTGGCAAGTCATGCTCTGAGATAGGACAAAAGGGCAAGGGATTTGTGTATAAAGGATGATCTCATTTTGAATTGATTCCCTTAAGGTTTGAAGGGTTGAGATAGGGAAGGGAAGAGTGTGTAGCAAATGCAGAAACAATAACCTGGGGAAAAGCTGAAGAGTGGGGGGATTGTAGGTCATGGTGAGGACAGAGAACAGGAGTAGGGGTAGTAATGCATGGAGGAAAATATAACGATAAAAGATTATGATCAGATAAGAGTTTCACACTTCTGGATGACAGCAAGATCTGCAAAATAGATTGGGAAACTGGGAAATAAGGACATCTGAGAGTATATCAATATGTATGATGAAGCATTCTAGCATAAGGATAATAGTTGAGGTGGAAAGACTGTCAGGCAGTGCACTCACTGAGGAAGGGAGGGAGTTGGCAGGGAGCCCCTAGCTGAAGTTCGACTGGGTGACCATCGCTGATTCTGGGTCGATCTTGCATGGGTTCAGTGTTCTTGGGAGACGAGTCTGGAAGCTCGCTGTGTGCACAAATTGCTTCGAACATTTCTATAAGCACGTAGTCCCTAAGGGTAGGGGGTCAGAGTTTATATGTCTTCTAAGAAAAAAGCCCTGGCATTATCAGCCTAAAACAAAAGCATGTGTTGCTATTTCAAGCCATTTAGAGGATGTCATCTCCGAAGACTGGGATGGCTTTAGATCCTGGTGCTAAAATCAGTCACTTGTGAGCCAATTCTCCAGTTTTCTTTGTCTTTAGTTTTATTTTTTAAATAAAAATCAACAGAAATCTGTTTTCTCTGCACCATTGGAGAAAAGGAAAAACTAATTCTTTCTAACAAATATGAAATCAAGCAAGACGAATTCCCTCATTGGGATATTGCTGACTACTCATTCACCTCCTCCAGTGTGGCCGCTCCTTGGCCTCCTCTGCCGGACCTTCATCCGTGTCATACTCACTAAGCATGCAGGTAACCGAAAGGTTCCATATAAGTAATATCTCTTCAACTGGTTTCACCTGAACCTTGATCCTAGAACAAACAGTCTTGACTTTGAGATCGAATCAAAGTTTCCTGAGATGGAAGTGTTGTCTTTGTATTCCAGGGCCTTGAAATCAGTCAACCAACAAGCATTTATTATGTACCTACTGTATACCAGGAACTGTGTTATGTGCTTTGTCCTCAAGGAAGTGACATTCTAATGCAAAGGCAACATATAAAAAGAAGCTGGAAAGTGAGTTGTGGGGGTGAAGTGGGGGAGGTATCCAAGTAGGGTGATGGTGAAGAGCCAAGAGTCAGATGCAGAGCTGGGAGGAAAATGAGAGTTGACCTGGGTCCTTCCTAAAGGGGTGTTAAGGTGGAAGTATGCAGGGGGGAAAGCCTGCACGGGCAGTGGGGTCTTTTAGGGTGAGAGGGAAGCCTAGATGCATAGCGGTAAAGCCAGGAGAGATGGGTGACCTGGGCCCTCCTCAAAAGGAGGGAGATGGGGGAACTGCAGGGGTAGAACAAGTGGGAAAGTCTGGCTGGATGGTAAAGTGAGGAAAGGAGGGAGTCAAGTATGAAGAGACTTGGGAGCTAGAAGGGGGTCAGGTCCTGAAGACCTTTAAATGTCTATTGAAGTGAATTGGTGGAGGGGAGTTGGGGGTGGGCATGGAAATGAGATTTCTAGCTGTTTCCATTCACCTTCTCCTCTTAGTTTGACCTTTATGCTCTTCCGTTCCCTCTTTTATCTCAACAAATTCAACTCACTTCTTTGAATGAGTCCCTGCCGTGTGCCTGGTAGAACACTTGGGGAGTCTTGGTCCCCAGTGGTTTCATGATCAAACTCAGAAGACAAGACCCTGAATTGGGTCCAACACCAAAGTGACAGAATGAGTAGTAAGGGCATGGGAAATGGATTGAACTTGTAGGCAGAGGACCTACTGTTAGCATCCTCATCTATAAAGTGAGGGGGATGGACTTGATCTGTAGGATCCCTTGCATCTCGAGGCAGGAAAATCTGAGTTCCTGTTCTCACTGACCCAGGGCAAGATGTTTAACCTGTCTGCCCTAGCTTCCTCATCCTAGAATGTGGATGATAATAGTGCCTATGCCCTTCCCCAGGGTTGCTGTGAGGATATCGGCAAAGCTTAAAAGGTGCAATGTAAACACTGGTTATTGTTATCCATGATCCTATGATTTTTTATGGGGTTATTACTAAAGTGGAAGACTAGGGAAAATTCAATGGGGTTCTCAGGTCTCTGCAAAGCATTTGATAAAAATCTCCCCAAGCTACTCTTATGGAAAAGGTGGGGAGCAGTACAGATGGTGGTACAAGGAAGCAGATCTTGAACTGGTTAAAAACCTGGGCCAGAGAAGAAGTAATGGTCCACCATGGTGGGGGTATTCCTCAGTGTAAGGCCTCAGGGGATGGCTGTGGTCTTTTTGAAGATGACTCAGATGAAGGCGTAGGTGGTGTTGGTCAAATCTGTAGATGACACTAAGGTAGAATGGAGAGCTATCTCGCTGGTGGAGGATAATCAAGAGATCTGTCCTGGAGAGAACATGGTGCCTCACTGAAATTTAGAAAGTGTGAAGTCAGCCTTCTAGAAAACTCAAGGAGAATGAGGCATGGCTGAACAGGATTTTGGCTGGAAAGCTTTGTAGGCTTTGGAAGCTATATTAGTCAACTATGTGATATGGCAACCATATGGGCTACACGGTGAGTCAGCTTCCAGAAATAAAATGATGGTTAGATTGTTCTGCAGCCCACTGCCTAGGGCAGACCACACATGCAGGACTGGGTTCAGTTGTGGGCAGCATATTTTAGGAAAGTCACTGATAACCTGGAAGACATCCAGGGGGCAACCTGGGTGGTGAAGGGCCTCAAAGAGGATCAATGAAGGGAACTGAGGGTGTCTGGTCTGGAGAAAACTTAGCAGAAACATGAGAGCAGTCTTCAAATATTTACAAGCCATCAGGGAGGAGAGGAACTAGCTTTGTTCTGCTAGACCCTAGAGGCCAAAACCAGGAATAATAGGAACTTGAAAAGTGGCAAACTGAGGTGTAATGTAAGAAGTATCTGAAGTTAAAACTCTCCACTTGTGGGTGACTTAAACAGTAGTACTACCAAATGTGGGCTGAGTGATCTTAATACGGTGGATGTGGCACAAATGGCCCTACTCTCTGGATCAGGGGCTCTCCCCCTTTTTTGTCATGGACCTTTCCTCCCTCATTTTTTGGCAGGTGGGTGAAGACTTCAGACCCTTTTCCAGAATGTTTATAAATGCATAAAACACGTAGTATTACTAAGGAAACCAATTATATCAAAGTTTTAAAATAAAATTTTTAAGTTAATGGACCCGCGTGAAAAACCCATTCTAAATCCTTCATGAGACAATAGGCAACAAACCACATCCTCATAAAAACTTATTTACACGCCTCATTCCAAAAAAGTCAAATATATATTTAAAGAATGGAAGTGAGAGAAAAACATAAACCTCACTGGAGTATTTTAGTACTTTGAAAAGCTTGGCTTTTTGTGAATTTGACTTACCTTTCTTTCATTTTCACCTTCTCTTCTTAGTCTTGGGACTCTTTAGTCCCTTCGCTTATTAGACTTTTATATCATCATCTCCAAAAAGCCTCTCCTGATCTTCCCCAGTTAGGGCTCTTTGCTCTCTCACACCTCTCCTCTATTTGTGTGTGTGTGTGTGTGTGTGTGTGTGTGTGTGTGTGTGTGTGTTTTCCCCCAACATACTGTCAAGTCCTTAAAGGTAAGGACTGTGTAAAGGACAGTAAACTATTTGTTGAAATGGATGGAAATTCTTCTTTCTCATTCAATAAAAACAAGCTCCCTAATTCAACAGAATGGGAGGGGGAAAAATTATTTCAATGCTTTGAGAAGCTTGAGGCATCAATGTGGATTACCTTTGATCATTCACCTTCTTCTCTGAGAACTTTTAATTTAAAAAAAGATACAAGATGAACTTACAGACCTCGAGATCAGAAAGAAAACAGCATGGTTGAAGGCGTCAGTGGTCCATTTTAAAAAAAATTATCTTTATTCAGGTTTCTGATTCAGCACATGTATCAAAGACTAATCAACACAAAGAAGCAAAAAAGACATTAATTGGAAGTCTTACATCTCTCTAACCTCTGACCAAGCAAGAATATTAAGATTGCCACTGCATCTCCAAATCTACTCAAGCTGTGGGGCCAAACCATGGTGAGTCACTAACACACACTGGGCACTGAGATGTCGAGATGAGAAGACACGCTCTTTTCCTTGGTGAATTCCTTCCACTTCTCCAGGTCACTTCTATATGACTTCTTAAATAACAAAGAAAGTCCAGAGGAGACTTGGGGTTGACCTGATTAAACAACATTCTAAGGAATCAGTTCTTTAGTTGCTGTTTGTGAAACTTTTGCTTCTGGGGGTGAGGGGTAGGGGCTGGTTTGGCCAGGATGAAATTCAGATTGAGAAGTACCACACAAACTAGTTGTCAAGGCAGACTAAGTAGAGAACTATATTTGAGCAGTAACCAGAGTTAAGGCATGAATGAACACGCAGACGCACAGACACCACACACACGCACGCGCGCACACACACACACACACACAGCTCCCACACCCTTAGGAATAGCGGATACTCTCCATCCCCTAACAAGAGGCGGTCCAGACTTGGCAGTTCATCACTACAAAAACTGCCAAGCACCTGGGAAAAATGCTCCCCATGACTTTTGGCTGACAGCTGTGTGTGGTGTTTCATTTTTTGTTGCTGTTATAAAAAGAAAAAAAAAACCAACTCCCTTAATTTGTTATAATGGCTCTTGAGCATGGAACTCACGTAGCAGCTTCAATGACTGGCTCACTAATCATTTGGAAATAAACTATCATTTTGCTATGTGCTTCTTTGGTAGTCCTTGTTAAAACGTTTTCAGTGTTGGTTACCTACAAGACAACTACTGGCCAGAAGATCAAGCCACACAGAGATTTCTGTACCGCTAAGCAAAAATAATGAGATCTCAAAGCACAAACTACTCTTCTCTTCTGGTGTCTGAGGCTTCCTTTCCTAGCAAGGCTTGTGGTGGGAAAAATCTCTTTTCTACAGGGGGGAGGAGCAACACAGAATCTCTAATCTCTTACAGTTGTGTAGCATTTAGTGATAATTGACACAACTATTTTTGGTCCTACTGTAGAAAAGCCAATCAATCAAGGGGGATGGGACAGCACGTGGTGTCAAAGTCACATTCTGGTCACACACGTATTCCATGGTTGTTGGTAATTATCTTCTGTGCTCATCACTTTAAAACCCAAACTCAACACACTGGATGGCAAGGGGATGAAAACTTACAAGAATTTCTACCTTCCACCAAGCCACCAGAATTCTACAAAAGGAGACAATGCAGAACCTTGACACCCACAAGGCTGCTTCTCTGCCATCTGTAAGGAGACGATCACGTCCATTGATCTAATTGCGATGGCTACACTCTCAGAGTGATGAGTACCAAGGGTCTGCTCACATATGTCACAGGTTGCATCACTAGCTGGGTACCACAACTGACTTTTCAATAGATACTGCAGTTAATTCACAGCATCGACTGAAGATGTGATTAGTTCAGGAGGGACACCCAGGAATGGCAGCAGCAGGGATACCATGGAAGGAGATGATGAGGCAAAGAGCAAGAAGGACAAGATGCTTCCCACAGGGAAGTTCCCTAATCCTATGAGTTCCACTGGACCCAACCAATGGCCACCTAAGACAGATAGTCCTAGGCAGCTGCAGTGCCAAAACTGTAACATGACACAAGGGAGGGCTCCGCAAGACCATTACATCACACACCAATTAGCAGTGTTTGTCCTACAGATACTGTATAAACAGTGTGGGGAGAGGGCAGCCAGCTACATTTACAGTGGATAAGTCTAGTTTTCAGTCTTGAAATAAAATGGCAGCTTGCTTTTATGGAAATCTAAATTTTCAAAGAATTTTGCCTGTAATTCACATAAATCTCTTATACAGTTCTCTTTCTACCCAAGAGAATCACCATGTGTTCATCCCATCTATTCTCATGCAAAGCTCCAACTTTTGTGCTTTCCTGGGATAAATGAATTATTTGTGGAATGGAGAACAGGGCAATGAGGAGTCCTTAAAAGCAAGCTATGCTCCCTGTAGAGGGTCATTTATAATATTCTTGGAGGAGAGATTTCGAATAGTAGAGCCTAGTGTTTTCCTAAGTCCATCTTTGAGAATCCCTAGAGCATGTACAGAGGTGATCTCACTTACTGACTCAATAAGCTGGAGTGGGGGGAGAGGGGATGTAACCCACAAGGAAGGTACAGGGTTTGAGACGTTACAACAGACCGAGTTGTTGGCCCTGGAGCCGCTTGTGAACCTTTCTGGAAACTTGGTCGCTTGATTCATGTGATCTTTCTTGGCATTGTTGTTTTAAGAAAACACAATGACAATGTATAATACACCCACATTATTAAATATAAAATGTATATAGCGTACACGCACACACACACACACACATATACAATTTTTTTCTGAAATGCTTAGAAGCCAAAGCCATGTTTCCCTGTTTTGGCATGGAAACAGGAAGGGGAGAAAAATCTGATGGTGGTTTTTATCTTTCTAGAGCTTAACTCACTGAGCACTCTAATCCAGTAAGTTTCTTTAGACTTTTAAATAGGTATTCAAAGGCAAAAATGAAAGTTTACATGACTGCACAATATTTAATATCTACAATGTTCCTTTTTTTAGGCATGTGTTCAAGAAAAGGGGGGCATTTGAGATGGTTCGGTCACAAAACATGAATTCTTAAAAAAAATGACTAAGTTATCTTTCAGTTCTTTGATTATATCCAACAGAATAGATACACATTCTCATCATAAAATATACATTCTCTAGGAAGGTTTTTGTCCACGGCATATCGAGATATGCAAACACAGGTGGGGAAGATCACTTCACTATCAAAGTACAAAAACAGAAACTGTTGCCGAACCAAAAGGAGCATTTCTCTAGAAGGAAGGAAGAGCGCCTCGTCTGCTGTTTCGCGGAGTCGTGAAGCCAAATCACTTACTCGGGCTACTGAAGGAGGGTCTGAGAGGACTGTCCTTGAGACTGAGTCTTTCCACACACACACACTGCCCCAGTGCCTGTCCAGTGAGTGTCCCTTAGTGTCTCCAGGTGCTGCAGACCCACTTGTGTCTTCTCCTTCTACCAAGAACCACGGTGTCTCTGGGCGACCACGTTGATACTCCCGTAATGTCTCTTCTCACTCGTGGTCTCTAGGAGGAATCTGCTTCTTGAAGATACTCGTTCCAACTGTGATGGTGGCAGGGCAGGGGAAGGGGCACACAGTGTAGGGGACAGGAAGGGTCTCACAACATGGCCTCCTATGGTACCATATCTGGCAGCATCTTTGACTTGGATCCCAAGACATGAGGGTGGGTGGGAATGGGGGGGATGACTTGTACAGAACTGTGCTGGAAATAACAGCATGGTCAGCTTATGGCATACAGGGAGCTGGACACAAGCAATCAAGGAAGCAGCCCCAGCCTGAGCTTCTGTGCACCTGGACAAACAACAATTACCCAACAACATATTGTACCCACTGGCTTATGACACTCTGTCAGTGGGGAAGATGGTGGGCAGGGACGGGAAACAAAGAGCAAACCTGAAAAAAGGCCTATCAATGGGCGCGTCCTGGGCACTGACAGCACGGATGTTCAAATTCGTCCTTTCAGACGCTTGGCAGACACCATGGTTCTTACAAATTTACTAGGATACAGGCCATTGAGCCCGCCATCTTTATGCTAATGGCCATGGGGCAGGGGGAGAGGGAAGACAAATAAGTCTCCCTTTTAATTTACCAACCTAAAAGCCAGGAGGAAAAAAAAGCGCTCTAGAGCGGAGCAGATGGCGCATTGCCAAGTTTCCAAATATCAAGGAGCAAATGTTCCAGCCAGAAAATAGACCTACACGTAAATTCAAGTAAACACTGATGGAAAAAGGTTGTTCTAGGGGGTTAGTGTCATAGACCCACAAGGCTGGCTGCATTCTGGACAAACATTTACAACACCATTAATAGTGAAGTCTAGAGACCCCCAGGTGCCAAGGAAGCCTCTGGCTCTTCGTAAACGGCTCCATCTCCTGAGTCCCCACCTTCAATACAGCCCCCCTGCTGGAGCGCATGCACTAGGGCTGTGAGGGGGGGTGCCCTGGATGTGGCGAGGGGGCGGGCGGAGAGGCGGCAGATGACTGCATGGGTGGCGGGGGCGGAGGTGGCGGAGGCTGGACGGGAGTCTGTGTGTTCGGAGATGGTGGAGGTGTGGGGCGTTTAAATTTGTCCGGGCTGTTGCTTCTCCGAGGTGAAGGCCTCTGCAAGATGGAGAACAATAAGCCCACATTAGCCAGGAGGAGGGCTGTGGAGACCCTGAGTCCTAGCCCCTCTCTGGACAGAGGAGTGTCTAGAACAGCATCTGGCACACAGTGGGTATTTCATAAATGCTTGTGGATGGGGCCCCAGGATGCAGTGTAAGGTGCCCCAGAGGAGGGTCTTCTTCCCAGACCACGGCTTTTACTCCTCTACCAGGTGTACAGAACCTCTCTCGTACTCTCTAAGGGCATCCTTTAAGTTGATGGCAAATGAGAAACTATCCCAAGGGTCGACTGGCTTGGATGGGACACTAAACAGCATCCCTGATGGACCTTCTGACTCTGAACTACAAACTCCCCAAAGCACGGCTCAGGGCACCCCAGGGTTCCCCATTTCCCCATCAGGCCATCAAGGACACCAAAGCTTTTCACAAACAATATGTTTTCGGTTCTGATATGGTAAATACTGACAGATAACAGCATGAACAGATGCTCCTGGGGGGCAGAGGGTGCCCACAATTTTTAAGAATGTAAATGGGTCTTAAAATCAAAAAGTCTGAGAACTGCTGGTACAGTGGGGGCTGGAGGCAATGGACCTAGAAATTCTTCAAGTCACGGCTGTAAGATGGGTTGTTAGTGAAGCCGGACAAGAGGGTCTTCCTCGGGTGTGGGTTGGGCTGGGCGGCCTCAGAGGTCCTCCAGCCTCTTTACCAGATGCGCCTCCTTGGCTCAGAGTGCTCCTCTTCGAATGGAGAGGCCTGACCAGGAGGTTCTCGAATTCCCCCTCCTTGTCTAAGGCATGAGACCCAGGGGCTGATTTATGTGCACACCAACACACAGCGTGCACATGCGCACACACACATGCACGCGTGTGCACATAGAGCCTCACTAGCAGGTTTTAAAAACTATTATAAAAGTGCTATGAGCAAACAGTAGCTCTTTTGAGATCACCCAGAAATACATACATACGTATGTGTGTATGAATATAAATATTTACTGAGAACATACTTGCCCTTTAACTGTCAATAAAAATTCTTAACAGGGAAATAAACTATCAACATTCATGTTATAAAACCAGAAACAGTGACCAGGTAATCCTGCGCACAATCCTAACACCAACTCAGTTACTTGTGAATATAAAGCAAGGCCAGACTTTATTTTTAACATGAATGCTCATAAACCCATGTGTCAGGGCCTCAAACATCTCTGTTTACTGGCAGGACATAAAGTAAACAGTTTCTAAAGGGGATTTATTTCAAAATGAAGGTGCTAATTAGAAAAGGAAATTAATCTTCTGGAGGATGAGAGAAAAATGAGAAGTCAGAGTAGGATAAGAAATCAGTACTTCTACACAGTAAATCTCTAGATGCAGAGCCGTGAATCTGGTCCTGCCTCTGCCCTCCACCTGCCGCCCCCTGCCCCAGTCTGGTCTGAGAGACTTGGCTTACTGAATTGAATAATGTCACAGCAAAAAGAGGCTTAGGGCTAAAATCAAAGGGCCTGGGGTTGAAATCAAAGGACCTGGGTTCAAATTCTGGCTCTTATTCCCTGTGTGATCTTGAGCAAATTATTTCGGCTCTCTAGACCCGTTTCCTCATTTGTAAAAGGAAGGACCCAAGCCCTTGAGTCCTTCCAGCTCAAGCCGTCTGATCCCATCACACAAGCCAAGAACAAAGGCAAAAGAATCCTCGTGGGCCACCCTGATGTCAGAGGGGGCTGGGATAGGAGGCAGTCATAAGGTAACTGAAAAACAGCCTTCATTGGAGCAGCTCGGAGACGTGGCTGCAACAAGAAGGCCTGCAGCAATGAAAAGTGTCAGAAATTATGGGGAGCTAGCATCCCCTCTTTAGACTGAGGAAGCCAGAGCTCAGTATCCCAGGAGGAGAGTAAAGGGAGCCCAGTGGGACCCCGCCCTCTGGTTATGCATTTGTGCCAGCTCTATGGGGAAAGCACAGTCACTTTTTTTATTATTATTACTAACATTTTTCCTGGGAATAACTTTTTTTTTTTTGGAAAAAATGTCAGGGTCAAGTTGATGTCAAAGGCAACAGGGTGAAAGTGAGCTGAGATGAACTCACAAATGATGGATGAGTGTGGAGCTGGCCAGACTGTGGCCCACTCTCACTCTCTGGGCTGAAGGACCCTCAGCTCCAATACTCACTGTGATACCGTGGGAAGCTCCCATGTGCTGCACATGGAGACCAGGGTTGTTGTAGTATGACACTCCGGCTCGCGTCAGCGACGTTGGGGGTGTGAAGCCAACTGTGTGACTGGTGTATGACAGACCTGAGATGAAGCACAGGAAAAGGCACAATCATCACTGCTGATGCCCACAACAGCCCTGCCCACCCAGGCAGACCCCAGACATCCGTGTGAGACGTGGGGGCAGGGCCAGGGAAACAGAGAGGGAAGGAGGGATGACGAGGACTGAGAGACAGTCCAGCCCCCTGACGCCTAAAGGAGAAGCGGAATGAAAGCAAAAAGGAAGGAAAAGACGCAGGGAGAAGTCAGCAAGGCTGGGGAACGACATCTCCAGCAAGAAGCCCCAGAGGGAAACAGCATAACTTGAGAATCAAAGATCAGGCCGCAGGGCAGTCAGTGTAGGAGCTCTGCACTCCCACAGTTCTAGAAGGAATCACCGAAGATACCACTGGGATCATAAAAGAAAGAACCTACAAAAACCACTGGAGAGCTGCCACCGTGACCCTCAGCGCTCTCATTTGCAAACCGGGGTCACACAGTACTTGACCCGACATCACACAGTGGTTGGGATAAAAGAGTTTTAAACCTTATGATGTGAGCCATCACTAGGGACAGGGGCTGGTCTGGTGACTCCATCTTCATGGGGAACTCCTTCCTACACAAGGAAACCCGTTTTATCACGAGCCAGAGTTCACTGGCCAATGCATAACCCTTGGGGGCCATAGGACAGTCCTGAAGCTCAAGCACAGTCTATTTCCTGAAAAGGTTTTTGTGTTTGTTTTTTTCCTTAATGAACCTTAGGGTTCAAACCCTAAAACTCCAAATCTTCTTGACGTTCTGAAGACAGTCTCTAGCGTAACCTCCCTTATGGCACATCAGATCTTGCCAGCAGCTGCATCAGACAGCTTGAGCAGCAGGAGTCCTCTCAGGCCTCAAGATCGTCCTCTTCTTCTCCAGAGGTCAACAGCAAATACCAGGATGGGAAACCAAACCAGTACAAGGTCTAACGCTTCTGGGACAGGGCTTTAGGCCAGTGTGGAAGTGCTTACCTTCAGCATCCATTATCACCTTTTCTTTTGGCTTATATACCACGATGCTGCCAAATGCATTTGGAATGATTGTCTGGCCCACACCTTCATGTGAGATGGCAGTGCAGGTGGTAGTCATTCACACACAAGACATGGCCCCCTGAACCTGTGCAAGCATTTTCTTTCCTGCTGTACGATGATCAACCAATATGAATAGCAGCAAAAGATTCCTGCCCAGGGCTGGGAACGGATCTGATCTATTGCAAGCACAACTTTACAGGTAGAGAGCAGAGTAGCTGGAGGCCATGTCATGACTTTGGATTGAAGCCATCCAAGCATCTTCGGATTCTCTGGAGTGTGTGGAGCTATTTGATGAAGGCACAACACCAAGAATTTGTAGATGAAGCCCATTTCCACTACAGATAAAGGCCCTTCTGCAGTCCCTGTTCTGTGCTGGACAACAGCTGGGAGTTATCCAGCTACCTCAACTCTACTTGCCATGGAAAAGCACCATGATAATGCTGGTGAATCTCAAACTTGGTGTAACTATGTGAAAGGGCTTCCTCTTCATCCATCAATGGCTATCTATTCTTAAGTTCTTCACTCCCATTGCTGGCCTCCAAACAATATCCTCCTTTGAAATTAAGAGTGCTTTGCCAGCTATAAACCTGAATGCCAGGGATCCAGAAAAACTGCAGAAACCTAGAACACTGGGTTAAATTGAGTAAGGTGAGATTTAATAAGGAAATGTAAAGCCTTGCATTTAGATTTTTTTAAAAAATATCCATTTCTAGACTATATGGGCATTTGTATATCTAGCTAGAAGATCAGGGGGGTCTTAGTGGACCACAGGCTCAATGAGTCAACAAAACAACATAGGAGCCAAAAGACATAAAATGATTTTAGGTACCATGGAGAAAAGGAGTAAGGAGGTGATAATACTGATGCATTCATCAGACCACAGCTAGAATATCGTGTTCAAGTTGGTGTACCACATTTTAGAAAAGGCAATAAGAAGCTGAAGAATGTTCAGAGGACATTCGTGAAGGGCTTCAGGCTTTCGGCTCATTAGCCTAAAGAATACTGAAGGGAGGTGTGGTCGCCTTCTGCAGCTATCTGAACAGATGTCACATGAAAAAGGGATCGGATTGATTTGATCTGTCAATGGAAGGTATAACAGTGCCTGGCATATATATAGGCACTGAATAAATGCCAACTTGCTACTTGCATGTAATGGGAGGAAATTTCAAAGGCAAATTTTAGTAGATTTAGATTTGCTAGAAGGAAAAACTCCTTACAATTACGTGTATCTCCAAATGGAATGAATGGCCTGGGAAATGGATCTTTCCTTACTAGAGGTCTTTAAGAAAGAACAGGTTAATCACTCATGATCCTGAATATATAGCTATTATCTACACTTTGAAAAATACTGTGAATTCTGGATTCAGACACCCTCTGGACCAGGAAAGCAGAATATCAACCTTCTGTTTCTTGGGAGGCCTTCTTCATAAAAAAAAAAAAAAAAAATGCATCCCCTCATAGTCAACATCCTAGCAATGACTAGTCTCCAAGCTTGGCTGGGCTGGTTCACAGATGACAGGCACACGGTCCATAACCCTGGGTCCTTGTGAACCTGGCAGGCCCCATCTGAGCTTGGGATGTGCTGGTGTGGACCATAGAAATCGGAGCGTTACCTCCATGCCATGATGGAGACTCCAGGGGAGGCATAGCTACAGTATGGTACAGTAACTAAAGCTTCAGAAAGGAATGAAGGTATTTAAAATAACAATAGTAATAGGTTGCTCTACCTCCTGGGGAAGGCTGAGAATGAAGGAGCACTTAAGCACCCTGTCACTGGGTGGGCCTTGGCCATGCTGCAGGCCCTGCCTCCTGCCTGTGGCTCTGTCCTGGGATCTCCCCTCCATCCTCTCTTGGTGACCTCGTCCACTCCCACAGTCCCACTGTCATCCCCAGATCTCTGTCAAGCCCCGCTCTCCCTGGAACCACTCCCACACCCACAGCTTCCCTGACACTTCCCAATTGGAGATCTCAAAGTGAACAAGTCCTTTACAGAACTGTCTCTGCTCCCAAACCTGCCTCCTTATTTCCCTATTTCTACCAAGGGCTTCACCATCCCTGTTGGCATCCAGATTTGAAGCCTCCTAGTCAGACTGGACTTTTCACTCTTCCCTCAATTCTACATGTGTGACCAGATACCAAGTCCTGTTAACTGTTCCCGCCACAGCCAAGCCCAGTTGCGTTCAGACCCTCATTGCCTCTTGCCTGGCCTGTCAGCCTACTACTGGATTCTCTGCTTCAAATCTCTCATGATCCTGATCCCTCCTCAACAGAGCTGCCTCAGCAGGAATTCCTAAAGCAGGGGCCTGACCTCTACTGTCCCACTCAAAAAGCTCCAAGATGCCCTAGTCCTTTCGGACCCAACACAAACCCCAGTGTTTGGTGCTGCAAGCCCTCCACAGCCTGGTGACAGTCCACCTTTCCAGACTGATTATACAAGCATCCCTTTGCTCCCGACTCTAGACAAATCATCTACTTGTGACTATATATCCATAAGATTCCATTTCCTACCTTTGCCCATTTCCTGCCATGCCCAAGACCCACTGCTGCTCACTTCCCCCTCTTGAGAATCCTTAGACAACTCCAAAGCATGACTACCTCCTAATGTGACCCATTTCCTGACGCCACTAGCAGCCGCTAGACCCCCTCCCTTGAAATTAATAAGCATTTTCCATTACTGTTCAGACAGTGAGGGCTGGGATGGCTCATTGTCTTGAATGGTGGGAAGATCATCTTAGCTTCTTAAAGACTACATCAACAGAATGTATGTCCTGGCAGGTTTCAACACACTAAAAAGGTCTTTTGTCTGTGTCATCCAAGGACATGACAGAGTATAGGGTGCGGTGGGCTTGGAGTAAGAAAGATCTGGGTTCTAATCTAGTCTCAGACACTAGCTGCATGATTTGGGACAAGTCACTTGACCTCCCTCAGATTTAATTCTCTGATGTGCTAAAACTAGATGATCAGCCCCTACATCAAAGAACTGTTGCAAGGGTCCAGTTGTCTCCCCGAATACTCTTCTCTGGGTTTGTGTGACATTGGTACCTCTTGGTTCTTTTCCAATCAGTCCAATTACACCTCAGGACTCTTTAGTGAAATCACACCAATTGTCAGTATTCCCCCAAGGCTCTGTCTGGGGCACTCTTCTCCAGTCTCTCTGTATTACTGCCCTTGGTGAGATAATACCTGGACTTAATTATCATCTCTACACAAATGATTTTCAGATCTATATAACCAGCCCCATTCTCTCTTCTGAGTTTCAGTCTCACATACATTTTAATCTGGATGTCCCATGGGTATTTTAAACTCAGTTTGTCCAAAACAGAACTCATTCTCTTTCCCACAAAACCTTCCCTTCTCCTAAATTTCCCTATACATGTGTGTACACACACGCATCACACAGGATCCATAATCACCTCTCTAAGAAAGGGGAGAAATGATTTAAAAAAGGGGCATGACTAACAGTCCTCAAGGAGGCAGAAATAGGAGACTGGGAACGATTCCCCAGCATTCTAAAGCCAATGCAAGCATTTGAAAGGTGTTTGGGTTAAAAAAAAAAACAGTACAAGAAACATGATCCACTAAATGTCAAGTGTCCAGAAAACAAAACCCAAAACCCCCACACCTCAGTTTTTCTAACACCGCTCCACTAACAGGCAATTTGGGTTTGGACGTCAAGTTTCTGCTTTTTGTTTTAAAATCTAATATTGGTTAAATGTCTTGTTATTTTTCTTTCAAATGGATTTGTTTCTTGTAAAGAAATTGTTTTGAATGTAAACCAAATACGTGTCTTATTTGTCAATAATTCCTTCTGTTAGTTGAATGGAAAGAGTCATCTTTTCTCTGCTACTGAAACACTATTTTCTCCTTTTTAATCCCACCCTTTTTAGGGTTTGGGTCTATCACCTAGCTCGAATACTAAGTCCATCTTTTATCAAATTGCTAAGCTTTCCAAGAACTTTTTTTGTCTTTTTTTTTTGGGGGGGGGGGGGGAAGGCAAGGAAATTGGGGTTAAGTGGCTTGCCCAAGGTCACACAGCTAGTTAAGTGTCAAGCGTCTCAGGCTGCATTTGAACTCAGGTCCTCCTGACTCCTGGGCCAGTGCTCTATTCACTGCGCCACCTAGCTGCCCCCCCAAGTACTTTTGTTAAATAATCCTTTCCCGGGTTTTTTCTCTAGATTCACTAAACATCGATATTTTCTATGTATTTGTAAAGTGTTTTGCAAACCTTACCACGCTATCAAAGCGCTGCCGTCACTCTCGTCGGTACCGTGATTATCCCTGTCTGGACGTCTACTGCTCATGGTGGATTCCACTTGGCTCCGTCTCCATTTCTACTTCACAATTCTTCTGCCCTTGCACCGTGCCAGGCCCCCAAGACCCAAGGACAACGGACCAAGTCGTTCCCACCCCACAAAGCTTCGCCACCACTCCAAGACAACCCTTCAGCCCGTGAAGGTTCAAGGTGATGAGCTAATAGTTAGCACAAATTAGTCATCATCTGAAAGGATGCATAAGCCAAAGATAAGCAAACTGCAACAGAGGGACAAGCGTGATTTAGATACTGTCGGGCTTGTGGCAAAATAGGCTTACTGAGACCATTACTGAATGAGAAGAGTCGTCAGCTCAAAGACTTTCAAAGCAAAGTGACTTGTAACTGAAACAAATAGCCACTGAGAAGGGAATAGTTGGATGAACTGTGGCATGTTAGTGCAAAGGAATAATAAAATGCAATTTCAGAATGACAAGTACGCTAAGGAATAGAAAGGAAACTGGAAAAAAAAACCCTCTTCTTGCAGAGCAAGTGATGGGTAGTACTGTATTTTAAGTTAATAATACATATTTTTAAATATATTTTTAATATATATATATTTTTTAATATATTTTAAAATATATTTTTTAAAGCAATACAGACCTTTTGAGCCAAATCGCATCATGTCACATATTAAAGACATAAATAAAAGACGGTCTTTGACTGACAGCAGAAAAGAAGCCTGGAGGTCACCTCAGGCAGTCCAACTTCCTAATTAACTGATGAGGAAACTAGGGCTCAGGGAGCTGAAATGTGCCCACTGTCTCACAGGTAACAGAACTGGGATGGAAACCCTCTGATTGAGCTCAGAACAAGAAAAGGGCAACAACATGGGAACTAATCATTCAAAGAACCATGTTTCCAACTAAAATTTTAACATTCTCAGAATCTGCCTAATAAAATAATTGCTTAGATAAAAATCTCCCTGGAATGTAACAAAGCACCATCTGTATGCTTGAGATGACTCAGCAGCCACTTGTAAGCTGACTTCATTTAGCTGAGGCACCAAAATACCCTGGGAGAAACAAGTCAGATCACCCAACAACCTTGATAGCCATCTCTCCTCAGAGCTTAGTAAAAGCAGCCCAGGACCCTGAACCCGAGAGCCCTAGGGGCAGCAGGGTCAAACCACCACACAGCCATCATCTGGGGAGGTGGTTACTGCAGTGATGGGTGATGGGGCCAGCTATCCCCATCAACTGCCTAGCTGAAGTAGCAGGGGCCCCTGAGAGATAAGAAACAGCTTGAACCTTCACCATCTCCTCCTTGACCACCACCTCCCCATAGACCCTGATGGGGACAGCCCAGGACTTTGAACCCAAGAGCCTTGGGAATAGCCAGGCTTCCAGCCCAGTGACCTCAGCCATCTTCCTGGCCCTGTCAATTGGTTCTGCATCAGAAATGGATATGATTTTATTGGTGGACTTGACATTAAAGAGGCATTTCCATCTGCTTTGCTGTTCTACCCTCAGGGACCTTTCCACATGACTTGGAGCTGAAACCTTACCCAGGAAGGGTCTCCCTCCACTAGAATAGGAGCTCTTGGAGAACAGGGGCAGTCTTCCTCTTCTCCTGCTATCTCCCTGCAGGGTTTGCACATACAAGTATTTAATAAATGCCTCATTCATTCATTCATTCACTCATCCCTACTTATTTCTATTCTATCCTTAGAATAAAGTTCATTTCATGAAGACATGGCTAAACTGTTACCAGACAGAGACTTTTAAATGCTCTGCAGAGAGGGCCCTTGACCAGTTTCTAGTGAGGGTGACCCTACTGGGCTTGGCCTGGTCACTATCTTGGACATAACACACCTGCCCCTCAGAACTCAGGTAGCAATGACCTTACGCTGTCACACAGTATATTCATCTCTAAGCCTCATTCTCCTACTAGACTGGAAGCTCCAAAGAGGACAGGCATCCCATCCTTATCCAAACCCTCTCTATCCCCCCATGGCCTAACACAGTTTCCCACACGTAGCAGGTGCATAATGAGTAATTGCTGAATTAATAAATGAATGAACTTCTGCCCAAAGAAACAGAAGTCCTGACTTGTGCATGGAAAGTGGCTTTAGGTAACTAAAGAGGGAGGCTCACGTCACAGATGCAGAGCTGGACCAGCCGGTCCGACCCTCTCATTTCAGACAGAAGCCACTGAGGCGGCCAAGTGGCTCGGCCCAAGGCACACACGGACATGGATTCAGAGCCATGATCTGAAGCCAGGACTTTCTGTCTCAACACCTCCCGAAGTCCTTTCGCTATCATAAAGGTCAAGGGATTGCGACTGATGAAGGTAACTGACTCACTGACTGAAGGCAGCTCTTTGCATTTTAACTTTCCCTGGTTAAAGTCCTGCTCCAATGCTTCATCCAGGCAGGGGGTGACCCTGCATTCTCAGAATACCTCTGACAAGGGCAAACCCGGTGAGTCTCGAATGCCCACCAGGGTAGGGACTGCTGATCCCCAACAGGGAAACGGGCTGCCCCAGGCTCACAGGCATGGAAGATGTGAGACTGAAGGACAGACCTCATCAGACTTTCCCGAGCAGTCTCGGAGTACAAGCAGCCTGTGTGCTTACCATGGGGGCATGGAGCTGGCCTTACCTCCCGGTGACGGGAGGCCTGGGTCTGTGTGGCAAGGCTGAGCCCACGCTCCCAAGCGACGGGCCGAGATGCAGCACCTGCAGCTGCATCTGCTCCTTCAGACGCCAGAAGGCTGATAAACAGAGCAAAGGGCTGACTACTTAAACACAATTTTTATTGAATGACACAATATCAGAGTGGCCTGGCATCTCCTAAGTGCTTACAAAAATGCTTGCTGACTGACTGCTTGACCACACAAAGCTCTGCTCTCACTTCACAGTGTTACCTTCAAAAGCACCAGGGACTCTAGGAGGGCTGGGGTTTCTTCTTTGTAGGAGGGATGGAGTGGGGGGAGGTGTCTGAGGAGATCTGGGAACTCCGGAAGATGTTCTGAGACACCAATTCACAAAATCTGAAGGGCTGAAAGCAATGTTCGAAGCCTTCTGGCTCAGCCTGTGGGTCCAGGAAGGCATTCTTCCGGGCTGCCCTCTGTCTCCTGGCCAGTCTCCCTAGAGCAAGGACAGGCAGCCCAGATCCAGCAGGTAATCGATCTTTGTGGGAAGCAGGGAAGTGGTAGAGCAGACAGAGCCTCTGCCTTCTCAGCAGGTGCCGCCATCTCTCCATTAGGGGGTGGCACCCGCCTGCCTGCTGGGAAGTTGTGCCAACCAGAACTGTCAGCTCAGCATTTCTCCACCTCAGATCCCTCACTCCAGAATTGCTGGGTGGGACCAAATGACTCACAGACCTGACTCCATGGGCTGAATGAGCCAGCGCACACTGTGGCAGAAAGGCCCGGCCTTGGAGTCAGGGACCTCAAGTCCCAGCTCTGCCACTCAACCAGTCACGAGACCCTGGGCAAGTCACCTAATGTCTTGGGCCTCAGTTTCCTCATGTGTCAAGTGGGGAGGGCAATATCTGCAGACGTCACATAAGGAGGCTCAACAGAGAAAATAAACGTGACCCAGTTGGCAAACTTTAGCACATACAAGAAGCGTGAATCAGGGTACCATGACAGGAAAACTCAGACTTGGAGTTCAGTGCCAGGCACAACTGTCGAGTCTCCCTGGGTACTAAGGTGGCTGACCTGTGCAGAGAAAGTGAGTGTCTGTGAAGCTCTGCAGACACCTGCTCTGACTGGGGACCCCAACGATGCTGTGACAGGGACAATGTTACCATTCCCACTTACCAAGTGAGGTGAAGGAGGCTCAGAGAGGCCCTGACTGGCACGGGATATAGCAGGCACAGAATTAGAACCCAGCACTCCATGAGCCCCCACCAGACCTCTCTCCACTCCTCCCCACTGTCTCTTTAGCTCTTGTGGTCAGAACATGGAACAAAGCACTGCCTCGACAGCTCATTCCTGTCTGTCTACCTCCTGTTTCCTCTTAGAAGAGATTCAATACAGTGATGGCCACCAAGTTTATCAGATGTAAGACAGTGTGGGGGCAGAAAGGAGACATTTACCCGGTGATATGGGCCTGCTGGAACTGGGAGAAGGCGTGTAAGGGATTGGGCTGGACACAGTGCGAGGTCTTAATCCTTGGGCAGACATCTCATTAAAATACCTGAAAGAAAACCAAAGAAGAGGGTCAGAGGAGGGGCATTTCTAACCCAGTATCTAAAAATCCTTTAAAGGAAAGCCTGCAAGGAAACACCCAGGGTTCACAGACCCGGATACTATGTTCCATCATTCAGAGAACCACACCACATCAGTAACAGACACCTGAAAATCCTGTTCCCTGATTACTCAGCCACAGACCTACCAGACACTAGCAGAGGGAGCTTGCTTTGGGAAATCCAAAGGCTCTTCTGCTCAGCAGGAAGGTTCACCAGCCAAAGTGCAGTACAAAATTCAGACCAGAAAACGGGAAAATTTATTCAAAATTACAATTACACCAACCTGTTCTTCCTGTCCCCCTGCCCGATACTAGAGGGGAAGCTGACTTAAGTAGTCCAACTTCAACCATATTATCATTAAAAACCAAAAACAATCCTGGGAATGTGTGGCATGAAATCTATGTGAGTTATTCAGTGAATGAGGAACACACAGATGCAGGTAATTACAGATAAGAAACACCATGGAGACTTTTGAAGGCGTTCTGGCTCTCCGGGAAGTCTGTCTGTAGAACAGCTGCTGAGTGCTTTAGGGCAATGGGATCTGAGATGGCTAGGTCTGGGTGAGGGGTAATTCAAATACATTCTATGTCTTTACTGGGGGGATAACAGTCCCCTTGCCTTCCAGAGAAGGGGAAGCCAGGTGTGCTCTGGCTACTGGAGGAGGCTAGGTCCTGGTATACACTCTTCTGCCCTTGCCCTAGGCTCCCCAGTGCCTGGGGCAGTGCTGGGCAAGTAGCAGGCACTTAACATAAAATGTTCATGCTCAGCTTGGCCCTGAGTTAACATTAAGACAGAATGAGGGGAGCTAAAGGCTCCTTCAGTAGCACAGCTGCTGACTCAGAAGAGCCAGCAGAGCTGGCAGGCCCCATGGTTTGCCTGTACTGCCAGCAAAGCTAAAATACCTTTACTGAACCCACATATGTGGTTCACAAAATGCCAGACCAATTGGCCTGCAAACGCCGTGTGCGTGCTAAAGAAAGACAGCGTCAGCAGCAAGAAGCTTACTTCGTAAACAATCCACAAGGATCTGCTAAAAACCAAGGTCAGAGGCAGGCCGACAGCCCTTGGGTCTTTCTCTTTTCAGGGCTGTCTAACCCACATGGGCCTGTGCTCCCTCCAAGATGAGGCTCGCTCAGCACTCTATGCCTACAACACCCACCTTCCTCAAGTTTAAGGGTCTCTACAGCACACACCAAAATGGCAAAGGGTGGGGGGGGGGCGGGGGGCATTTCTTTTCTTTGTAGTGAGCGCCTCATGCACGGCCAGGGTGAGGGGTATTTAATTTCCTGACCCCCTCAAGTGCTGCTGCCCTGCCTTCCCCTTCTAACTGCCTACCTCACATTTAGCGAGTCTGCATTTTTTCTGAATCTCCTTAGAGATAACCACACAAAAACTCCTCGTGAGGAGGTCATCCAGCACAGTACCTGGCCCCTGAGAGGTTGCTGATAAATGCTGACTGCCTAAGGAGCAGACCTTGGCGAAGGACGTTCAGACACTGTCTGCTGAGGTCCCTTGCTCCCTGGAGGTCTAAACATAAACTACCATCTGCCCCAGATCACCAGGCCAGCTGGAGGTGATGAGGGTGATGACGATGGTGAACATTCACATACATGTACAGTTATGTGTTTATATGAGTGGGTGGCAGCCGGGTGGCACCATAGTACAGACGCATCTGCCTGAGCACAAACCCGGCCTCAGACACTTACTAGAAGATGGAAACAGGAAGAAGGGGCGGATTGGGCCAAGTATACATGGAAGATACCCATGCTGGAGACCCAACTCCTGGAGCAACAGCAAACATGGCAGCTGCACCAAGTGAAGATGGCATGGATGGATGGGCTTGGCAGGAGTCCCTGAGCTGGCACCTAGAGGTCTTCCAGGCCCTGCTCCCTCATCCCGACCCTCCTCCAAACCCTGTTCCCCCCTCATTTCTCCCTCCTCCTCCTCTTTGCTTCCTTTATTTCTTCATAAGCCTCTCCCACAGCCCCACGTTCCCCACTGGAGAAAGGTGTTTTTAGCTAACTCTAGGGGGAAGAACAGCCTAACACATAATTCCCAGCCCATTCCCCTGCTTTTTTTTTGGGGGGGGGGAGGGAAGCATCAGGCTTGTGACTTGACTAAACACACTCCTCCCTCCTCCAAACAGCCCCATACCTGCTCTGTGGAGAGGCTAGAACACATCAGGAAACAGGACCAGGACCTGCTCCCGGGTCTGTCCCCTATACCACACGACCTTCTCTTTCTCTTAGATATTCCAACCGCCCTCACACCCTGGCATCTGCATAAATCTCTCCACCTTTCGTCGTCCATCTCCAAGCTGGACTCGCTTTCTGAAAGCTGCCGACACAGGGCCTCTCTCCGCTCCATTTCCCGCTGGAGTTTTCTCTGAAGCCTCAGGTTTTCTTCCCGCATGTGACGTTCCTCCTCCAAATACTGGGCCATCTTCTCTGAGTCTGAAAGGCAGCATTTCCCATTAAGTGGGGTCTCATACACAGGTTAAAGAGAAACAGTGGAATGGGATACTGTGGATGGGGAATGGAATATACACTACAGGACTTGAATAATGGGGAGTGGGAAGGGGGGACAGGGATAAATTGTTTTCTTTCTCCTTTTCTTTGTTTTAACCTTTCGTCTGTCATGACCCTTCTGGTAGCCAGGGAAGGCCCATTCTCAGAAGAATGCTTTTAAATGTATAAAACACACAGTTACAAAGGAAACCAGCTATGCTGAAATACAGCCGTCGGTTTGTTTTTCAAAAATTCACAAACCCCAAATTAAGAACCCCTGAGCCCCCAGTGGAAGGATAGAGGAGAGATATATTAAGAAATGAAGGTAAAAGAGAAAATACCCATTTTAGGAGAAGTCAGGAAGCAAAATGTTAGAAGTAGATGACTTGAATCACAAAGTCATTTTAAGTGACCATACTGCCTCTAGGGTGGGGAAGCCAGGGGCTTTGAGAACACATGCTGGCTCAATGTTCCTACAAGTCTGGCTGACTGCCTCACAGATTCATCTTCCCTGGGCATGCTGCAGCATCCCTACACAATGCCCAAATCAAACCCAAGCAATGAGAAGAAGCTCATGGGAGAGCAAAGCCCAGGTTCTCAGCTACAGGCAGAAATGGCCCTCAGTCTCTGAGACACCTGCCTTGGTGCCTTTAAAGAAACATTCACAACAGGACTATAAAAAGAAGTGGTCTCTGCCAGCGCCTTGTCTGAGAACAGGGGGAGCCCCCAAAGACTGACCATCTCAGGTAGTGAATATTCCGTCCAGATATCTACACTGAAAAGATCCTATTTTGTGGCTATTACAAGATTACTGCCAACTTGGGTCTTCTGACTTTGCCCTTCCTGGAGTTTGCAGTAATAGTAATAATAATAACAGCTAGCATGTGTACACTGCTTCAAGGTTTGCATATCACCGTGTAGGTCATTATTGTTCCCCCTAAACCTTCCCCACTTCTCCTTTCCCTATTACTATCAAGGACACTACCGTCCCCACAGATCCTCAAGCTCCCAACCCAGGAGTCATCCTGGGCTTCTCCCCACATCCTTGCTGTGCATCCAGGCTGTGCAAAGGGCTGCCAATTTCACCTCTGCAGAATCTCTTGTTGATTTCACCTAGGCAGCATCTCTTGTCGATTTCACCTCTGCAGCATCTCTTGTCGATTTCACCTCTGCAGCATCTCTTGTCGATTTCACCTATGCAGCATCTCTTGTCGATTTCACCTTTGTGCCATTTCTTGTCAATTTCACCTCTACAACATCTCTACAATATGCCGCCTCCTTTTCCCCTCTGACACTGTCCCCATAGTGGTGCAGGACCTGGTCACCTCATATCTGTACTATTATGGTAGGGTATTAAAATATTTAGCTCCCTGATGGGGGCTGACATGCCTGCAGTCTCTCCCCACTCCAATCTATCTTCCATTTAGCCACTACAGTGATTTCCCAAAAGCTTGGGTCTGATCATGTCACACTTTTATTCAATAAACCCCAGTGGCTCCCTATCACCTCCAGGAGCAAATACAAAATGCTCTACTTGGCATTCAAAGCCCTTCCTAACCTACTTCCCCTTCTACCTTTCTAACCTTCTTGCACCTGATTCCCCACCACACACTCTTGGGCTCCTGGTTGTTCCACAAACAAGACCGTCCATCATTCGACTCTCTCTCCTCCATTCCAACTACTGACTTCCCTGGCTTCCTCCGAGTCCCAAGTAAAACCCCAGCCAGGTCCTACAGGAATCCTTCCCCCAGCCCACTTCATTCTGCACTTTCCTTCCAGGTTCACTATTCCCTATTTATCCTGTAGATAGCTAATTTGTCCATAATGGTTTACATGTTGTCTTTCCCATTAGATTGTAAGCTCCTTGAGGGGAGGAACTCTCTTTTGCCCTTTTTTGTATTCCCACTGCTTAGGACAGCGCTTGGCTTATAGCTTAATGGATGTTTACTGTCTGTCATGTATCATCTCATCAGATCCTCATAACCAGGTCTTATCATTATCCACTGTTGTGGTTCATTTGGTTTTTAGTCATGTCTGACTCTTCATGACCCCATTTGGGGTTTTCTTAGCAAAGACACTGGAGAGTGGTTTGCCATTCCCTTCTCCAGCTCATTTTACATATCAACTGCATGTGTGCAACTTGTGGTGGAGGCTTCCAAGCTCATATTGATTGGCCTGATCAGCCACAGTTAGATCCAATACACCTTGACTCCAACATAGAGATGTCATTTTGGTCCTCACCAACAGATGAAGACACTAAGGCAAACAGGGTGAAGTGACCTGCTCAGCTAGGACCCACACAGCTAGGAAGTGTCTGGGGCCAGATGTGAACTCAGGAAGAAGAGTCTTCCCTGGCTCCAGGCCCAGCACTCTAGGCACTGCACCACCTAGCTGTCCCAATTATTATCCCCATTTCACTGACGAGGAACCTGAAGCAGACACAGGCTAAGAACTTGCCTAGGGTCCCACAGCTAAGGATCTGAGAGGATATGAACTCAAGTCTTCCTGACTCCAAGACTCCCACTCTAACTACTTTACCAAAGGCTCTGGTAGCAGAAGACCTGGATTCTAATCCTGCCTGTCATTTACCGCCTGCATCACTTCATCAGGATGTAAAGGGGTGAGACTAGATATCCCCAGTGCCAACCACAATGTCTGGCACATAGCAAGCTCGCCATAAATACTTGATAGACTGATTGATGGCTTCTGAGGCCTCTTCCTGCCCCAGCCCTACCATCCTAAGCTGCCACTTCTCTCAGAGACTCAATTTCCCCACTGTTGCACTGCACAGCCTCTAAGACTCCTTTCAGGTCATCAGGAATCCTCTTGAGGGCAAGCTCCCAGCACTTACTTATGATGAGGTCCTCTCTGCTTCAGTCACAGTGATACCACTTCAGCTCCTCCACTAGAGGAAGCTCATCTCCCCCACTCAGGTGGAGGACCACTTGCCACATATGCTGGACAAAGGATTCTTATTGTGGATATCAGACTATGTGACCAGTCTCAAATTTTGAGTCAAAGGATCTGGGTTCAGATCCTGTCTTACTTATAGGACATTAGCACAGAAGAAGACCAGTCTCAAATGGCACATGGTCCATGCTTAATAAAGAACCCTAACCCTAAATGCATGAGGGCCTGGGGAGCCTGAGCACATCACAGGGCCTCCCTGGGCCTCGGGCTCCACATCTACCAAAGAAGGGGCTCGGAGCAGATGACTGACCCCTGCTGGGGAACTCAGCTTTCAGTTCCAAAAGAAGTGGGGACGGGAGGGAATTGGCTGGCCTCCAAGGCCTCTCCTGCTCTAATGCCATGATCCTATGATTATGGGCGAGTCACTTAACCTGTCTGCCTTGGTCTCCTCATCTGTATAATGGGGATAAAGCCGGGTTGTTGTGGGACTCTAGAGAGAGGATCCCTAGAAAGTGCTCTGCCAACTTTTCAGCCCAGGAAGGGGGTAGTCCTCCTGCACTGCTCCCCCCTAAGACGAGCCTCAGTGCTCTCCAAGAGAGATTCAGAAGTTTGCTGGCTAGCTCTCAAACTGAGCCACAGGAGCTAAGTGATCCAGGCTTGAGGAAGGGAATGTTAAATACTAGGTTAGCCATGTAATGCTATCTCTGTCCCCCTCCACACACAGAGCAATCTGGCCACAAAACAGCCGACCCACCATGCTGCTCCTTAGCCCTCTAGGGCTCAGGAAGGGCAGAAAACATCATACTTCACCGAGATTTCTGGGCTTTTCCAGACAACCTCTGATGAGCAACAGTCCATTTTTTCAAACGCTGAACTGACACTGTTTCCTAGAACGGTCACACTCATCCCTAGAGTTACAAAGCCAATGGGGCCATCACCCAGAAGTCACATCTTTCCTCTGGCTCAGGCAGAGTAGTGTGGGGGAAAAAGCTGGACCGGATTGGGTCAGGAAAACTTCCATTCAAATCCTGCCTGCCAAGGCCCTCCTCCTCTCTCAGCCTTGGTCACTTCCCTCAGAGGGTGGACCCGAGGCTCCCACAGCTCCATGGCCTGTCTCTTGTTACAGGACGAGGAGAGTCCAAGCCCAGTCCCCTCCTCTGTCCAGGCTCACAGGCTGGGAGCCAAACCTGGGACAGGCCCTCTCAAAATCTTCCCAAATATCACAGGATGTGGCTCTAAAGGCAAGGTGGGAGAGGGGTGAGCAGAGGGATCTGAGGGCTGGGAGATGCATGGCCCAGGTGCTCAGTTCATCCTATGTAACCCTGAAGCTCCCTTGCCCTTCTTCTCTGGGCCTAAGTTTCCTCCACTGTAAGTTGAGGGGTCTGCACCCTTCCAGGAGCCCTCTGAGGGCAGGGTCTGTATTTCTGCCTTTCTCTGTATTGTCAGGGCTTAGCAAAGCATATAGCATGTAGCAGGCATGTGATAAATGTCTACTGATATCTTTATTATAAGAAATGCTCCTTTTTTTGTTCTGTGTTTTCAGTGGAGAGGGCTAAGAAGAGAAAGCCACTTGTGGTCATCTTCCCAAAGGAGCCTGACAGGTGGGAGGGGGAGGTGCTCCAGGTGTGAATGCTGGAGGAGCTTTAGCTGGGTCAGCGCAGTCTTGGTTTAACTACCTGTTTTACTCTACAGGGGTCACGATACATCTGTCATGCACTGGGAGTAACCTGCTCTTGTATGTAATGGGAGAAAAACCAAAATCAGCAATAAAACTGAAAGAAAAAACACCTAGAAAAAAACAAAATCTAATGTAACCTCTCACCCACTCCAGGGATGAGTGAATGTGCCCCAGACCTCATTACTAGAAACTTAGCATCATATTCCTCGTGGAAAAGCCTTAACTACAATTCCCCCCACTTTGGCACCATGTCTCAAAAGGTAGTTAGCAAGTACAGAGTTTTCAAAAATCTCAAAGCTGTTTTGTCAACCGATACTTGAACCGATGAAACAAAGACTCAGATGGAGATAATCTTGAAGGGAAAGGGAATTAGTTAAGAAGTTCATTTGTGACCTTACCCTTAAAAAGGATGGGGCATTTATCTATTTTGTATGAGCGGCATTATTTAATAAAATGACTGATAAAAAGAAATAAATACCTATCTACAGACTGACTGCACCTGTGATCTCAATCTAATCCTGCAACAACATGCCCTTGCTGCACACCTGTGCAGCCAGGCAGCCCAGCTCCCCAAGCTGCTTTCTTCCCCTATGACCCAGGAGCGACAACTGCCATGGCATCTACCCTCACACAGACACTGTGACAGTCGCTGTAGTGGTGATTACGGGGTAGGGGAACCTACCAGTGTCAGGCACAGGGGCTGGGAGAGACCCAGTGCCCAGCAGACCAAAGGGAGGGAGCAGGGCCTCTCGGATTATAATTCAGCACTCTAAAAAAACATTTAACACGTCCCTGCCGTAGGCAGTGCGTGATCAAGAGCCATCAGGATACAAAAACATCATTCGGGCTGTGAGGCCCCTGCCCTCAAGGGGCTTACAATCAAACAAGAGCCAGTGCCATCCTGAGTCTGGCACAATGCTCCTTACCGTGAGCCCTGGACAGACCTACCTGAGGATGAGGAAGGTCATCACCAGCATGGGGAGGGGGCGAGGGAACACGATAACTGACTCTGTACATGAGGAAGATCATTCTGGCAAAAACATGCAGGGCTGCCTGGGGGCAAGGGGCAGGGAGAAGTGGCGAGACCTGCTAGGAGGTGCCTGCCACGGCCCAGGCGGGTGGCACACAGCTGGCTGGCGCACAGCTGGCCACTCCTCCTGCCTTTATCGCTACTGCATCTGTCACAGGAAGGACAAGGCAGGCTCTGTTGGTAAGGAAACGGCTAGCAAGCAGCCATTGTTTCTGAAAGCTGAGAGGAATGTCAGCAGGCCAGACACAGCTCTCGAGGAAAAAAAATGTTTGGGGACGGGTGATAATGCGCACGGAAGGGGAGTGAACAAAACTGAACACTGACAAAGGAAAAAGGTTTCCAAGGGGGTTGATGGGAAAGGCCTGTTCAGAGTCAAGGCAAGCAAAAGCTCACAAACTTTCAGAAAAAACTGTCCTTTCTCTTCTTGGGGTCTTGGTTGGGGAGGCTGGGGACCCCCGAGAGTGGTGTCTACTTCCTGTGCCCCGACAGAGGGAGGCCAGGCAATCTCACAGCTGCTCGAAGGCCAGGGCTGCCCCACACGACCCAGATGACCACCCCAGGGTCCCAAAAGCCCCAAGTACAAAGGAGGAAGCCAGGGGGTACGGAGCCCTGCCCAAGGAACAGACTCTTCTCCTTAGCTTCCACCCCTTCTATTCTCCTCACGTTGGCAGGCGCGCTCCAGGGGACTAGCCGCTATTTTGCTACCGGTGCTCTCTGCTGAACATTCACAGACGATTCACTCCCAGTGCCATCGGGGGGTGCTGGAAGGGAAGCTCCTTGAAGGCCCATCTCTCTTTGCTTGTACTCAGCACACTCTAAGTGCATGATGAATGCTGGCATGGACAGAACGGCAGCATCCACAACACGGAGAGAGACAGGTGCCAAGTGCCCCTCTCACTCTGTCCAGCATCTCCAGGCATCCTTCCCCGCACAACCCCGGGACTATAGGCCTGCAGCCGACAGGACTGGCCCAGGACTTCCTCCTACAAAGCCTGCCCCCTCCAAGGGGAGGGAGGGCACACACCTGTCCCTGGCAATGGGGATGGCCCATGAAAGGCAAAGAGCCAAAACCAAGATGCTGGGGTCAAGAAATAGCTAACAGATGAACTTGGGGGATGAGATGCAAGAGAGGGGAGCTGTGAGAATGAAATAAGGTATCATTTAAAGACCAGTGGTGGACAGAGCGCTGGCCTGGCATCACAAGGACCTGGGGGTTCAAATCCTGCCTCAGGGGCTGGCTGTGTGGCCCTGGGCAGGTCATCTCACCCTGTCTGCCTCAGTCTCCTCATCTATAAAATGGGCTGGAGAGGGACATGGCAAAGCCCTCCAGCATCTCGGCCAGGAGGACTCCAAATGAGGTCACAGAGTCAGACATGGAAATGACTGAGTCACAACAAGAACTCGGGTGGAAAAGGGGCCTTCATGTATAGAAGTGGGAGCTTCTGCTTAAGCCTGCAGGTCACAGGGGGCACTGAAGGACGGCTCAAAGGGAAGTGATGTGGCCTTTTCTCTTTCTTTTCTTTTTCCAAGAGAGGCCGACATCACCAAGTGGCAAAGAGTAGAGGCAGGATTCAAACCCAGGGCCTCCTCCTCCTGATCCAGCAGGCTTGCTGAGGAAGTGTTTGCCTCAGATTGCTGAGGCCTATTCCAGCTCTGATGCCTCAAGTCAGATGAAGCAAAGCCTACCTCCCCTGCCGCTGGCACCTCAGTCCCCAAAATCTGTACTTTCGGGGGGCTGCAACCTAGAAATGATTAAACTGGGAGAAAGGAAAGTGCTAAAAACCCACAAATGACCACAGGACCATCGGCCCAGGGCCGAGGGAGGCTCACAGGCTTCTGGTGAGGAGCCCGAGGTCCGGGAGCCTCCGTGGGTCGCTCTCCCTGGTGCCCAGGTGGGAGGGGGACCCACTGCGCTGGAAGAGAGCCTCCACGGGGCCCACGCCAGAAACGAGCACCTGAGGCCTGGGGACACGGGCTGGGGAGGTCTGCGCCACGAGGGCAGGGGGCTTACGCTGTAACTGGGCTGCTCGCAGCTGCTTCTTCAGTCTCTCCACCTCATTCTTTAAAAAGCGGATGTGCCGCATCATGTTTTCTGGGGAGTCGATCTCCATGGAGATATCCCGAGGGGATGGGGGAGCAGAGACGGGCTGGTCTAACTTCTCCTGCAAGATTCTTCGTGGGAAAGAAAAGGCACAGGTGAAGCCATTTTCCTAAAAACGCCCCCTTCACCCCACAAATCAGACAGGGAAGGGACCGCAGCGGGCAGTGGGCACAGAGAGTGGAGGGGACCTGCCCACACTCAGCAGCCCCAGCCTCCCTCTAAGATCCACCCCAGCTCCCAAAGGACTGAGGATCCCTCCTTAAGGGGATTTTGAGTCAGCTCTCCCAGGCCTGGCAAAGGGGCCCCCAAAACTGCTGGGGTTGTCTCCTCATCCTCGTGAGTCCAATTATCCATCTCTAGGTAGCTATTTCCCAGATCCTTCTGTCCAGCCGCTGTCTACGTCTAAGCTCCAACCTGCAATCTCCCCTGCCTGCTGGCCACATTACAACGGTCAGTACATACACATCTCAAACTCCAAATACCCCAAGAGGAAACCATTATCCTTCCTGAAAACCCCTCCGCCCGCCCTCAAACTTCCCTGGCCACTCCGTCCCCTGGGTCCACACCTCTGCACCTCGCCCTCGGCTGCTCTTTTTCATTCACTGCCCACGCCCACGCTGAGGCTCAATCCTGTCATTTCTAGTGTGTAAGTGTGCATGTGTGTGCACGTGTGCACGCATGTGTATGTACAGCTTCCCCGTGGGTCTGCCTGCTCCCATTTGCCCCCTGTGCCGCTGCCACTGACTTTCCTCATGAGCAGCTCTGACCATGGCCCTCCCTATCCAACAAACCCTACAGCTCCCTTAACCTCTGACATCAAACACCTGCCCTGCTGTTGGGCACCAGACTCTTCACAACCATTACCCTCCTCACTCACACACATTCTAGGGTCTGGCCACAACTTGTCGTTCCTCACCTATGACATTCTGCCTTCCCTTTCAGGGCTGTGTGCCCTCTGTGCCCCCATCAGAACATACGCTGCCTGAGGGCAGGGGGTCTTCCTGACTCCCACCCATCCCTCTGTCTTTGCCCTGGATACTCCTTGTATCTACTTATAGGCACACACTTTCTCACGGCAGACCTCAGTCCTTGTCTCCATGCTCCTAATGTCTAGCACCACGCCTGGCACTGCGCCTGGCAAGCAGAAGGGGCTTCCTCGGCGGTTAGGTGCATCTAAGGACTGATTCTGACTTCTGAAAGGCCTCGTGTGACTGCACTCGGCCCCAGACCCTGCCCCAGACCCTGCCCCTCGCAGAAGGCAAGCTCTTTGAGAGCAGGAACCAGTGCCCCTTGGTCCCTGGACCTTGACCATCTAACACAGTGGGAGCTGACACAGAATAGGGCCTTAATTACTGTGCGCTGTTCACCAGCTGAGAGTCCCCAAAGGCAAGGGGGAGAAGGCCCTCCGCTGATGACAGACGCACCCTCCCTCCGCCATCTTGGGCCCCACGAGGCCCTTTTGGGCATTTGCAAATGTTCCCCACGTGTTCAATCTGACCCTATGACGCTGTGGGGGAATGTCCTGGGAGCAGAATGGGAAATGACATGAGGAGCAGCCCAGAGGCCCCGGATTCCTCTGGCCCCGTCTCCTTGGGCGCTGCCCCAACCTCACCCTCCACGCTTCCACAATGTGTGGCTACAAGTGGACTGGAGGATGCCAAGAATGGAACAGCCTCTGAACTGACCACGATGATGGCATTTCTACCATCGATCTCACATTTCTGCTCTAGATGCCCCTGGCATTTCTCCAGGATGGCAGCCCAGTTTTTAAACAAGCATCAAGGACACGACCCAAGAAACCTTTGATACAGGCTCCCCGTGGTGGCCGTGGAGGCCAAGTAGGGCCTCCACTCTATGCCATGGCCTTTTCGGCTACGTGACTGGAAGGCAGAACTGGTGTGGGGCAGAGAACAGTGCTGGGCCAGGAGCCAGTAACGCAGGCTCTGAGCACCAACCAAGCTACGTAAGGAAGTGGGGAAGCTACTTAGGAGCCTCAGTTGTCTCATCTTTAAAATGGGTATAACTGATGTCTTCTGCACAGCTAAACAGTTTGAGAAATACAGACTAAACCAATGGTGAAGTCTGACTTCACATCCTGGAAATTGGTAAAAAAGGACCCAGACCCAGGATGGCAGTGCTGCAGGGACCGCAGGAGGGCCGGCACCACAATCCACCATTTCTGGCAGGGAGTCAGCATCCGTTTGAGAAAGATCTTTTTATTTGCTATGTTTAAGATGGTTTTAAGGAGGAGACGCTAGAAAGGGGGAATCAATGAGGAGGCCCAGGTGAAGCTATCAACTATGGGGTATAGTCATAGGAAGGGAGAGAAGAGAAGAGGCCGGGGGATGCTGCCCTAACAGAAGTGGCAAGGGCCAGCTGGACAAGGCGGGGTGAGGGCAGGGGCTGCTGGGAGAGGGAGGAGCTTAAGGTGACAGAGGCTGGACCTGCTGAGCATGCTAGAAGGGCCTGGGCTCTCTGGGACGGGGTCAGGATGCCTCCTGTACAGATGTCACCGGAGGGTGACGGTGTGGAAATAGGGCTTGGGGAGCAATCCATAGGTTCAGGGGCTCTGGAAGGACTTGCATGAGGAGTCAGAAAAAGAGAAAAGCCAGCCCTGGGGCCCCCACCTTGCTCCCCCAGGTCCCCCGCCCTGCCTCCTCCTGCTCAAAGACCACACCCACCGTTTTTCAGCCTCCAGTTTGTCCATCCTCTTCCAGAGCCGATTGACAAGCGCCTCCTGCTCTTGCTCCAATGTGTTTTCAAGGTCAATCTTCTCCCTCCGCAGCTAAAGGAGAGGAAGACATGGAATGAGAACGTGGGGCACGGGCTCTGCTAACGGGGCTCATGCCCAAGCAGGGGGGCACCTCACAGCAGACACAGAGGAGCTCTGCACAGCGCGCTCAGACTCAGCCAGGGACCAAGACATCATCCCCTCTGCCCACGTCTCTACGGCTCAGGGACGCCATGGTCACTGCCAGGCCCCTACTCTCACCAGCCAGTCTGCTGACACTGCATGTGCCTCACCCCACCAAAAGGCCAGAACGTGGCCTCCTCTGGTCCATCAGTCAGAACCTCTCCAGGGCTTTGTGCAGTAAGCAGACAGAGGGCTGATCTGGGGGTTCAAGGCCTGCCTCCAACACATAACGTGCCAGCAGACACGTTACAAAAATGTCAGTAACAGAGTCAGGAAGACTTGGGTCCAGTCCCAGCTCTGGCACATGCAGGTGGTGCAGCCGTGGACAACTCGATCCCTGACATACAAGTGGTCCAGGTGCTTGGGGAGGAGTCTCCACCCTGAGAGCCGCTCCCTACATCCTGAAAATTACAACACAAACTGAGGAGAAAAGATGCTGAAAAGCCAGGCCCTAGTCTGGAGATGATAATCACGATGAGGATCCCAGCTAACACTTTTATATCACCTTGAAGTCTGCAAAAGGAGAGAGACGCCATGATCTCCATTTTACAGATGAGGAAACTGAGTCTAAGAAAGGTCCCAAAACCTGCATTAGAGGCAGGACTTGAACTTCCTGGCTCCAAGCCTGACTTTCGATGGCCAGCTGATCCCTCTGCAGAGCTGGCCCCCACGTGGACAAGCAGAAGCCCGACGAGAAGCGCGCTTTAGCCATTCAGATCTGTCAGTCACCCCAAAGCCAGATGGCTGAAGATGCCAATGCTGGGCGGGGTGGCAATCTCCTCACATAAGAAAGCGCTTTCTCTTTCACACTCACCCACCCCCAGCAGTGCCCGGCCTTTCCACGGCCCAGCAGCAGTGAAGGCCTCAAGAAGCATGTTTCTCACAAGAGTTAATGTACTTTCTTTTTCAACATGAATAATACAGAAATGTTTTGCATGACTTCACATGTCTAATCCATATTATATTTGCTTGCCTTCAAAGGGGTGAGTGAGGGAGAGAAGTAGGAGCTCAAGATTTTAAAAAATGAATTTTAAAATGTTTTATGTCATTGGGAAATATTTAATGAAATTAAAACACTTTTAAATGTTTTTAAAATGAAAGAGTAAAACACACACACACACACACACACACACACACACACACACACACACACACACACACACACAAAGTGAGGTCAGTTCATACACAGGAGGCATCTGGCCAAGCCACAGGGAGGATCCATTCTGAACATGTGTGGGCCTCTGTCCTAGGCCAGCACTTTCAAGCATCTCTGTTAATAGGGCTTAGCTTCTAAAAGGTATCAGGGAGAACAACCAAGGAAACAGAAAGTGAGTGGGTCTAGCGCATCCCAAGGACAGTCACTATCATTTTTTCAAGAAGACTGGAGAAAAAGCACATGCAAAGTCAGGTGGCCGTCACCACTACTACCATGGCCATGGCCACAGCCCGACAGCTCCCAGACATGTAGAGCTCAGCAGACGTCCTTCTGGGTGGGCTCTTCCAACAAGGCAGGGGAAGGTATAAGAGGAGCAGCCTCCACAGCAAGGCATGCAGGCGAAGCCCAGGGACCTCTTCTCAGAATCATTTTTAAATGCATAAAATGAAACCTATCAGATGACAAAGGAAAGAAAACAAGTTTCCTGAAATAGCTATTTTTTAAAAAGAGGTGCCAGGCTAAGAAGAGGCCATTTCATGAATGCAGTGAATCCTGAGGGGAACATCACCAAATCAGGAATATTTAGTGTCCTTCAAAATGGCAGCTAATTAAATACACCTTTCCAGACTGCCTACTCTCCAAGTACTACTTGGGAACAAAGAAAAAGTCAGACTTCACTTTCCATTCCATTTTGGGAGCTAAATTTCTACCCACATAATGACTTTTGAAAATGTCAGTGAGCACTTTCATCAGCAGCTCAGATGAAGCACGTGCCAGGCCCTGCACATACAGCAATCCGATCTGGAGGGGTAGAGGGCAGCACTGACCCACTGGCAGTGTCTGGGAAAGACAAAAGGGAGCAAATGAACTGACAGAAAGAAGCCAGTAAGTCACACTAACTAACACTCACAGACGCGGTTTAGCTGCCAACCACAGAGCCCCCGACTGAAAAATCTAACCCCAGACGACCCAAAGGGCAGCGTGGCCATGCTTGGTGGGTGTACCCGGGCTGGCTACACTGAACCTACAATGGCGCGTGTGCAAAAAGACACCAGCCAAAGAGGGGAGGGACCACACAGGGACGGCCAAGCACTGGACTGGTCTTCATAAAATGGGAAACTACTTCAAGAGGAAGGTTCCCAGAATGCTCTGTGGACGCAAGGTCCCCAGGATGGATGGACTGTGCTAAGGGAATCCACTGTGCTCCAGCCCCTGGTCTGCCCGGCAGGACCTGCATGGGCTCGACTAAGCCTCTCACTGTCTCCAGGCATCACTCTGTTAATCGGTCAAACAAGAAGCTTGGACCAAATGACCCTGACAGTCACCGACAGCTCTGAATGTAGGATGGAGGCAGCATCCTCACTACTAACAGATCACTGAAATGAAGGTTCACAGAGTGCTTTCCCCTCAACAACCCTGTGAGGGAAGGAGGGCAATCAGATTCATTCCCACTAGAACGATAAGCATTGAGGACAGCTCTCAGGAGAAAAAATGGTGAGGCAGCCAGAGGGGGCTGATGGGACAGGAGAAAGGCAGCCCTCTCAGCCTTCATGCCTCAGCTCCAGCTCAGCCAGGGTCAGCTGGGAGGAATCACAGGGTGAACACACTTAGGTGTCGAGCCTCGGGGCTTCTTAGGGCCAGCTTGGGTGGGGACAGGAGGGAGCTGAGGAGGAGCGATGTTTTAGAAAGGATGCTGAATTTACAGACAGAGGACCTGGGTTCTCTGGGTTCAAAACCCAACTTTGACTCTTCTATCACTCAAAAAGCCCCTGCTACATGCCAGGAGTTGGGCCAGATGCAGGCATACAAAGACAAAAATGAACATTGCAAGCCTTCAAGTGCAGCATGTCCTCCAACACGAGGCCTTCTTGATCCCCCCCACCAATAATCTACCTCCACTCACTGTGTGCATGCAACAGGTGAATACTTACATATATGATGCATCTGCATGGATATGTGTATAAATGCACAGTGTGACATATGCATGTGTATGTACACGAGTATGTTTATGCTATGTATGTATATTGTGATGAGAATTAATGTATATATGTTAAAGTACACAAGGAATGTGTTTATGATCTATGGGTATATTTGGGCATACACGTGCATGTGTACATATAAAAACATGTGTGGTATAAATATGTGGGTGTTACACATATGTGATTGTATCTGACATGTGGGTTGTTTGTGTGTATATATAAACGCGTGTCTACATATGTATGCGTTTATGTGTATATGTATGCAGATGATATGTCTGCGTCTGTCCCATTAGAACATAAGTTCACTGTTTTGCTTCTGTCAATGTATCCAGCATTGATCCTGTATCTTAATGCCCTGGACAAGTCAGGGGTGGAATTTTTCATTCATTTCAGTCGTGTCTGGCTCTTCATGACCCCATTTGGGGTTTTCTTGTCAAAGGTCCTACAGTGGTTTGCCATTTCCTTCTCCAGCTCACTTTACAAATGAGAAAACCAGGGCAAACAGGGTTGACTTGCCCAAGGTCATACAACTAGCATGTGTCTGAGGCTGGATTTGAAATCAGGAAAATGAGTCTTCCTGACTCCAGGCCTGGTACTGTGGGCACTATGCGCCACCTGGACATGACACTTTGCCTCAAAAGATCAGACCTCGACATCAGACTGATGTAGAGCCAGCCAAAGAAAAAGTATCCTCCAAGAGACCCCTCAAGTTTCCACTAACTCCCTCCCTTTTCAATGCTGTTCTAAGCAATTCTGATATTTCATGGGATGAAATGAATGTAGGATGCACTTCTCTGGGTATCCTAGAACAGGGTAGCCCACACCCTCTCTGCCCACACCTCCCCATGAGACGTGCTGACTGAATTTCTGAACTGTGTGTTGTAAATCAGGCAATAGCAGTATCAGACACAGTTCATTCCTCTCTCTCTCTCTCTTTATTCCTTTATACTAGTGGTTCTAATTCTTTTAGGCCCATCATATAACTTCTCTGTTCCTAAATCATCTCATTTCTGAGACGAGGGTCTGGAAATATGCAGCCCGTGCTAGCTGGGAAGCACGGGCCCTGTGACTTTAGGAGCTGCCAGCTCCAATCCCGCCATTGCCACTGAGCAGCTGAGCAGGCCCTGGCAAGTCGTGGGCTTTGGAGAGGGGGCATCTTGTGATCTCTGGTCCAACTCTCTTATTTGGGGAAGGGACAAAGTATGGCCCAGAGAGCTTCCAAGACCACACAGGGAGCAGCATCAGAGCCCAGACTCAAAGCCTGTGCTCTGCCTCCTAATCTGGGCTCTTTCCAGAACCCCTGGCTCATGTGACACCAGGGCTGCAGGCTGCCTTGATGGAAGGAGTTTTTCTATCCTGAAAAAGTACTGTTCATTGCCATATTCCAATGCTTCCACAGGCAGTCAACCAGCATCTATGAAAGGCTTACTCTGCACGTGGCAGGCATTGTGCTAAGCACGGTGCTGACCATCCCCAAGCAGGGAGAGTCTTGCCAGCAACTCCACACATACCAGTTCTACCCTGGATAAGTGGGAGGAAATCACTAGCAGTACAGGGCAATGGAGGCACCTGGAGGAAGGCCTCCTGAAAAAGTCCACCTCAAAGGGTCAACCGATAGGCAGATCAGAGGAGACAACGGCTGGGCAGCAGCTGGTAATGTACCGCAGACACATACACGGCATGCAAAGGCCAGCAGGAGGCCGCCTCCCCAAAGGCGCTCCAAGCCCTGGCTGGCATCTGTTCAGGTAATCTGCGGAATTCAGCTGACCCAGGGCATTCCTCCTCCTGCTTGGGCAGAGATCTGACCCTGACTGCAGAAACTTACAATTCAACCTCTGTTTATGCTCCAGGTCTGTTAAGCCAGATGTGCCTGGAATAGAGGCTGCTAACACACACACACACACACACACACACACACACACACACACACGCATACACAGGCTCACACAATGCATGCACACACGCCACACACATACACACAAATGCTTGCACACCACGCGCATGCGTGCAGTCACACACTCATGCATGCAGAGCCGCATGCACACTCAAATGCACACACCCACACATGTATGCACACACATGTTCACACAGCCACACATATGCACACTCACACGCATGCACACAGACACACACACACAGACACACACACAATGTGCTCATTGCCAGCCCCCAGGAAACACAAGTGAGGACACAGCCCTGCCGATGATGGACCCAAATACACAGGTATCCATCTGATGTCCTAAGTGAAAATGTCAAGGATGTGATTGAAAAGAAAGTCATGCCCATGACAGGCGCCTCCACAGCTTAACTGGCCCAGGTTATGCCACCAGATTGCTTACATCAAAGAGAGATCAGCAGGCCCTGCTAGAAAGAGCGTCCAACAAATGTAGTCAATTCCCCATAAGAAGTTGCACAACAGAGCCAGCCTCAGAGGGAGGAAGATGGGAGTCCGAGTCTGGCCTGAGGGACACACTGGCTATGTGAGACCCTGGGTAAATCACTGAACTTCTCAGGAACCCCAAGAAACTAAGAGGCCACAGCCGGTCTGCTCCAACAGATGGAGCCAGCAAGCATGCACCTGAGTATGAACAAGGCCAATGAGTGATGGCCTGGGAGAGCTGCCTGGGGACAGTACCTCCCTGGACGGAATTAAACTTGGATCTTGTCAGCCAATCCAGCACCATTTACTAAGCACCTACCATGCACCCAGCACTCTGCTAAGGGCAGGGGAGACAAGAAAGACAAGAAACAGCCCCTGTCCTCAGGGAGCTCCCAGGCCAGGGGGGACAATATGCAAACCACGGCACACCAAACTCTATTCTCCATGGAGAACAGAGGTGACCATGCCAACTGTGCCTGCCTCCTCCAGCCTACCTCCCTCCCAGGCTGCCAGAGAGCCCCCAGGCCAGTCCCTCCAGCCTTCTCCTCCTCCCCAATGCCCCGTGTACCCTCCGCTGTAGGCCTCCCACAGCGGGACTGGTCCTTCAGGGCCGCCACTTTCAACTCTAGGTTTCCCTGAGAAGCTCCAGAGGTACCAACGATGAATGAGTCACCTGAGAGAAAAGAGCCTTCTGGAACGCAACCTCCCAAGCTGAAGCGTGTAAGAGGTTCACCACCACCCCCCAAGCATGTCTGTGTAAGTGTGTGCATGAACGTGCACAGACACATCCCACGTATGCATCACATACACCATGTGCACACACTGGGCCTAGCATGGAAAGGCAACCAAAATGATCCATTATCTTCCATTACAGAATCACAGTATTCAACCATCAGTCTTCACCACACTATAGATCAGAAAGCTCATCACAGCGTAGCAGAAGGCTGGCCTGGGAGTCTAAAGGCCTGGCCCAAGTTCTGCCTTTGACACCTGCTGGTTCTGTGACCCTGGATGAGTCACTGAACTCAAAGGGCCCCAGCGCCTCTGCTGGTTATGTCCAGCTGATCCTGTCTAGAGTGTGTCTGCAGACGGCTGCTGGCAGGCCATCCACTCCATCAGATGGTGAGCTCTAAAGAAGAGACCGTCTTGGGCCTTTCCTAGCACCCCCTGAGCTTAGCACAGGGCCCAGAATACAGAGGTACTTACTAAAGGTTAACTGACCGACACTAAGACCCCTCAAGTTACTGATGAAACGCTGATCTGTGTGGGAGGAGGGAGTTTCCATACTGACAATATCACAGTTTAGACACAAAAATAGTTTTTAATTTAAAAAGAAAATAAACTTGATCTTGTGAAGTTACTTTTCAGATCTTTCTGAAAGAACCTGAGAAGTAAATATTCTGCTGATAAATTCAGTGGAGAGGCAGCTCCATGGAGCAGAAAGGCCTCTGGATTTGGAGTCAGGAGCCTTGGGTTCAAGCTCTGGCTGTCACTGACTCCCTGCTGTGTGACTCTGGGTGAGACATTTCTCCTCCCTGGCCTCACCCAGGAAAGGGAATAAAAACGAGGTCCCTCGATGAGGTGATCTCCATGGCCCCTTCTGGCTAGAAATACTGCCAAGTCCCTGAAAGCCGTCAACTAAAATCCCCCTTCAGCCTTCATCCTGTGGGAGGGCAGTCCACAGAATCTAGCCGGAGGCAGGTGCATCTGTCCTGGACCCCATGTACAATCAGGCTCTTCTGCTGCCCTGCCAACAAGACCTCCAGGCTGTCTTCCTGCACAAGGGCAATCCACAGTCCAAGGGCCTCTCTGAAGAGAAAGGGAGGGAGCCACCTCCAGCCACACGGCATCCCAAGTGGGAGTGGGGACGAGAAGTCCCGGATTCCTGGTCCAGCTTCCTCGTCCAGCACCACCCACTACCACTGACTCCCTGGGATTCTCAAGTCACTACACTGGTACAAGAAAAGGAGGAATCTTGGGAAGCCATGCGTGGCTCAAGTGAGCACACCGGGACCTTGTACTGCCCAGGGATCAGAGCAGCAACAACTTCCCCCAAACATTTTAAGAGGCTGTGGAGTAAATCCCCATCTCTGAAGTTTCATCCTGAGCAGAACCCAATGGTTCACAGCTGCTGTACTTAATCAGGATCCAAGGGAAGCAGGCCTCAATTGAGAAGATGCATCTCTATGCAGAGGAAGGAAGCCCGACCCGCTCACTGCAGACACCCAGTTATAATGCTACCCCAACACAGCCAAAATGAGGCAGTAGGATATGGCAGAAAGGGCTGCACAGACCCGGGTTTGAATCTTGCCTGGGGCACACACAACCTCCATGTCCTTGGGTATACTAGAGGCTGTGTGCTAGGTGCAGGAGATACTAAAACAGATCCATGGTCAGAATCCCGGAAACAGCACTGCAGTAAAGCTCCAGCATCACCTTCTGCCCTGTGACTCCAGCGGCTCCACCTCCAATCTGGAAAGCTGAGGCGCTATCCCCACCTTGTGGCCGTGGGAGCGCCCCGAGTGGAGCAGCCAGGCCCCCAGGAGGGAGGCAGTGTGCAGCCATGGGGCCTCCTGGGCCTCGGCTTGGGCTCGGGATCTACCAAACAAGGTGGCTGAGGGGCTTTTGTCTAGCATTTATGTGGCACTTTCAGGACGGCAAAGAGCTTGGCAAACAGGACTTCACTTTATCCTCAAACAGCCCTGGGAAGAAGGTGCTCTTATCTTCCTCATTTTTACTGATGAGGAAACAGGCAGAGAAAAGCTAAATGATGGCTCCGGGGGCTCTCCCTGGCCCAGCTCTCTGGCCCCTGCACTGAGCTGCCCTTTACTATTGGTACTAGTGATTATCAGTAGTGACTACAGCAACTAAAGAAAACACCCATGAGAAAGTCCTAACAATTCAGTTCACATTAGGAGCCTTCTATGTGCGCCAAATTCTGAAGATTCACAGAAAGCAGCACGACAAGCTGGCCCAGAGGGGGCTTGCTCACTTGGCTAAGAGCAGGTATTCATTCCAAGACTGAATATTTTTGTTGGGGACATAAGACCTTCTTCTCTAACAAAAACTGATCACCCACCTAAGGTTTCAGGCCCTGCTCAGCCTAAGCAAGTGTGGCAGACGCCAGCCTGCTTCCTGCACATCTGCTCACAGAGGTTCCAAAGACCAAGCGGGCAGTGGAGGGCACAGGCTATGTCTGAGAGCCCTGGAAGCCCTTGGCACCGAGGCAGCACTAGGGACAGAGAGGAGCTGCGAGGCTGCTACACAGGGGCAAGCAAGCCCACTGGGGGGGAGTACAGGCTATGTCTGAGGGCACTGCAAGCCCTGGGCACTGAGGCAGTGCCAGGGACAGAGAGGAGCCATGCTACACGGGGGCGAGTGAGCCTGCCAGGGGGAGCACTTACCTGCTCCAGTGTGAGCTGCTTCGAGATGGTGTCGTTCTCCAGCTTCTTGATTTTCTTCATCAACTTATTGACCTGAAACTCCTGCTCCTGCTCCAGGTGCTGCTCCAGCTCTGCTTTCTCATGCTGCAGCTGGACAAAGGAGAAGCAAAGAGAAGCAGGCATGAAATCCAGGCGGTGTGGGAGCCCAGGAACCAGCCCCCAACCTGCGACGGCCGGGACGCACCTTCTGTCCCCAAGTTTAGCCCTCAACCTATCCCTCTAGATCCAAGACCTAAGGCAAGCGAAACAATCCTCAACACAAACATCGTTAAACTCAAAATACCTACTAAAAAGCAGCAATATCACCCATTCTGGTCACTTCTCACCATACTAACAAAGAGCACGTCCCTACAGTGCGAGAGGGCTCACAAAGCCTGTCTGGACAGGAGGCAGGGTGTTCTGTTTCCCAGTTATAGATGAGAACACTGGGGGTCAGAGTAGCACCAGGGGGTCTGACTTCACACCTCCCCCTCCCTTTTCCTCTGTACCACTCCAAAAGAGAGAAGAGCAGCCCCAGGGGCTGGGAGCAGGTCCAGAATGCCATACTGTGACAGCACACATATAAGTAAGGATGAATCCAGTACACGTGAGCTATTCGTACAATGTATATGTAACATGCACACTGCTCTTGGCTTAACATCCATCTCTTTCCAGTGATTCTGTATCTGGGGTCTCGAAGCTACAGAAGCCCCCAGACTAGAGCTCAGCCCAAGGACAAAGGAAAGACAAGTGGTGGTGGGTGACAAAGAAAAGGAAGGTGGCCTGAAGGGCCGGGGCAGGCCACATGCCAATGCAGGTCTACACCTTCTCTGCCCCAAATCTGGAAGCTACTGTGGGTCAGAGGTGGGGCCTCCCCTACCTGCAAGTCCTGTGCTCTAGCCGCCCCATCACGATGCCTCTCCCAGGGCTGTCCACCTCAAGTCCATAAACATGTTTGCAAAATGGTTTGATAACTGTTCCCTAATATAACTGGATTCCTTCACAATCCCAAATCTGTGATTTTCTGTATATTAAAACATCACTCTGAGATGAGGTCCATGGGCTCCACTGCCTAAGGGTGAAGAAGCCCTGCCCTAGGCAAGCCCCCCTGACTCTCACTAAATCATTTCCTAAAAACAAAACAAGCTTCATCTAACATCAATTACACACCTCCCACGTGGGGAAAGCCACAGGATTCTTCATATTAAAATAATCAAAGCACAAATGAGATTTTTCAGCAGGCAGATTTTTCTTCCCTTTCTTTCTTAGTTTTTAGGAGCATTTCCCTGAAGGGATAAGTATCTTTGAGAGGCAGCTAAGGTGTGAGGGTCAGTCAGGAAGCCTTGAGCTAAAGGCCCCCAGTCTGTGGATCTTCACCCAGGGAAGTCAGTTTTCATTTGTCTCCAAGGCGTTTGCCTTCAAGCAGATGCCTGGTACCAGGGCCAACATCTAACCCAGACAACACAGATGTGGTAAATACACAAAGTTTAAAAGAGATGTGAACTCCAAGATGAAAGTTCCCCTCAAAAACTACCCTGAGGCACACAAAGAAAAACTGTCTCTATCAGGACTAATGGCAGGCGATCTTCTGAGACTCTCAAACATCTGGAAAATGAGCCCTCACCTGGGCACTGGAGAGTCAAGAAAGGCAGAACTCGCCTTCACCCAGGCAGAACTGGCACGGAGCATTGCCAAGTGGCCTGCGCTGCTGCTTGGCCTGCACTGCTGCCCGGCCTGCGCTGCTGCAACTCAGGAGACATCACAGTTTGGAAGCCGGGGTAACCAGCTTTGTTTTTTAATGAGAAAACAGGAAACAAAATGTAAAGTGCTGTCTTGGAAATTAAAAAAAAACCTCTCGTGAAAGTAGCAGCTGGTAAATGTGAAAAGCAATGGGACAAAAATAAAGCATATGATTAAGAGGGAAGATGAAGCACAGATTAAACTCAGAGAGAATCCAAGAGTTTTCCACATTTCATTCAGAGGCAGGAGCCCAGGCCGGAGAGAGCAGACTGAAAAGAAAACTTTCTGAAGTCTCCAATCCCTGAGAAGCAGCCCCTAGGAGCCGAGGCCTCATCTCGTCATGATGGTTTTTCTGGATACAAATGCAGAGAACCGGGGTTCCAATGCTTCAGCAGCTCGCCAGGGTCAGAGAACACCCAGCACAGATGGATGATGAGCCCCACAACACTGCTGCCACGGGCCGGCTGGGCCAGAGCTCAGGGTTAACAGAGACAGGACACTCCTGAGAGCTTACTTCAGCCTACATCCCACCGGTGATCCTCCTGAAGTGCCTACCGTGTGCCAGGCCCACTGGGGCTGGGGACAGGAGGACAAAGAATGAACAAAATCCCTCATTGCAAAAAGTGTATGAGCCAACACAGGAGCCTGCAAGCAAGCATAAGATACAGCATAAAGGACATGAACTCAAGCCGAGACCGGGCAGTGGGTGGCCAACGGAGGATTCTAAGCCCACCTTGTGCCGGAGTCTATCTCTGCCCTTGATGCAGAGCCCACCCCTCCAACAAAGCGTCTGCCTCCGGAGGTGTGGGGAACACGCACAAGCATGGCACTGAGCCAAAGAACATATGCTCTAAAGAGGCGAATCTGACACAAGGCAGGCTTGTTAAGAACCTGATTCACAGGAGCAAGACCAAAGCTGGGCACTCCACCTGCAGGCAAGATGGCAGAGAGAGCCCAGACCTGGAAGCTGCGGGAGCGGGCTCTGCCGCCAAGTCACCGTTAGCCTAGGCAAGTGTCTGGCAGTCCGGCAAGGCCCGTTCCCTTCATCGGTCAGCTGAGGAGTCAGACTAGACCAGGAGCCAGGAAGCCGGGCCATGTCTGGCCTCTCCAAGGCCGATGCTATCAGACTGGGGAACCTGGCTTATCGAGGCTGTGGACTTTGTTGAGCTTGGCTCTTCGGGGCAGGGGCTGCCTTTCTATGGCCAATGCCGACCACAGGGTAGACAGACGGCAAACCTCTCCAGGAGCTCCCATCTGAGGACATAAGCCTCTCACACAAAGACACAGGCAGCTAGGGGAGGGGTGGGGGAGACTCCCACAGAAGCATGTGCTCCCTTCTGGGCTGGAGATGCCTAACGGCGCTTCCTTACTATGATGCCGTTTAAGTTTGACTGCAACACAGATTTAGAGAATGTAGAGCTCAGGGATCACCCAGCCCAAGGCCCGCATTTTGCAGATGGGGATAATTCAACATTAAAACGTTCTTGATGTCATATATAGAAGCCAGTTCCAAGAATGACTCTCGAGCTCTCTGACTACACTTCAGAGATGTGGACGGCGGGGTCTAGAGGAATGCCAGCCACGGCACACTCGAGGATTTGGGCCTCAGTCTGCTCACCTGTAAGAGGCAGATCTGAACGAAATGAGCTCTCAATGTGATGCATCTCAGTCAAAGCAAACATGTTCATGGGAAATCTAAGACTGATCAGCTACAATGTTAATGCAGAATAATACATACCTAACAACATAACAGTTATGAGGGCAGAGCCAGCATCCATCTGCATGGAATACTTCTTAAAGGGGGGCGGAGCCAAGATGGTGGCATAGCAGCTGCAACATATCGCAGCTCTCACATAGCCACCCCAAAATACCCATAAAATAGGACTCTAAACCAATCCTAGAACTCCAAAACGCACACAAAGATACTTCCCACTAAAGTCAGCTCGGCTACGAGGAACCATATCAGCACTGTGAACCGAAACCAGCTTGGCCTGAAGCCGCGGCTGTGCCCCGGGGGCGGCTGGAGCAGGGGAGCCTCTCAGGTGAGCGGATTAGCACCAGCTGCGAGTGGGGATTGCGAAAAGGGGAGATAAGCAGTCTGGTAGAAAGGCCTGCAGAGCGGAAAAGTGAAAGGCAGAGGTTTTGCACCCGCCTCCGCATTGTAGCTTCCTGCCCGAGGCCTGCAGACGGCAGGGGGACTGAGCGATTGTTCAGAGGCCAGTGCTCTCGCGTTGAGCGGCCTGGACCTGGATCGCAGTCTTGGGCCTCGGTCTTGGAGTCTTCAGTATCCAGTGAGCCAGAAGTAAGTAGGAAGAGTCCCAGCACCTTCCTGAGAGCTACGGCAGCTGGGAGGACCCCAGCAATTTGGGACAGAGCTTTCCCTTCTGGAAGCAGAGCCCCACAGAGATTTAAAAAAAAAATCACGGACTGAACAACCATGAGTAAGAATAAGCATAAGAAGCAAAGTAAGAACAGCTCCCAAACCCTAGATTCCCTCTTTGGGGAAAAGAAAGATCATGGGAGAGAGAGGGAGGAGGAGAGCACAGCCAGAGCACCCCCACCAGAATGCCT
>CM053589.1:192130307-192202029 GCA_028646515.1 Pseudochirops corinnae | reverse complement strand
ATAGGAGAGAATAGACTGGGGGAGGGTGGACACACTGGGATGGCTGTTTTGGGGCGGTGAGTGGGGGAAAGAGGGGGAGAAAATATGTAACTCAAATTCTTGTGGAAATGAATGATGCAAACTATAATAAAATTTAAAAATAAAAAAAATAAAAAATTAAAAAAAAAAAAAGAATATTTCTTAAACTCACGGCCTAAATTCTGGGGGCCATTAACAGAAGTCAGCCCAAGGCGTTACAAAATGATAAGGGAACAATTTCGAGAGGATGGGAGAGAGGCTGGAGATCTGTTTTGCATTTACAAAAATGTCAGTGTGCAATGTAGCTCACCCCAACAGAGCCAACAGCAACAAAAGGCCAATAATTTCTGAAAATGGGAAAGCTGCCTGCCAACGCAGAATCCTACAAATGAGGCTGAGCTGGGAGGTTCTCTCCCAGCTCCTGAAGCAAGGGCTGGACTCTGGCGATGGGTGCCCTGAGCACTTCCAATGAATCAGAAACACCTGCAGCTCCTTCCAGATGGCTAGTGAATGCAGCAGGGAAGGATCCTGCGCACTCAGGAAAGGAACAAAGACCCTAGAAACATGGAAACAAGGAAGCCCCCTTGGCCCATATCTGCCTGGCAGAACGGGGATGGGAGAACAATTTTATCTCCCTGTAGTAATGGCAATCTTGAACAAGAGAAGCCAGCTGGGCAAAAGATACAGCTGCCCCTAAATCCCAAGGTCTCTTTTTCCGTGCCAAAAAAGGCTTTTATCTGAATCTGAGCAGCGGCAGCCTCTGCTCTCCCACTACTGTCATTCACCTGAGCCTCCATCCCACAGCCAAAGGGATTTCCTGCAGCAAAGGTCTGACCCTGTTCCTTCCTGCTCAACAGGGCCCCAAAGGCCCCCTGTGATTTCTAGCACCAAATACCAGCTCCCGCTGCCCAACTCACCATGACCCACCTCTTCAGGGTGACTCTCTATATTCCTGCCCTTTGCTCCAGGCCAAAAAGTGCTCCCTGCTGTTTACTGGGCAGGACACTACACCTGGAGTCTCTGGGCTTGGTCCCTGGGAAGTGCTCTCCACCCAGCTCTGCCTCACAGCATCCCCTGGCTCCCTCAAGCTTAGCTTTGGGGCCGCCCTGCTGTCCCTCCCCAAATGGCCGCTGCCAGCTTGTGCGCATTTTCTCTCTACGGATGTGACTGACCGGACCGCCACCCCTGGGAGGAGGGCAGCAGCTGCTTCACTTCCTTCTTTGCACGCATGGCACCTGCACAGTATACCAGGGGTGCTTAATAAATGCATGCTCACAGGATCAAAGATGTGGAGGTGGATGGGACTGCAGAAGCCGCCAAAGAGGAATGGGAGGCCCAGAGAGTCCAAAGACTGAGGCATTAGGCAGCAAGTACCTGAGGCGAGACTGAGACTGGGTCTTTCTGCTTCCAGGTCCAGCACTGATCCGAGGTGTCACGCCCAAGCTGCCCAACTCAGGACCCTGAAGGTCACCAGATGGCAAGCCCCTCGAGGGCAGGGGCTGTCCGTCGGCTGCTTTTTATGCCTCCAGCACTGATGCAGAGTAGGCACTCGATCAATGCTGACTGAACCTCTCTGCCTCAGTTTCCGCTACCAGGAAAAATGCCGTAAGTGACCTAGATCACACTTCTTAAGCGTCTTCCAGTTCTAAGACAGTGCAGCCATGAGAAGACCCAACACAGCACGGCCAGCGCCATATCGGTAAGGTCAGTGCCGGGAGGATCGGCAACAGGACGGCCAAGGAGCAATCCCCGGCAGGGCTGGGAGGCTGCGTCAGGCCCGGCTCCCAGTATGTGCCATCCGGCTGGGCGGCTCTGACAATCCATCACTAGGCGGGGGAAGCGGCTGGGGGACAAGCGGGTCTGTCCAAAACTCCCTTCCTATCTCCCCCACTCATCTTTCTACAAGCAATCTGAACCCAAGCAGATCTTCAGTTCTATGAGCTTTCACCAAGCCCCTACTACGTGTGCCCTCACTGCAGACACACAGACCGAAAAACCAAATGCACTCACAGCTGCTGCCAGCAGAGAGCTTACAATTCAGTAACTGGGCAGCCAGGCCGCACAGCAGACAGAGCCCCAGACCTGGAGCCAGGAAGGTCTCAGACCCTAACTGTGTGACCCTGGGCAAGGCACTTAGCCTCAGCCTTCGGGTTCCTCGTCCACGAAATGGAGCAACGACAGCAGCTGCCTCCACTGGGTTGTGAGGGTCAAACGAGTCACATCTGTCAAGTGGCGACTCAGTGCCTGGTACACAGCAGGAGCTGTATAAATGCTGGCTGTGCTTGGCACTGGGGCGAGAGGAGACAAGGGACATTCACAAAGCACAGGAGCCAGCAAAGCTGGCTGGTGGGTGTGTGCCCAGAGCAGAGAGAGCTGGCAGGTCTGGGGGCAGCCTCTGCAGGATATGGTCACCACCCGGTGTGGGCAGGGAAGAGAGAGGAACGTCTAAGACAGACAGGGAGAAGGAACAGGTCTGGGGGAGGGAGAGGAGAAGGTATGAGTCAGGCTGCATCTGAGCTCCCCAACGACCCCTCAGACTCTGTCCTCCTCATCTGAGCCGGGTGGGAGGAAAGCCCAAGGGATGATGGGGCCGCGGCCTCCACCACCAACCGCTAACACGCTCTTCTGGCAATCCCTTCTTCACGTGGTGGTCCTTCCCCAATCTGCCTCTCCAGTGCCTCTGAGGGAGCACAGAAACCCTCCAGCTTCCTGGAATGCCTTTAATCTTTTCTAGTTTGGACAATCCAAGCTAAGTACAGTGACAATTTCTAGAAAGTGTGGTCTGGGGGCCCCTGAGCATTTCTAAGACCCTTTCAGAGGATTCATGAAGTTAAAAGTATTGTCATAATAATACAAAGATATTTTAATTTCTCGTATGATAAATATAGATAGACATAATTCACATAAAACTTTTTTAAAATAAAGTTTTTGATAACTCTTAAAAGTGTAAAGGGATTTCAGGACAAGGGGTTGAAGAAGCACCAGCCTCACCCAATGGACGGCACCAGATCTGCCAAAAGAGACTGCTGTGTAAAGCACTGTCACCCAGGGCAGCCGGCCCCGCATGACGCTGTGTCGAGACCTCTGGCAGAAGACCACCATAGCACACGTGGCTTATCATGGCTCGAAGCCCATACTGTGAAATGCCTAAAGTCAGGGAGATGCCGGTGAATCTCTGTATTTCAACATTTCTAACCTATGTTTAACTGGGAAATTTGAAGAAGCAAAAACTGAGGTCCTTCAACTCTCAAGAAATCATGCAGAAAGCACAGTGGGTATGGGGCAGGGGCTGACAGTCTGGGGTCAAGGGTGAGTCACTTCCCCACCCAAGGCTGGCAGGCCTGTCTATCTCTACTTCTGAGACCCTCAGCTCTTCTTTTGTTCACTTAGGGCGTGCTACACACAGAACCACCAAGCAATGCAGAGCCTTTAAGGGCCCATCCCAGGCCAGAGGGACTGTGCTTAGTTCTGGAGACACAAAGACTCCAAAACAGCCTTCCTGTGTCAAGGAGATTACACTCTAGCTCAGGAAACAGCAGATGCTAGGTAAGGGGGGCTGCGGAACGGCCTTCTAAGAGTCAATGCAAGTTAAAAAGTGACCTTAAAAACCCCTCAATTTCTGTCTGTCACGTGGTGAGAATGTGGCATTCATCAGTCACTTGCACGACAAAATCCATTTCGTGGCATTTAACTGACAGGGCTGTGATTTTCCTTTTTAAGGAAAAAGGCCAGCATTTCCTTCTTTTTGCCCCCATTTTGGCTCTGACATTCAGTGTATTTAGTGCCAAAAGGATCTGCAATGCCTGCATTTGCACAAAGGGGAAGAAATCATTAACATTTGGAGTGAAGCCTATATTGCTACAAGCCTTTATCCTTAAGGATTCCCAGGGAGAAGCGCAGCCTCTGTGACCAGACTGGGAATGGTTTGTGGTTTATCAAACCAAGGAAGGCTCAGGGCACGGAAAGACAAGAAACGCTCCCTCCCTGCTACTCTGGGGGCACTCAAGGCTCTGCCTTTGCTTTGAATCATCTCCCCAAAATACGGCGAGCCCTGCGCTTGCTAAATATTTATGCCAAGCCAACGAGACCCGCAGCTTCTTGTGACAAGGTCCACTGCACTACACACCTTCAGGCCCCCGCCCTTGCCCAAGGGCAGGGAGAACTGCCTCCCGGTCAGGTGTCCAGGACCAAGGTGATTCACCTGAGCGTCTCCACCCAGCATAGGTAGCAGGAGCTGAATACAATACAGCTCACAGGAGTCCAGTGCTTCAGGGCCAGCACCCACTGGTATGTAAGTCCCCAGGCACAGGCTTCTCCTGGCTGTCTGCTTCAGCTTCTGCGAATGCGGCCTCTGATACTTCTCTGACTTCCTCCAGACCTATTCCATTGCCTGGCTGCCCTCTCTAAAAACGGCACCCTTTTAAAAAAGGGTTGGAATGCCCCCAATCCTCATCCTTGATGACGACACTGTAATATTTCATTCTTTGTTCCACCGCCGTTTCTTCGGCCATTCTGCGGGTCTCTGGACAACCTTTTGTCCTTGGTTTTCTGCTCCCACAAAGCGTGCTGCTGTAAATACTCTGTCGGAGAGCCCTTCCCCCGGACATCGGCATCCTTTGGCCAGCGTGGCAGCGGCATCGTTGGGACAAAGGATGTGAATCACTGACTGACCCGTCTTACCTATCTGAACAATTCTAACATGGAATTTTAAGGAAAATGTTTGTAGAAAGCCAAGGCTGATCCCACGGCAAGGTCGCATGCGGCCCCTGAAACATGCCAGGGGCCTGCCACGTTTCTGTGGCTTCCCCTCTCAGGATCAGCCTCCTCCTCCGCAGTGATCGGCCAGACCAGCCAAGCGGACGTCCCTGAGAGGGCAGCGGGGCCCACAGGGTCACCTACCTGCATCAGCTTTCTGGAGAGCTCATTAGTGAGGAACTCCTCTTCCTTCTCGTAGTTCACGGCCAGTGTCTCCTTCTCCTTCTGCAAGGCCTGGATCTTCTTGAACAAGGTGTTACTGATGAACTCTTCCTCTTGCTCAGCCCTGGCTTGCTGCAAAACAAAAATACATGTCGGGTAAAGAAAAGAGAAATGTGCAAAAGGAAAAAGGGGGCGGGGGGCTCAATTTCATACGAATGTCAGTTTCAGTTGGGGCGACTCACACCCCAAGTCAGGAAACTGGAAAAAGGCTAGCCCAGGCACCTGCCCCTCCGGACGGCCAATTTTGTTTAAGGAGGGAGTCGTTCTCTAAATACTCCCATTGGTATGTGTTAAGGAAACCACAAGCGCTCATTGGCATGAATCCGGGGCCTCTCTTCATCTCCTTATGAGCCCAAAATTTATAAGCAAACTCATATGGAAAACGCTTTGCATTTTGTTACTACCTCGTTAAATTTAATACAAGGATGTGGCCCGAGTTACAATTTTATTGGAAATAAGAAATTCCCAGATGACAAGTTAGTTCAAGTTAGCACCTCCTCCCTAACGTAAATTCATGTTAAATATAACTTTATTATGTTTTTAAAAGCTGGATGTGACAGAAATTTGCCAATCTGCATACAATTATCTTCTGTTTATTTGAAAATATTCGTGCTTGTTGATGTTTTTAAACTTCATAATAAAAAACTAACAACAGTAACAAAAACAAAGAAAACGCTCCACAGGCAGACTGAAGGGATCTGGGTTCAGATCCCCGTGTGGCACCAGGCAAGTCTCTGGGCCCAGCTGCTCATGTGGAAAATGAGGGACACGAATCAGATAACCATGAAGACAGCTCAGCTCCAAGGCTGCCCCCTCACATTTGCAGACCACATCTCCTAATGACGTTAAAGGAAAATCCCAAACAGGAAAATTAAGCAGTCTGCCACTAAGAGTTTATTACTTTTTTAATTAGCAAAGCCTTGATTCTACACTATTCATTTGTAGTTAAAATATCCTGCTTGTAGTGAGCGCCCCCCCCCATGCCTAATTCTGTGATCCCTCTCCCAAAGAGTGACAATCACAAGCAAACCAAAGAAGGTCCAGAAGCACCTGCTTCCACTGGAACAGCCCTGGCTTTAAGACAGCCAGAGTGGCCCATAATGGCGCGCTGTGATGCATTAAGCACCAGTGAAATACCCCTCCTTTATCTGCCACTGGCAGTGCTAATGCCAAGCCCACAGTGTGTGCCATTGGGAATCCTGGGAAGGTCTATCTGTAACTCTGCTCACATACACGGCCACCAGGCCCCACTTGGCTCCCCCTTGTGCCCACACACCCTCCCGGGAAAGGCCTGAGGGCTCACACCCCCAGCACTTCCATCCCTTCCCATAATTATTTAGGAACAATACTACTGCCACATGAAGAATATGGCGGGTGCAGGGTGGGGAAGGTGACACGCTGCTTCTACGTACAAAAAGAGAGGTGTTGGGTCATTCACAGAGAATCAGAATCAAGAACTTGGGGTGCAAAGGGCCTTAGGAGCCAGCTACCTGGAGCTGAAAGGAATCCCCCTACAACCTACCCCCCAAGCCATCCCCCAGCCACAGCCTGAATCAGGAAGGGAGCATGCCATCTTGGAGGCCTCTGGGGCCAAGCCCTGCTCTATGTCACAGCCCCTCAATGGGGGATACTGCTGCCTCTGCCATTGTCACCACCATCAGGCTGCTCCTCTCCAGCCTGAATACCCCAAGTTCCTTCAACCAATCCTGACAATGCCAAGTGCAGCCCTTGGCCATGCCGGCTGCCCGAGGGGATCCCTGATTCCAGGAGGGTCCTATGATCACTCTCCATTCATGTTCCAGCCCAGCCCAGGTCCATGCTCTTACCCCTTCAGCGTGGCCTCCCCCCACTCTGCCTTTGTCCAGGCTGTCCCCCATGCCCCATGTCCCCTGCAGCCTCCTTCCACTCAGCTCACAGCACACCGCTGAGCCAAAGCCTTTCCTGAGCCTTCCAGAGGCAAGAGCTCTCCCTCCACTTCAAATTCTCATGTATAAACATATCTAATCATATTTTACATCCCCTCTGCTATCTGTCCCATTCTCCTAAAAACTCCTTGAAGGCAGGAATTTTGATCTTCTTACACACATGTGCGCACACACGTGCACACAGACACACACACGACAAATTGGAGGCAATCACAGAGGGAAATGAAAAGTTAGCTCAGGAGAGGATAAAACAAATGTGACCTCTAATTCTGGGAAGGGCCGGCCTGAGGGTCTGGAATGAGGAAGGCTACTTCACTGCATCCACCTCTTTCGAAGCCCTGGGGAGCCAAGTGCACCATGTGCTAGGCACAGTCATCACTCCTTCCCAGAGTCTGGGCATTTGTCCCTACCGCGCCCAGTGTCTACGGCCCGGTCTTTCCCCTACCAGAGGCTCCATCTCCAATCCCAAACACTCCCAACAGGCTCCACGATGATCAGACAAAGGCCGGACACACAGGTCTCAGGAGGCCTCTCCCATCAGCCCCATCCTGAGATTAAGGTAAACCCTGCCGAACTCCACTTCAGGGAACTCGAACCGTGACCTCAAGTCCACACGTGCCCCATGGAGCGTTGACCCTAGCTGCTGCTGGTCCTGCCCCCCGGGGCAATGTAGTGGGACGAGGTTCATCCCCCCCTTCCCAGGCAAGCGCCTCAATACAGGGGTGCACAGAGGGCGCAGACAAATGGCTAGGGCTCCCTTCCCTCACCCCAGGTGAATCGGCAGGGTCCACATGGTGTGGCCTCCCCTGTATAAAGAAGGCTGACTGCACAGCCAACTAACAATCACTTTGCACAGCCCGGTCGTCAGGCTCCTTCACAGATTCCCAAAGGAGAGCCAGGCTCTCCTCCACTGAATGAGCATAACTGAGAGACAGTTCCCAGGCCTTCTAGGCTCTAACCTGGCAAGAAGGTGCAAACCCACTCCGGTCTGAGAACCTGGGTTCAGATCCAGCTCTTCGGCTGTCTGTTCCACCCAAAACCATCTGAGGCAGGCCCAGGGCTGGTACAGAAGGAAGGCCACACTGCCGTATCACAGAAGGGAGAAGCCTGGGTGGCACACACCACAGCCAAAGGCCTCCCTGCCCTCCATCCTCCACCTGGCTGCCACAGGGCCTCCAGGATGACACACAGAATCCTCTCTGGGCCCCCCCCCCCAGCTTCCCAGAGGCCTCCAGACTCCCCGATCCTGACCCCTGACAGGCCACCTCCTGACGCTGAGCATCCTTCCTGACCACACCCCAGCTCCCACCCCATCCCTCTACTAATGTGCAACTTTCTCTGAGAAGCCGTTCCCTGCCCTCCCTCAGTCTCCAGACCCTCCGGTCTATGTAGCACTTGTCCACAGTTGTGAACACGTCTCTCCCCTCGGACTAGAAGCTTCTCGTGGGCAGGACCTGTTGGTGTCTCTTTAGATATGCCCATGAGAAGGGAAGGGGGATTTTTATATTAATTGGCATGAAATGTGTAATGAACATAAACACCAGTACCAAGGACGAAGCCCAGTGCTAGCTAGCTGGCTGGCAGACCACAGGCAGGGCCCTTCACTTCTGTGCCTCTGCCGTGAAATGGGGATAAAGCATCACTTAGCTCCCGATGTGGTCATGAGGATCATCTGAGAGAGACAGAGAGAAACAAGAGAGACACAGACAGAGACAGAGAGAGAGAGAGAGAGAGTGCTGGACACACATTCCCCACGTCCAGTCGGCTGGGTTTCTCCTGAGCTGCCAGCCGAGTCTAGGATTTCATTGCCCCAGAAAGGTCCTGGTGAAGAGGGTCTCCCCAGTGATGCAGGCCGGCTCTGCCCTGAGACCCACTGCGGGTCCCCAAGTCAGGAGGGAGGGAAGGGCATAGAGAGGCTCAGTGACTGACCCAGATCACACAGGAGAGGGCTTGCACCAGGCCTTCCCCAGCCTGTGTCCAGTGCTCCAGGCCCTAGGCTGCCTGTGCTCTCAGGATCAGTGGGGCACCTCTCAAAGCCTCTGTTTCCGTGTCTTTCTGAAGGAAGGCAGCAGGGAGGCTGGAGTCATAGACTGAAAGCCAGCACGGACAGAGCGCTAGAAGCTTTGCAAGGCGTTTCACGAGCGTCATGGATCCTCCAACCACTCCAGGAGGCAGGTGCTATTACTAACTTCATTTACCATTGAGGAAACTTAGGCAGACCGGGGAGGGGAAGCGCCTTGCCCAGGATCCCCCAGAGAGGAAGGGTGAACTTGAGTCTTCCTGCCCCCTGGAGACCCCCTCCACAAGACCTTTCCTGTAACGTGCCCACAATGACCCTCCACAGCACTCTGTAAAAGTCAGTTATCATTAAGTGAGTTTGAAGTCACCATCATCTACTACTGACCATTCAATAGCTCAAGGCAGCTGCCGCTTTAATGAAAGAACCCACTTTGCTCTACCCATTTGTTAAGTGCCCTTCTAACCCTCGAGTCCTGTGTGGCCTCAGGGGCCACAAACCCAGAACCAATGCTGCCAAGCTAGGCAGCACTCATAAACAGAAGCCACTGGCTTTGGGCACACGGTCAGTCAGACTGGTTAATGAGACCAGGGAGCTGCCTCTCCCCACACAGTCCTACGAAGCAGAGAGGGCAGCCAGTCTTTGGGCCACCCAAGCTCAGCCGTCCTTGTCACCTAGCTGACCAAGGTGGCAGGGAGTGCGGGCACCTCCTGAGGGCACCAAAGGGCATTCTCTTCAGGTTCCTGCCTACAGGGCCATGTATGCTCTAAGGCAGGCACATAAGCTCTCCTAGACTCAGCTTTTTCACCTGCAAGAGGAGGAGGTAGGACTAGAAAACTGCCAAGAGCTCTGCCAGCTCTGAAAGCCCGTGCCTGCCTCTAAGGCTGCCCATTCCACAGGAAGATGGCGCATCTCCTTCCATAATCCCAGCTCCTCCTCTACATTCACTGGTTCATAGCTTTAGAGCCAAAGGGGATTATCTGCCTCATTTTACACGTGAGGAAACGGGTCCAGGGAAGTGAAGAGAGCTGATGGTCAGACAGGTGGCATTTGAACCCAGACCATCTGGCTCCGGCTGCATCAGTCCTTCCATCTGGTCCCTCTGGTCCCATTGCCCCACCTCCACCCTCACCTGCTGGCCAGCCACTCATTTCATCACAGGGACAACAAAGCAAAAATCACCTTTTAAAACAGAGCTTCCAAGTCCTCTCCCTGACCTGCCCCCCAGGGGAGGGAAGGGGTAAGTCACTGACAGGCGGCTGGGACAGAAGATACAATAGCTTTCCCCTCACTGGTCATCGCCCATGGTGTCACAGGGCTCAGCTGGAAGAACCTTGGGCATCACTGGGCCTGACAGCCTGGGCCTTGCAGGAGAGGGAAGGGAAGCACTTCTGGAGGGCCCAGGTACTCTGCCAAGTGCTGCTGTCATCATCCCCACTGCACAGCTGAGCACGGTCACACAGATAAGACCGGCTACTCCAACCGCCTCCTTTTGTACGTGTCGTCCCAGGCCCCACTAAGGAACAGGAAGAGGGTTTGAACCCAGGCCCTGACTCCCCATCCGGGGCTCTCCTTACAATCCCATGCTGTCTCTAGGTGGTAAGAAGCCTGAACACAGCCTGCAATTAGGGTGATTTTTCAATAACATGATAATTAGCATCATTTCTCCCCACATAGAGTGGGGAGCCAGAGAATGAGCAAACAGGGCAACATTTCCCAAACTCCTAAACCCGGTTTTGTCAGCATCACAGACTTACATCTGGACTGGGGACCTCAGAAGCCCTGAGGGTCAAGCCCTCCCTCCTCTTACACGTAAGAAAATGGAGCAAAATCACCTAACAACAGAAGGGGCAGAGGCTGGACTGATCCTCAAAGGCTGAGAATGCTGGCAGGGAGCTGGAAGGCGGAGGCTGTGGCCCACATCCCTGGTTCAGGGCAGAGCCCATGCGGCAGGGCAGGCTGGCAGGTGCAGGTCAGCTGGGTGGGGGACAATTGGGGGCTTCAGAACAGACCCCCCAGCTTATGTAAGGAAAAACAACGCCCAGTGTGTGCTCACTCTTAGCAGAAACGTTTGACTGACTTATGCACTGTGCCTTGCTAATGACAAATACTTATTAATGTGACTGAGAAAAGAGAAGGCTGGAAAAAGGAAATATTTGGGAGGGAAAAACAAAGCCTCCTCTTTTTGTGCCTCCAATTCTTTTTAAAGACAAAAACAAGTCACTGGAATCAGCGCTCTACTGGGATCTTCCAATCTCAGAGCTGACCTCCCTGTCTCTGGGTGCAATTTTGTGGCAGTGCTGCAGCTGGGCCAGGAAAAAGGAAGGCCCGAATTCAAATCCTGCCTTCCATGGGCCCTATTTGTATGGCTCTGAGCAAGGCACCTAATCTCTCTCAGTCTCAGCCTGTCATCTGTGAAATGGAACACTAGCACCTCCTTCCTAGGGATGTTATGAGAAAGCGTAAAGAAAGGGCTCTGTGAACCTTCAAGATCCGGGCAGATGCTGGCTATCACTACTGCCGAGAGGAGCAGAGAGCCAAGGGAGAGGGGGCCAAGTCTGGAAGGCTCAGCTGCTTTCCATATATGTGACTCCACAAGTCAGGATCAGCATCCTCGGAGGCCAGCCAGGCCGTCCCCTCATTCTATAAAGGAGAAACTGAGGCCCACAGAGATTAGCAGACTCGGCCAAGATTCCACATGGGACCAGAGCTCCTATACCAGAGAGCGGCCACCACACCAAAATGCAAGAGACAAAGAAACTGCCAGCCCAGAGACGGGGACGAGCCATGACTCAACATCTGCCTTCGGTCTCTTCATGAACACGAGGGGCCATGAGAAAAGGCACACTTGCAAAGAAGAACATCAACATGAAATGCCATTGTCTGCTGACCCTGAATTTACACGTACATGCACAGATACAAATGGAGCAAAGTTCAAGATGGCCATTTTATTTTTTGAAATAGTTCTTTCTCCTAAAACTACATTTCCATGAAGCTTTCAGATCAGGGCCCAGGGAGGCTAGAGTCCGCCATCACTGCCGGCCAGCTCTCCCCAAAAAATCTCAGCATCGGACGATGTACCAAAGCCATTGAGCCCTTGGGGCTGGGGCAGCAGCAACCAGCTGCCATCCACCTGGACTGCACTAATCTGTATTTCTCTCCAAAATACCACTTGGCTGCCCGTGACTCTAGGAGATGCTTGGAGTCTGTGGGAATTGAGGAGCTCTACGAATAGGGGACCTACATGCTCTGGACATTACAAGGGCAAGGGAAGCTCCGCGAGAGGCTGGCCTCAAGCCCTCTGGCAAGAACTACCTGCCCAGCTAAGTCACTCCATCCTCCTGAGGACCATAAATTGCATCAGTCACACCAATCACAGACTCAGTACTGGAAGGAACGTCAGAGGCTGCCTAGTCCAACCCCCTTAGTTTATCGATTAGAGAACTGAGGTTAAGTGACTTCCCCACAGTTACAGAAGAGTAGGGGTCAGAGGGAAGGCCTGAATCCAGATGCTCTTCTCCAAGAGAACACAGGGAGTTGGTTCTGTCTCTATAAGCACAGCCCCCAGCACCACGCCAGGCACAGAATCCTGGTTAAGAAATACTGGGCAGACCCAAGGACCAGGGACGGGGCTGTGCCAGACAAGAGGGAGAAGGGAGGAGAAAATGAAAGACCCACCTGTGGGTCGGGGTGAGCGTTGGGAGAACATTTTTTTTAACACCTTCTCACTTTCCGGGCTATATCTCTCTCCATCTTCCCAGACACTTGAGGGCAGCAGCTTTCCCCTGGGCTGGCTACAAATGAGCGACCACCACCCCGCCTCCCAAACCTCTGGTTCTCCCAGAGCACTGCCATCACCTAGATGTTAAAAGAATAGCAAGCCTCTTAAACAAACTGACATGAACGTGTGAACTGGCCAGCAGCCCCTTAACTGGGTCAGAGGTAGTTTTATTTCCATATGAAATTCCTCATTTACCCAACAGAATGTCTAACTGGTAGATTCCAGGCCTTCTGACTGGGGAGGTGTCAGTGGGGGGGAGGCAGGTGGACAGTCGGCTACCATCGGGTCCCCTGACTCGTTCCTGCTCTTCAGAGGGGTTCATGTGTTTCATCTAACCTTACATATGCTAAAGTGGGGGTTCTTAACCCACTTTGTGTTACGGACCCCATATGTACCCCTTTGTGGAATGTTTTTACATATACAAAATAAAATTAACTGGATTTTAGAGGAAAATAATTATGGTGAAATATAATCACCAAAAAAAAAAAAATTAAGTTCATGGATCCTGGGTAAGTATCTTCCTTAAAAAGGTTTTGTTTTAACCACCCCCCCCCCACTTTAAACAATGGTTCCAACTGCCACAAGACCCTCTCCAAGGTGAGACCCCTGCATGTCTCTGTGGACTGCTCTCTCTGAAGTTTCAAGGCATCTGAATACAAACCAAGAAACAAGTCCAAGCCTGTCCCTGGCCTGCAAAGAATTCATTTTCCATCAAGAATAAAGGCCCAACCAAGTCCCTGCCTTATCCCCTTGGGGAACCAAGCTGGACCTAGCAGTAACCTAGACCACAAGCCTCTGCTGTTTATTGTTCTAAAGAAATGTTAGATATAGAGAAAGATGTGTATACATACATACATATATATATATATATATCTTTAAACATTGAACTCACTTTGATTGTTGAAAAAGCCAAAAAAAAAAAAAAACCAACCCAACCTTACCAACCCTACTCCAGAAGACCTCAGCCCTTGAAAAGTCTAAGTGAGATACAGTGAAAACTCTGTATGTTTTGGTTATATTATGTTAATTATATGATTAAAGCTGAAAAAAAAAAATAAAGGCCCAAGAGAAGAGGAGCAGGTGTCACCCCCTACAAACCCAGGTCCCCACTTGCAAGGGCTCCTTCATCGCTCCCCCCTCCCAGGGCGGCTCTGTCCAAAGTCTGTGACACTGGAGAACGAAATCACTTTTTCTGTTGGGAAATCGATGCACTCAGCCAGAAGGGACCTCAAAACCACAAACACACTACTTACACACTCAACAGCCTGACCCAAAGCAAGGTTCTCAGGTTCCATTCTCTGGCTGGGGATGGCATCCAGACAATTGCTCCAAGGTCCTCATTTCTGACACCTGTGCTGGCAGGCAGGCTGGCCTCCAGGATGCCCCAATGCCGCTCCTCCACCTCTGCTAGCCCAAGGGCCCATGCCACTAATGCCCCCAAGAGCTCAGTCAAAAGGGTAGGTTCCCTTCACTAGCCATGGCACCATCTCGGTCTCTATACACAGGCTGATTTAGGCGTCTCATCATCATCACAGTCACAATGTCCAGCATTTAAATGGTGCTTGAAGGTTGGCAAAGCACTTGGGCAAAAGCCATGCTGGGAGGCAGACGCTATCATCACCCCCATTTTACAGGGGAGGAAACAGAGGCTCAGGGAGGTCAGGTGACTTGCCCAGGGTCACCTCTATGCCCTCTTCCTCACCTCTGCCCCCTCAGAAGGCCGAGCTCCCTCCCAGCTCCCTGAACTGCCAGGGCCTGCCCACCCCCAACCCCCCCATCTTTCATTTCCTGTGTTCATGCCATCTTTCCCAAGCTCACAGCAGCTACAGGAAAGCAGAAACGGCCGTGTTGCTGGGTTCCCAGGGCTTAGTAACCCCCAGTAGGCCTGCCTCGAAAACATACGCTCCTGGTGCTGATAGGGGAGGGCAGTTTCTGCTCTTCCAGGGTATACATTCACCTTGTGAAAAACGTGACCCTCCAGAAGGCCCTGAACCCTAATCCAGAAGATGCCTCAGTGTGTTCCCTTCACTTCACAGATCAGCCGAGGCAAGGCCTGTGAGGCGGCATCTCTGAGACAGTCTGAAGGACACAGAGTACACACGACGGGCAGCTGTTCTCAGACGTCCCTGCCTCCACACTGGCATCGATGCCCCCTGCTCTGGGCCCACAAACACAGGCAGTGCCTCCGGGGGCACACAAACCCAAGGCGGAAAACCCAAAGCCTTCCAGGGCCTTGGACCTGGCTCCACCCGCATGCTCTCTCTTCTCTCCCTCTCTCCTTCTCTCTCTCTGTCTCTGTCTGTCTCTCTCTCTCTCCCTCTCTCTGTCTCTGTCTCTGTCTCTCTCTCTGTCTCTCTCTCTCTCTCTGTCTCTCTGTCTTTCTCTCTCTCTCTCCCTCCTCTCCGTCTCTCTCTCTCTCTGTCTCTCTCTCTAATCCATCATTTAAATTCTTCGAAAGGGAAAGAGAAGAACAGACATCAGACAGCAGTAAGCCCTAAATGCCAGCCGGGAAGAGACCAACCACAGACAGTCAGTTCACAGGCCATTTGTAAATCTTGGTACCATAAATGCCAAGCCTAGGGGACAAGAGCTCCTTCCCCACAGTCATCACTCACTTCGATGAATTAAGTCTTGGGTTTACAAAGGTCACGTGAGGGAGGACCACTGTTCTAAGGCTGCACAGCTGCATCATCCCTATTTTTGGACGAGGTAACTGAAGCACTAAGTAACTTGCCCAGGGATTCCCCACAGTAGTTCGGAAGTGTGAGGGTCAGAATCTGGACAATGGAGAATCTGGAAGCTGGGCTTTGAATATCTTAGGGAACCCGGCCCCCTCAAAGTCCACCTTTTTTTTCTTAAGCTTGGATTCTGTCAGAGGACAGAAAAGGTGTGGAAAACTGTGACCCTGGTGGAGTTTCCTATATGACCATGTTCTGTCTTGTGTGAAGGCTTGTTTTAGCAAGCTGATGGAAATTTTTAAAAATTATAGTCTAAAAAAGAACTGGAATACCCAGAGAGCAGATCCAGGGTGGGCTACAGGATGGTTATGGCCTTTCCCCTTCTAACTCATCCACACAGAACCCAATAAGAAGCAATAGGTCAGTTAGACTTATGCCTTCTTCCTCAGATGAAGATTCTAGAAAAAAGAGCTTGGACAGATGACCCCACAGTCTTGCTCAAATCTGAGATTCTGGGATTCCAAGCCTGGGCTATGAACTCAGCCTCCTGATGCTAAGACTCAAGGCTCTTTGATACCCTACCTACTTCAGCTGCGGAAGACAGGGATCCCAAGACCCCAGGTCCAATACTGCCTTCAGGAGGGTGAAGGCTCCTTCTAAGAAGGCAAGAGCAGCCCAGAAAAGAAGTCTGCCAGGGCCAAAAAAGATCTGCCTTTCAGGGAGAAGGACCAAAGGGCCTCTGACGTCCATCCGCACTTATGCTGACATGCCAGGCACCAAGCTAGTGATGGGGATGTAAGTACAAGCAATGAACCCATTCCAACAAGGACAGCTGAACCCAAAAGACAGGGAAGGAGACCTGTTGGCACGGAAGGCAGGCAGACCAAGGGCCACAAGAGCCTCAGAAACCAGAGGCTCGGGCCTCAAGGGCAATCCAACCCCAGAGACAAGAGGGGGAGAGAAGGGGGTTAAGGAAGCAAAGGTGCCCACCCCTGAACACTAGGGAGACTAAGGCTAAGGTCCAGGGCTCCTACAACTGACCAGAGCTGGATTCTTGTCAACTAACAAGTATTTTTTCTCTCTCTCTCTCATCTCCCCCCTTCTCGAAAAGAAAGAAAACAAAACAAAACACTTATAACAAATACACATAACCAAGCCAACAAATCCTCCCACTGACCGCGGTGGGCTGGAAGCACATCTCCGATACTGTGAGCCCAGAGCTCCTGCGTCCAGAGACCGAGAGGGGGATCACAGGCGGCCCCTCCACTGCTCCCCCAATTCTTCAGTCTTTCTCTTGTGTTTACTACTTGAAACCCCAGGGGGTTTCCCATAATAATCAACAATCAAATCATAAAAATATTCTTTAAAAATCTTGTGCTGGCTGGAGAGCAAGCCACGTGGAGACCCAAAGACCTGGCGGTAAGAGGGAGGGAGGGGAGGCCCAAAGCGCTGAAGTGGCTTCCCCAGGTCCACACGGATACCAAGCGGCAAAGCCAAGGTCTGACCCCTGCGTGCACAAAATCCACATGATACAACACGCAAGATGGGACAAGCATAACCGCGAGGGCCAGGGAGGGCCAGGAAGAGGAGAACCAAGACCAAGAACAAAGCGGACAGCAGCAAACCCTCAGCTCAGACAACCAAGAAATCAAGTCCTAGAGTGTCCCAGCCGAAAGCCTCAGAATGAATTCTGACCCCTAGATAAAGCCTGCCCGTGGGCACAATGGCAGCAGAAGTCCCTCGACTCCTGGGGTCATTCTGAGAACCCAGTAAGATTGAATTCTTTGAGCAGGCACCTATTAAGGCCCTCCTACATGACGACACCAGCTCAGCAGCCCTGCCTTCAAGGAAGGCAAACCACATATCCGCAGAAGTGTCAGTACGAAGAAAACTCCATGGACTGGGGGGGAGGGCTGGGAAAGGTCCACACCTCTGTGCAGCACAGACAGGCCGTGACGTGCCTGACCAGGGTCGCCCAGGATGGAAACCTCAGTGACCTTCCCCCTGCTCCCACTCTGCGGGGATAAAGCCTCGGCTGGGGACGGGGCAGAGGGGGCAGAGCACTCCAGGACTGGGGAGGGAGGGGCAGTGGACAGCGGCATGCTCAGTCTTAGGACGCTGGCCAGGCTGGAGAGCTGCCCTTAGGGAGTCCAGAAAGGGCAGCCATGTCCTGCAGGTCTTGTCACGGCTAGAGTCAAGAACGAGCCTCTCTCAGCCTGCTGCCCCCCCCACTTTCTTTGGGGCCTCCAGTCAAGGGTTTTCCTGATGACTTCCAGCTTCCAAGATATCAGCAGCCTCTTCCCACCCTCACACGCTGACCCCAAAGCATGAACTGACGCCTTCAGAACACCAGGCTCCCATAAGACAGAACACTGGGCACAGCTTCCACCACGGCATCGCCCCTGTTCTTGCTAAGTGCTAAATGCATTTCTTATGGGAAAATCTACAAGCAGCCCAAGTTCTTGTCTGAATTAGCACATGAAGTTCATGGGGACCCCAAGCCCTTGTTTCACCAATAAGGAAACTAAGGCCCAGACAAGTGGAGTGAGTCACTCCAGGCCACACTGCTAGTCGGCAGCCAGCATGATGAGCAGGGCCTGGCCCTGGGTGCTCAGGCCGAGGAAGTCTGATGGCAGCCAAGCCGAGCGAGGAGGCTTGGTTTGGGAGGTGCGGGGTGAGAAAACCCTGCTCTTCTCCCCACTGAATTTGCTGTTGTGAACTCTGGATTCACCCCTGGAGTGGTGAGCAAGAAAACTCCCTTTAAAAACAAAACTACGGCCCAGAGCCAGGCTGCGGCAGAGGCCTGTGTGCAGAGAGGAACTAAGAGGAGCACAAGGAGAGGCTGCTCAGGGAGCCGGGGTTCCCTCACTGTCACTGGAGAGGAGGCTGCCTGGCCATGGGGCCTGCTGTATGGTAGCCTCAGAGGACGACAGGGCTGGGGCTGGAAGGGACGTTGGGGCTTGAGTCCAATCTCCAAGGAAACTCAGGCCCTGGGAGACCGACTGACCGTAGACTGAGCAAGTATAATCCAATGCTGATCATTCTACAGATGAGGAAATATGAACGGAGCCCAGCCCATGTGTCCTGTGCTCCAAGGAAGCTGAGTTCTGAAGAGGCCGGTGGAGGGGTGGCAGGGGCAGCCAAAAGCCAGGAGAAGGAGGGGAAAGGACAGGATGAGTGATGCTGACAAGGAGACTGTCTCAGGTAACATGCCCAGATCCCAGGGCAGCCTGGGGCCAGAGCTGACCACTCATCAGTGTGTCAGCACTGTGGGGGCACCGGAGACACCCAGCTCTGATGCCTTCCTGGAGCTTCCTCCACCCCCTGCATAGGCGAACACCCCAGCCCCCTAGTGCCTGGTGCTGCCTGAGGTTGAGGCCAGGGCCTCCCCTGGGAATCGAGGGCTCGCCCTCCCTGACTACTCTCTTCCTGCACCCATATGCCCTCCGCTTACCTCCTCCCGCCCCAGCCCCCCAATGCAAGGTCTCTGCAGGGTAGGGCCATGCTGGTGTCTGGAACACCACTGTGGTGCTGTATTGGAGCAGTGACTGAACACCACTGAACTGAAAGGAGCCACAGTCTTACAGATACTGAATCAGCAAGTATCTTTGGCAAAATCGCCCGCCTCTGCTAACGTGGCTGACGTTCCCACCAGCGCACACCCCCAGCCCTTGCAATGGAAAAGCTCCCTGGTTGAATGGGGCCTCAACAAAGATGGGGTGGCCTGCATCCTGTGCTCCTCCAGGGGAGAAAACATCCCAGGAAGGGGGTGGGGGAAGGTTTCCTGTGAAGGCCGAGAAGGTCAGTGACTTGGGATGTTAAACAGTGATGTCTTCTACCACACCAGCCTTTTAGAAATGTGAAAATCAACAGGCTGTTCCCTCAAATCCAAAAGATGTTTGCCTTTGGCCAAACAGTGGAGTCAAAACTTAGCTCCCCTGGGGTTGTCAAAATAACTAAGCAAACGAGTATTTTTAAAGATGTGGATTTTTAAAAACATAACTCAGACTTATCAGGCCAACTTTCAGCTTAGCAACAAAGAAGGCCAGAATAATCTTCAAAGATTAACCAGCACCTGATTCTATGAGCTGGGGCTGTGAGGACAGAAATGAAACCCTCCCTGCCCCAGGGAGCTCCCTCACAGTAAGGGCCCCTCACAGGAGAAAGGAGGCAGCAGATGAATACATAACTCAATGAGCGAGCATCACTTAGCAGACTGTGGCAAGCCCCAGGAGCCAGCTACGCCCTGGGGACAAGAGGCCGCAGTGAAGCAGGCCCTGCCCTCAGGGCACTGCTGTTTCCATAACCTTTGCCTCTGTCAGAGGACGAGGGAGAGTCTCCTGCCACTGGCTGCCACGCCGGCACCTGTGCCAAGATGAGCTTTTGCAGGCCTCAGATGAGACAGCACTGATCACCGGCCAGTGCTCAGAGCCTCTGTGACTGCGTAGGGCTGGCCAGGGCGGCCCTCCCCGGCTCCTTTCCATCACCTGGACACCACAGGCTGAGCCTGAGGAAGGGCCACAACCAGGAAAGGCCTCCAAACTTCCAAATTCCCACAAGAAGAATGGCCCAACCACCTGGAATTCCAGCGTCCACATGGTCCTCCCAGAGGGCCCCGGCCCAGAATCAGGCTCCATTAAATGACAGGAATACCTGCAAGCCTTTCCTAAACGTTTCTGAATTGACCAGTGACAATAATGAAAACTCCAGAAGTAAAAAGGAGGGGAAGGAATTTTCTTCTCCTGTTCTTTCTTTCATTGCTGGTTCCAAAGAGCCTCCCCTAGAGGTAGGGAGCCCCTCTCTGCTCTATCCAACAGGTGTTTATGGCCATTCACTCTCCCCACTGCACCGGGCCCACATCCAGCTTACTGTCCCCAGCACCCTCGCCTCCCTCGGCCTTTGGCAACGGATCCGGATGAGAAAAGGTCCCGAGTGAATCCTCACTCTGCCACCTAAGCCCAAGTGTGGCCCTGTTCACTGGCTTCACCACCCCCTCCTCACCTATAAAAGGAGGTGTTTGGGTCTCCCAGGTCCCTGCCATCACTGAAAGGAGTAGGAGATGGTCTTAAGAGGAAAGCCTGTGCTTGAGGGCCCCAGCTCTGAGCATTGCTTGGCCTCAGGTGTGAGTGGTGATGGGGGACCATGCAGGGGGCATGCAGGGCTGACCGACAGAAAGGGGGAGCCTCCTGCCCCTCCACAGGACAGTTCCTATGTTATTACTGTGCCCCTGGAGGCTTTGGGGCAGGGTGGGGACTGTTATCTCAATGACTGGAAAAGTGCTTCTTGCTAAATGTTTATTATGTGACTAAAAGGGCTGGGTCTGTGATTTCATTGTTATCTGAACTCCGGAAGAGCAAACTCCCAAGCCAGGTCAAGAAGAACTTTTCTCTGCAACAGGGAGCCTTCAAAAAAAGAGGGCAGCCGGGCGGGGGGAGGTTAGAGGGTCAGGGGCCAGGGTGTGGCAGAGGGGTACTGAGCCCCAGCTTGGCTGCCCCCAAGGCTGCTTCCCTTGTCTGCGGCATCAAGATGCAGCCCAACAAAAGATAAAAATAAAAAGCCAGCAGTTTTTAATGAGCCAGTGCTTTTAACAACTTCCGAATCACAATTCTTTCCGCTGATGACTGGTGCCTCACTGTGGCCAGTTACCAGAATGAGCCCTAGACAGAAGCAAACGACGTCCCAGGAAGCCACCCATTCTGCCTGGGCTGTGCAGGCCACAGCAGCCACGCAGGCCACCCAGACATGGGCAGACCCCTGGGGGCTCAGCCAGAGAGGCCTGCACCTCTTCTTTGCTTTGGGCTCGTTTCTGAAAGACGCCACTGACCACAGAACCAGCCAAGCTCACAACACAGGCCTCGGGTGTCTGGGGAGGGGAAGCCTGGGCTCACACTTTAGCTCATGCCCTGTGGCCTTAATGGACCTCTGAAATCTAGAACAAGAAGAAGAATCAGAGCAATTTCTCTAAATGAGGTGCCCACTTAACAGCCACTATTTTTCAAGCTTGGGCCTTTTTAAAACCTTCATTCGATAAATAACCTTGTGAAATGTGATCAGGAGAACAACAGGGGACCAGGGTCCACTTCCCACAGCAAAGCGCCTCCTGACACAGGCTTGGCCAGCCAATAAGTATTTATAAAGCACCTGCTCTGAGCCGGGCACCAAGCCTACAGGCCCCTGGAGACCCCTCCCACTGCTCCAAACACGTGATCCAGAAGCCATCTTCATTAACAACAAGGCTTTTCAGGACTGCCCAAAGTCCCATGAGTAGTCTGGGCAGGTGCGGATCTCTCTGGGCCTCAGTTTACCTGCAATGAGGAGAGGCCTGGCCTAGATGGATCGACTGGCGCGTATTAACACATTCATGGGTATCAGACACCACATTGGGCACAGGCTCATGGACCCAGGACCAAACCTCAGAGCACGAGGGGCAAGCCTCAGAATAAGCTTGTTCACCTACGATAGCTTTGTTTCCACCCCCCCTTCCTTCAAAGAGCCCCACTTGCAAACACCCCTTCCCACTGTTCTTCTCCTGGGCACCCGCTTCTCCCCCAACCTCTGGAGATGTCAAGACATGTAGTAGTGTCACATTCAGTCCCAGAAGCTCGGCTGGAACAGACAAATGAAGGATCCAAGACTGGTGAGTATGGAGGGGGGGGAGGGCGGGAAACTTCAACTGATAAAATTTAAAGAGCCATCGATGGGCTCCAAGCCCCCAAGGCTCACACTCTCCTGGGCAAGAAGACCATGGAGACAGGGCGCCGTGCCCAACTTGCACAAGCCCCTGGTGCTCTGGAAGCACCCTGAAGAGCACCCCAATGACCACTGAGGACGGAGCTTCCTGCCCAAAACCTAAGGACGAAGTTTCCTTCAATGAAGACTCCGTGCCCTTTTTCTAAGACAGATATCTCTAGGTCACGATGCAGCCGGTCTCAGTCAGTAGAAGAGGGGTTGAGGCCACGTTTGCCTGCCTACACCTGGCTTAAATTCCAGGGCCCAGATTACCACAATGGAGCCTCTCAGGAACTTCAAGGGAAAAGTCAGAGGAATGGTGAAAGGAGGCTCCCAGAGGCAGTCACTAGTTCTCTGGCCATGTCTGGAGCCCTATTCCCTGATGCCCTAACCCACTGCCCTACAGCAGGCTGCAGTGAAGACTGAAGCTCCCCCCTAGAGCTAATGCATGTCCCAATTCACAAGGTTTAGAAATGCTATTCCCCCATGACCTGAAGATGAGGATGCCCTAGAAGACCTCAGAGAAGCCCAGGCTGCCAGCCCTGACAAATACAGTGTGAGGAGGGGAGAGGAGGCTGGTCAAAGCCCCGGGACACTCCCCACCTCCCTCCAGCAAGGGCCCCCTCAGAGCTATGGATGAGGCAACACCTGGTAGGCAGGCGTTCTCCCAGCTTCAGCCCACTGGTGGGGGGGATGAGGGGCTCACTGTATTTATGGGACTGAAGACATTGATGTCAGCTGCTGGCCTGAGGCCATGCCCGGCTCCCAGCACCATCCCTGCCCCACCTTGGAAGACCCAGGTTGGTCCCATCTGTGACTTTACATATCCAAGGAACTCCTGGAGTGAGATACTCTCCATGGATGGCAATCCTACAACTGGTCTGGGACTGAAGTCTTGGAGAGCCACTGCCCAAGGCCCAGAGACTATCAGAGCCAGGATTGGCTCATCAGGGTGGGCCTTCCAGAGTATGTTCCTGATTCTCTGGATTTCTCCTCCACGCCTCCCTTCTCCCCTGGAAGGTCCCTGGGCCTCCTCAGCCCTATTCTCTGACTGGGGGAAGTTCCTCCTGGAATCTCCATTCTGAGGAAGTGTCCAGACCACCCCAAGCTCATTCCTCTGCTCCTTTCCAGGGCACACCCTCCTGCCTGCCCCTACATGGGAACCTTCCTCTCATCTCAGCCAATACCAGAGCTGGGAATGGGGCAGGTGGCTGTGCTCTAGAGACAGTTCCAAAGTGGCCAAGAGAGGGCCTCCTTTCCTGCCATTTAATTAACTTTGGAAACCTCCAACATCGGCCAGAAGAAGAGTCTGGGCAAGCCAAGGGCCTTGTATCTCTGTAGATGTAAGCTCCCTGCCTCTGTACTCCAGTGTGCTGACTGTAACCATGAATAGGTCACAAATCTCGGCCCCAGGCTCCTCCTTATGAAGAAGAGACAGAGTGAGACAGATGACTTCTTGGCCTTTAAAGTGCTGGGAACTCATCTGGCAGCTGCCTGGGGAAGGCCAAGGACCCCTTTTCACTCAAAAGCTTTTAGATGCATAAAGTAAGATATACAGATTACAAAGGAATCCTATCCAAAGTCACCCGAAACACTCTTTAAGTGACCAGATCCCAGGTCTAGATGTTTCCTAGTCTTCCCTGGGCCTCGGTCTGCTCTGTAAAATGGGAAGGCTGGAGTGGAAGGCCTTGCAGGGGCTGCCTGTGGTCCTGTAGGTCCTCAAGTACAGCCCTTCGAACATGGCTGTGAGGTTTGGATTCCCCTCCCTGGGGCCCTTGGCCATCCCTCAGGATCCAGCCCAGAGGCCTTCCTGGCCCCTAGCAGGCATTTCCCCAACAGGTGTGGGATTAAACCTCCCCTGCCGCTCATCTCTAAGCAGTTTCCAGTATTGAGAAACACAGGCATGAAGCAGAAAGCGTCCAAAGCTGATGCACGGCTGAGGTGTTTGCCGGTGGGAGCTAGCTCTGGAAGAGCAGCTGGGGAAGACCAGAGACCGTGCCCTCTGGAGCACCAGACAGGAGCTTCCAAAGAGCATGGGGAAATTCTCCGAGGAAATCTGAGCAGTGACAGAGGGGAAAAGGCAGAGGCCAAACCACCAAGCTTCGCCACCACAGTGAAAGACAAGGGTCCTGCACGTGCTCCCCTTCCCAGGCCAGCTCTTAGCTGAGAAGTGACCTGAGCATAGTGGCACCACTGGGACCACTGCAATGACCCAAGACAGGCTCTACCTGAACTTTCTGTCTTCTGCTGAGGCAGGGGGAGGCTGGATCTCCCCCTCCCCAACCCTCAATCATCCTGCACGCACAACCCAGAAAGGAAGAGGAGTGGGCAGCTCTGCTGGGGCTCTCTGAGGACAGACCTAAGCCAGTCAGCCAGTGTCTGGAGACAGAAAGGGCCCACTCAATTCCAGCCATAACACAGAACCTCCCCAGGCCCACCTCGACCCCAGGCTGAAGAAGCCCAAGCACAGACCTGCAGCCAGCATCTGAGGGCATCAATAACACATCCTAGGAAATCTCCCCAAAGAGCAGAGAAAGAGAGACGGCACATTTAACTTATTTCAGCACCCAGATACATGCAAACGTGGGTGGCCACAGGACTTCACTAGGCATCAAACTCCCTGATTTCTAAGCTCTAGGCTTCCTGAGTCCATATCCTGCCCCAGACTCTTAGCAGATGTGTGACCCTGGGCAAGTCACTTAAGTCTGTGTGCCTCAGTTTCCCCATCTGTAAAGTGAGCTGGAGAAGAGAACAACAAGCCCCTCCAACATCTCTGTCAAGGAAACCTCCCATGGGGTCACACAGAGTCAGATGCGACTACAATAACTGACCAACAGGAGCAGTCTCTAAGCCTCTCTGGGCCATGAGTCTGAAGCCACAGGAAGCCATGAGGATTCCTGTCTAGAAATCCTTTCCACCCCATCCCCCACCTCCACACCCTTCTGGCCAAGAGACAGAGAAGAAGTGACAACACCAGGACAGTAAGCACGGCACTTACACACCCTCTTTACAAATACCTTCTTATTTAATCTTCATACAACCTCCAAGGCGGTGCAAAAACTATCCCATTTTACTGCTGAGGAAACTGAGCAATCCGACCTGCCCAAGGTCACAGAGCTGGTAAGTGTCTGAGGCAAGACTCGAATCCAGCTCTTCCTGCCACTGGGGCAGGGCCCTGGCTGCCTGGGCGCCATCAGCCATCTCTTCACAAAGGAGGCCAGATACTCATGAGCGAGACCAGAGGCTGGGAAGGATAGAGACAGACACAGGGGCATTCCAAATGGTGAGAAATTATCTGAACACAGACCAAGAGGGAGGAGATCAGGGGGTATGTCTGGGGATGATAAGTCCCCAGGCGTGACATGGAAAGAATCCGAGAGGCCTGGACTCTCATCCAACTGCTGCCACTTCCTAGATGATGGCCCGTCCTTGCCTGTGCCTCAGTTTCCCCAGCTGTAAAGTGCACGGCTTAGACTGGATAATCTCAAAGATCTCTTCTAGCTCTGGGAGTCATGGGCAAAAAGGCTAGCACCCATGATGGGTGGTGACAGACGGCGGTGGGCACCAAGTGTCAGTTAAGGAGAGTAAGCCCTTTCTCAAAGGCCATAGGGAGTCTTTAGAGAGCCCTGTGAATGCTCAACAAAACTGAGGACTGAGCTTAGGGCCCTCCAGACTCAAACCAACAGCCAGATGCTGAGCTGCCAAATGGGCATCTCTGAGCTCAGACCCCACATGAACTAGCCAGTCTACCAAAAGAAGCACTTCAGCTCCCTCCATCCACACCCACCATGCTCTGTCTCCCCATTCTCCTGCCATCTTCAGCTCAGAGCCATGGGCTATCCATGGATCCCGGAGGGGCCTGCTGGATGATGACAGGCTGCTCACCAACAATGCCAAGGAGAGGGGGAGGAGCCCCATCTGGAGGTAGCCTGTGCTTAAAGGAGGACCCAGAAACCAGGAGCTTTTCAGCTTAAAAAGAGGCCAAGAACCAAGTCAAAACTGAGAGGACGAAGAAGACATGTGGAATGTCTTTGCTAATTCTCAGCCATAGCCATGGCTAAGGTCAAGCCCCTGGCACGGCTGGGACACCTGCTCAATGAGAAGTCAACCCTTCTGGTCCAAGTGAACTCCAGCATTCCAATGTGAAAACTGTTCTCTGAGAAACCGCATCCCTGCGATGAATTAAACCAAGATGGAAATTTAAAGTACCCCATTCTAAAAGCCAAATCCAGCAACACCTACAGTATGCACATGAAGACCGAAGGGTGAGCTGGGAAAACACCTACATTCACAGGCACAAATTCAGAACCCCCTGGATCGACTCTCTGGGCCTCAAGGCCCAGCACCGGCTGGCAGCACCCCACCCTACCCCCTTCTGGGCTCAAGCCTAGCCAGGGCAATGGGCTTTCAAGAACTGGGAAGCCTAAGGCGTTTGCACCTGGCTGCTGGGGGAAGCTGGGGCCCCGTGACCAGCCCAAGGGCCCCAACAGGACAAAAGCTCTAGCCCTTGTTCTCTGACCACAGATCCCCAGGGAGTGGGGCTGCTGCTGGCAAACCGAGGACTTCACATCCTCCTCTCTCTCTTCACCAACAGAATTCTTACCCAAGTCTTTAAACAAAAAAAGGCCCTACAGAGTGGAAAAAGCAACAATTGCTAACTGTTGAGCTTGACTTCCAATTCCAGGTCTGAATACCCACGGAGCTTTGGGTAAGTCACTTGCCCTAGCCAAGCCTCGGTTTCCTTATCTTTAAAATGGACTGAACCCCATGACATCTCCTGTCCTACTGGGATCTAAATCTGTGACTCTATGACCTAATTTCAAACAGCACTTAGTAAGCACCTGCTGTGTGCGAGGACAGCACAGCAATGTTCGCACCATGGATAGAGCTTCAGGTCAGGAGTCAGGAGTCCCTCATGAGTTCAAATCTGGCCTCAGACAATCACTTGCCGTGTGACCCTGAGCAAGTCACTTATCCCTGTTTACCCCAGTTTCCTCATCTATAAAATGAGCTGGAGAAGGAAATGGCAAATCCCTCCAGGATCTCTGCCAAGAAAACCCCAAGTGGAGTCACAGAGAGTCAGACACGACTGGAAAAGTACTACACGCTCACACACACACACACACACACACACACACACACACACACACACACACACACACACACAGTGTGCCAGGCACTGTGCTAAGCTCTGGGGAGACAAAAGGAGGTCCAAGACAGGGCCTGCCCTCAAGGAGCTCACAGTCTAATGGGAGAGGTACAAATGAGCTCTCCACAGGAGAAAAGGGCATCTGAATGAAGAGGAGCTGGGGTCTCCCCACAGAAGGCAGGGTTTTAGCTGGGCGTCAGAGGAAGGCCCCCAGGCATGGCAGAGGCCAGTCACCACCAGACTACGGGTACACCTTAGGGAGTAAGAGGGGAGGTGGCTGAGCCAGGAAGGGCTCTGAATGCCAAACAGAGCCTTCTGTATTTGCTCCCAGAGTTCCCCCAGTTCTCCTCTCCCTAACCCTGCAGGCACAGCCCTCCTGCCTCCCACGGCACTCTGCTCCTCTCTAAAGCACAGAGCTTCTAACAAGGTCTACTACAATGACCTCTGATTATGTCTCCCCCTACTAGAATGGAAACCTCCCTGAGGGTAGGGATTCGACCAGACCTAAACTTGGTTTCTCCAGCATCCCAAGTACAGCCCTTTGCATACAGTAGATTCTTAGTAAATTTTTTTGAATGCCAAAAAGTTTTTGCACAAATAAAGCCAATGCAACCAAGATTAAAAGGAAAGCAGAAAGCTGAGAAACAATTTTTACTGCCAGTAAAGTATCAGTTTTTCTGATAAAGGCCTCATTTCTAAAACATATAGAGAACTGAGTCAGATGTACAAGAATACAAGTCAGTCCCCAATTGATAAATGGTCAAAGGATATGAACAGGCAGTATTCAAACAAAGAAATTAAAGCTATCTACAATCACATAAAAAAAGTTTTAAATCACTATTGATTAGAGAGGTGCAAATTAAAACAATTGAGGTACCACATCACACCTATCAGACTGGCTAGTGTGACAAAAAAAGAAAATGATACATGTTGGAGAAGATGTGGGAAAATTGGGACACTGATGCATTGTTGGTGGAGTTGTCAACTGATCCAACCATTCTGAAGAGCAATTTGGACTATAAAAGGGCTATAAAACTGCATACCTTTTGATCCTGCAATGCCATTACTAGGTCTGTATCCCAAAGAGATCATAAAAAAGGGGAATGGACCCACATGTACAAAAATACTTATAGCAGCTCTTTTTGTGGTGGCAAAGAACTGGAAATTGAGGGGATGCCCATCAGTTGGGGAATGGCTGAACAAGTTGTGGTATAAGAATGTGATGGAACATTATTATGCTATAAGAAATGAGGAGCAGGCAGACTTCAGAAAAATCTGGAAAGACTTACATGAACTGATGCAGAGTGAGGAGAGCAGAACCAGGAGAGCATTGCACACGGTAACAGCCACGCTGTGTGACACCCAACTCTGACAGACTTAGCCCTTCTCAGCAACACGAGGGTCTAAGACAATTCCCAAGGACTCGTGATGGAAAATGCCAGTCACATCCAGAGAAAGAACTGTGGAGTCTGAGTACAGATTGCAGCATCGTATTTTCTCTTCTTTCTTTCTTACGGTTTTTCCCTTTTGTTCTGATTCTTCTTTCACAACATAACTAATGTGAAAGTATGTTTAATATGACTGTACAGGTATAACCTATATAAGACTGCCAGCCTTTTGGGGAAAGAGGAAGAGGAGTGGTGGAGGGAGAAAAAAATTTGGAACTCAAAATCTAATAAAAGTGAATGTTGAAAACTATCTTTACATGTAACTGGAAAAAATAAAATACTATTAAGTGAAAAAAAAATATTTTGAATGCCAGCCTTCTATCCATCTAGAAATGCCCCTACAGATTCAATTTCTCCTTTCAAAGTCTTCCCAGAAGCACACAGGATCTTCCAGCTCTCAGGTTCTATCTCAGCTGGACAGAACGAGTTGAGTCACTCAGATGTGGTCCACCTACCTGGATTGCAACACTTACTACCAAGAAAATGCAATCGAGAGCAAAAGCAACCACATACCAAACAAAGTCAGGTGGGCAGAGGGCAGCTGAACGCCCAGCCGTAGAAATGCCGCCGCTGAAGGAAGCTGAGCTCCTCCCAGGCACCAGCTCCCCCTGGAGCACAATTACTGAGCACGGACCTTACAGTTTATCTTTGTACTTGATGTTTCTCCAGTAAAACAGAAGTTCTTGGGGGCAGGGAGTAGGTTGGGGATATTTTTTGTTTTCTGATCCCCAGAACCAGGCATCCTAGCACAGAGTAAGCAGAAATGTGAGGTGAACAAATGAATTTCTGAATGAATGATGTGTGCAGAAAAGCTAACATCACACCTGCACCAAATCTCAATCAAGACAAAGTAATTATCAAGCGCTTATGGGACCAACTGCAGAGCACCATCTACCAAGCCCTGGCTCATCTTGGCCACGAAGCCTCGGCAGCTTGTTTCTGCCTCTGGGATGATGCAATCAAGCTCTCAGCCTCCCTCCGGCCTTCACACTGAAGGCTGAGAGGAAGGAACCCACAACACAGAAATAAACAGGCACACGACACATCCAGAGTAGTAAGAATGTAAACTGCATCAGTGGGGGCCTGCGAAAGACCTCCTGCCAAAGGGTCTGCCAAAGTCTCAACGAAGGCAGAGCACGGGGACAACCAGGGAAAGCAGACACACGGACACAGGAGACAGGCGGTCACAAGCAAGGAGAAGCAAGGGAGCCTGGGGCTGCGTGACCACAGAATGTGGTGGGAGAAGACTGAAGAGGGGGCAGGGCCAGAGGTCTTCCTCTCTCATCCAGGAGCGAAGAGGGCCATGCGGGTGCTGAGCAGGACAGTAACAAGGCCAGACCCATCTACGCTTCAGTCAAACCCCCGAGTGGAAGGTGAGAACCCAGGACACCAAGAGAAGGCCTGGGTGGGAGGGATGGGCACTGCCTGACTATTCATACCTAACATGAGCTTCCTTCTTTCTCTTCTCTGTTCTTTCTTGTTGAGACCAACATTGTGTTCCTGAATCCGGGAAAGGAGGAAGGTGGTACCCTGGGCAGTGACAGGGAAGTTTAGAACAGCCAAGGGCTTGACGGAGAAAGAAAAATGAAGGAGGTCTGAGATGCAGGCCAGGAGCTCAAAGCTCAGATGAAAGCTATATATGCAGATGTGGGAGACCTAATAACTAGCCCCAAGGGAGCGGAGGAGATCCACAAGGGACACAGCAAGGGAGCCCCGAGCAGAACCTTGGGGAACAGCCAACACAGAGGGCTGGGCTGGGTCACACAACCAGAGGGGAGGAGGCGTGACCAGGGGAGACACAGTAACGCCAGCTGCAGAGAGGGCAAGGACCAAGACTGAGGCACTGCGCTTGACCCATCTCAAAGCCAGACCAGAAAAAAAGGACATCAGGAGAGGAAAATAAGCATCATTTTAAAATCTTTTCAAGACGTTATTTTTGTCTTATTGGTGATCACCAATGCATAATTAAACAGGAACCAAAAAAATGTTAAGATGTCACTTTGGCCTTGTTTTTAAATGTCAACCAAGGGCCCCTGGGTCCTAGAGCTTCACAGGCGATCAGAGTCAGCTCCTGGGTCTGTGTCCCAGCCAGTGACCTTGGGCCAGACGTTCCACCTCACACTGGGCCTCAGTTTCCTTGGATGTAACATCTGATGACCCAGAAGAGCCCCGACTCCCAGATCTGGTCCACCTGTCAGTCAGTCATCTGAGAAGAGACAGAAGGCCAAGGGGACAAGGCTAAGCGAAGGAAGATGAGGGGGCCTCTGCTTTACCCCTTTCCTGACAAATGCAGACAGCACCCCTCCCTAGTTAGTCCAGACAGCCCAAACGAGTGCCTGCCTGTAGGAGATGCTGCACTGGGCAGGCAGGACACAGATCCAACACAAAAAGAGTCTCCGGTTCCAGGTGCTCCCAAACACCACGGCTAAAATGAGAATGAGGGTCATCTGATCTCATGAACAAGGCCCCAGAGCAAGGTCTCAGCGTCTGGCTCTTAACATTTCACAACACACAAATCCAACTGCTCAAAGTCCAAAACCTCTGGTTGGCTGCTTTTCTAGGAAGTAAATTAGAAGCCTCTCACTTGACCAGGAATAGAAGTGGGGAAATCTTTAAAGGAAACACGTCTACCTTCTGCGATCTGCCCAGAGTCTGAGGGCCATAAGGGACCTCAAACAGAAGGCAACCAAGACCAGACAGCAAAGTGACCTTCCCCAACTCACCCAAGCAGTAAGAGAAAGAGCTGGTCTTCTAACCCAGGCCCTTCGACTCCAAATCTCAGCCCTCACAAAGTCCAAGGAGACAGGTAGGAAGCACAGACACCGCCTATAAGCCTTGGCTCTTCCTCCACATGGCAGGCAGCAGCCCCCATCCTGCTCTCCCCACAGGGATTTTCTTTGGAGAAGTCTAACCTTCCTGAGGTGTCCTTGTCCACACACCCAACAAGCCACTCCAACCAAACAGCTCTCTTGGACAGACAAGGGAGCGAGGCCCCCAAGCCGCAAAGACAGCACTAAGCAGCTGGCCTGCCTTTGGCAAAAGGCAGGCTGCTTTTAATGGTGCTTCCCCTCTCCTGACAACAAGGTCCAGCTTACTTTAACCCTGATCTCCTTCCCGCGATTCTGTACAGCTTATAATCAGGGAATACCAGGATGTCCCAAACACCAAGGCTGATGGTCACCTAGAAGCTTGGTGGGCAGGAGGAGGCCATCAAAGAAGAGACTGGAAAGGAAGGTGAGCCATTCACATTGGGAGAGATGCCACACATGCCAAGCACTCCCGCTGGTCCCCATGGTGTCGGGAGAGACGTCCGTGACAAGAACATCTCCATCGCCAGGCTCATGCAGGGGCCTTTCTGGGGCTGCCCCGGAGGGCCAGTGCCTTCCATCTACCCTGTATGGATGCACCCTGTACCCACACAGTCGCGTGCACATTGCTGTCCCCATTAGAACATGTGCTCCTTGAGGGCAGGGACTCTTTTTGCCTTTCATCAAACCCCCAGCAGCTGGCCCAGTGACTCACGGAGAGTGGGTACTGACATGCCTGCTGACAGGCTGGGCACACCAGGTAGGTCCAGTTTAGGAATTCAGGGAGGACAGTGAAGTAGCCCAGGATGAGACAGAGTGAAGGGATGGTCATCGAGTCAGGGGAGTAAGGCCTGCACGCCAGGATATCACCTCATCATCATCATCCCCATGCCATCCATATCGAGGGCTACCATTTCCCTAGTGCTCTGAGGTTGGCAAGGGAGTTTATAAATATTATGTTGTTTTATCCAGATTGAGCACTTTATTTACCAATTACCCAAGTCCCTGGGAGGGAGAGGGATGAATTTAAGGAAGGGAAATCATGCCCGCCTCCACGAAAGGGTGAGGCTGGGCCCATGGCATATTCAGCCCTTGGCTCACTAGCTGGGAGGTTATCCTGAACTTCTCAAAACACTTTTCTGGGGCAAGGAGTCGGGCGGCCAGCTGCCCCTGGAAAGCCTGCCTAGTGAGCTGCCTGGCATCTCAAGAATTTGCCAGCTCTGCTCCGTGGTGATAGTGCAACCCTGCTCTGTATGACTTAAGAAGCAGCAGTAATAACAGCGCTTTAAGGTTTGCAAAGCACTTTCACTTGATTCCCCACAATATCCCTGAGAGGTGGATGCTGTTATTACTCCCACTTTACAGATGAGGAAACTGAGGCTGAGGGCCTCTGAGGCAGAATTTGTGCTCAGAGGTCTTCTGCCTGACCCAAGCCCAACAGGCAGCCCTCTTAGGCAACATTCCAACCCAGTGCCTGGCTACAACACGGGAAGGCAGCGTGCCTGGGGCGCTGGATGTGGAGTCAAAGTCTCCAGGTTCTACATCCAGCTCCAGTCCCTGGGTGACCTCTCGGGCCTGAGCTCTTCCCCTGCTGATGACCTCCGAGCTCCCTTCCCCCTCTACAGCAGTAATGCCATGAGACTGATTTCAGGACACCCTCCCTCCTCTTCAAAGACTCAGTCCACCTGCAACTACCGCGCAGTCACCAGCACTGAACTTTAAGATGACCCAGCCCAGGCAAAGAAAGCAAACCCGGAGAGAAGGAGGGCTTAGGTTACCTTCTCTCTTTCGTGAAGACCTCACCGTCACAGCTCATTGCTGACTCAGTGCTGCCCCATCTGGGGTGCCAACAACCTGAGAGGAGCCAGCGGTATCAGGTAGACCAGAGGAGCAATGAAATTAAAGTGGGGCCTCAACTTGCTAAGCACATCCACATGCTCCCACGTCATGGCACCAGCATCCGGTCAGCACCACTGCTTTAGAAAGGTCAGCTCTGCTCAAAGGCCAGCCACTTCCCCCCCTCCCCTCTTCCACTTCTAGGGGAAGAAGCTCTGTGTGTTTGCTTGGGGCCCCAAAGGGACCTGACAGAGCTATCAGAGCTCCCTGTCCCCAGAGCTCCTGCCAGGGACTGACTGGCCCATATGAGATGCCTGAGCCAAGAGACATAAATCACAGACAGACAGGAACCCAGAGATGTGGCCTGACGGCAGGGCAATCCACACTGGGGGGGCCGATCACAAGCCAAGCATGGCTCCCATGGAGCAAGAGATGGGGGAGAGGACAGAGAAAAAAGATGGCCAGACCTGGGGGGACGTGCCCATCAACCAGTGTTTCATAGCACTCACTGTGTGTGCCAGGCCCTGTGCCGAGTCCTGCTGACATGAAGCAGCAAGAGCTCCCAGCTCAGAGATGCCCTCCACTGACCAAGCTCAGCAGCTGAGGGGCACGGAGGGGGGAAGGGTTGCCTTGGGCAGGGCCTGACCCCAGGTCGTCCAGCCTCTGAGGCTGGCTGTCTTCCTCCTATTTTCAAACGTAGGGATTGCTGTGGCAGGTCTCCAAGGTCCGCTTGGGCTTCTGGACACTCTGGGGGTCTTAAAAAAAGGTGGCCTGGAAGAGACTGCTTCAGGTCCAGCTTTCCAGGTGTAAAGTCATGTCTCCAATGCTGTAAGTCTGAGTCAGGGGACCTCACCTAGCCACGACCCAGGCAATTTTCTAAGACTAAGTTATGGATGAGCTGCTGATGTGTACCCAAAAGAAATTTCCACCCTGGGGGATCCCCCATACAGACTGGCATCACAAGTCTGGACCAAAAATAAAAACAAAAAGCTACTAAGTGAAGCAAACACACAATTTGTTGTGACTCTCAGCTAACATTTTGTTAGTATAAATTAAGGCCTGTCTTCTGTGTGACAAAAAAAAAAATCTCAACAGAATAAAAGTTATAATTTGGTTGGGGATATTGTGGCAATATTTTTTTTTAAATCATAGCTTAACTAGCTGTACACTATTCTATTAGTTATGAAGCTGGCAGCCTTATTGTCTCAATTCCAACCATAATGAGCCTTCTTGGGAGGGATAAATCAGAAGCACCCAAGTCCTGACCCTCTAGTCTATAGCCTTAAGGAGAGAACCTTTGGAACCTGCCCAGCTCTAAAAGCCACAAAGTCAGGACGCGATCTGGACACCTCCCTCAGTGGCCCCCACCCAGGCCAGGCTCTGGGCATCTTCTCATCTTCCCGGCCTTTGCTTCTATAGAAAGTCAGCAATTCTGGCCAACGCCTGGCTGAGGAGTCCAGCATTCACCGAGTGTGATCTTGGGTGTCCTCAAATGCCCTCATGGTTACTAACCAGATTAATTCTGCCATCCCAGACAGGGTCTTCGGAGGAGGCTACACCAGTGCCTCCGTGGATCAACATGGAAACATGACATCTGTCATCACCTCCTCGCCTCTAAGAAGAGGGATGAGACTGAGGGAAGGAAAAAAATCTCTCCATGAGGCCATTTCAATTCACTTTGAAATTTCTGAGAGCATTTGCTTTTCACCCACAAGCCAAAGAGTATTTAGTATATTCAGCCCATCCTAAAAAGCTCTGGAGAAACAGGAGAAGCATGAATGTCCAGACCCCTCGAAGTCAGCACCTTCCTGGCGCATTTTTTAAGGAAATTAAAACATCACAAACAATACTTGCTTTTTTTTTCCAATCTCACATGCAAGATAAACTCAGGGCTCCCCATGTCATTTGCGCCAAGCCAACATCACTGAGCTAAGATTTGCGTCTGACTTAGGGGAGAAGCTGCAGACCAACTTAAATCATTCACAAACACACAACCCGCAGCCTCACGGAGCACTGGCCTGCTCCTGAGCTGTCACTCAGCTCATTTCTGACTTTTCTGAGGAGACAGGCCATCATGCTCCTGTACAAAGCATGTGCTAGATTCTCATCAAGAACTTTGGAGAGCTGACTGCCAGAAAGGACCCAGGCCGGGGGCTTCTGGTCCAAAGGACATCTCATCTCACTAAAGTATTTCTCAAGTCCCTACTGTGCACTTGCTCTGGGCAGCAGTGACACAGAGGGAGAAAACACTCCCCTTCCTCAAAGAACATCCATCTTAGACTCCAATGAGACATCAGGGCTGTACACAGGGAACCAGGAGGGCCCTGAGTACAGAGCAACCTGGGGAGGGAAGAAGGGGGCCAGCAAAGGGCCACAGGCAGAACCAGGAACATGAGCTGAGGCTGGACAGAGACCAGGGATGCCAAGAGATCTGGGACAGTGAGAAGAGCCCGGAGTGGGAGGCAGACAACCCGAGCCAGAGGCCTCAGGGGAAGCAGCAAGCCAGGCCCCCATCTGTATGGTCCAACCTGGTGGGTCCTCTTTCTGCGTGACAAGGGAGGCTTCGTCTGGGGGTTCGGGTGGGAGGTGACCAGGAAGACAAAGGCCTCCATCACTAAGCATGTGCTGAAAAGGCCTACTAAGCGTCATGCCCTGCCCTGGCTCTAGAGACATGTGCACACACACACCAACAGAGCCTGGCTTTAAGGAGTCTATGGTCTATGATGAGAACATGCACACAAAGTCTATCAAAAATCTATAGGTTTAAATATGACAGGGCAGAGAAAGGCAAGGACAGCTGGGAGGGGCAGGAGATTAGGCAAGGATTCACCAAGGAAGCAGGTGGCCTTTGAGTTGAGTCCTAGACAAAGTAGAGAAGAGGAGAGGCCTGAGACACTGTGTGTGCAAACATGTGGCGATGGGAGATGGATGGGCCATGTGAAGAAGAGCCCAAAGATCAGTGCGGTAGAACCACAGAGCGCAAGGAGGAAAGCTCCAGAAGAAGTCAGGAAAGGCAGGCTGGAGGCAGCCGTGAGGAACTGCACATGTCAGTGAGGGGCAGGAAGGGGAGGCTGAGGGGTCTGCAAGCTCCCTTCCAGCTCTGAATCTGTGCCTTAAAAGGGAATGACCACACCTAACCCACCTTGGTGAGGCCAAGCCTGAGGCTGGCTCTCCCAGTGTTCCCTTTAGCATGGCCCCATGTGGTAAGATGGAGAGGAAAGCCTCGCCTGCAAAGTAACATCCAAGCCAGATCTCCAATGAAGAACAGCTTTCCTGAACATTCCCTTTTCTGACGGAAAACAGCAATGATCAAAGGCTGACCCTGCCGGACACTTAATCCAAACTCACTCTCAAAAAGACTTCTATGACTGTGATTGAAAACAAGAGCACTGCCCTGCACACCCCTTCCCAACACACACACACACACACACACACACACACACACACACACACACACACACACACACTCTCTCTCTCTCTCTCTCTCTCTCTCTCTCTCTCTCTCTCTCTCTCTCTCCCTTCCTCCCTCCCTCCCTCCTCCCTTAAACACGATTTAGAAAGGCCCTGCTCAGGGTCCCAACACCTCCCCTGAATCCTCGAATCATCCCCACAGAGCAGCACCTCCTGCCCACAATAGCACTGATGTCTCATTGGCAAGCTGCCCAAATGGGGCACTCTCCAAATCTGCCATTTGAAAGGCCACAAATATAATGCCGAGATCACAGGATCACAGATTCAGGTCTGGAAGGGACCTCAAGGGTCTCATTATTTTGCAGATGAGGAAACTCTAACACCCACAGGGGTTTCAGTGACTAACCCAGGGTGGAGGGCCTGTGACAGGACTGGAACCCAAGTCCTATCTTGTATTCCACAGCACCTTGGGTAAGATCTGCAATCAGTCAACATTCACACAGCACTTACAAGACAAGGCACGCCCACGCCCACACATCTAAGCAAAAGAGAAGGTCCTTCTCCAGCCGGTCTCAGGAGCTGGGGCCAGGGAGGCATCCTCAGTTACCGATGAGGCAGGCTCGTGCTCAGCCGCTCCCCTTCGGCCGCCAGCATGGGCACCAATGTGACCAGACCAAACCCTTCTACAGGTGCCTTTTACACATGAGCTATTAAAGAACACTCAAAAGTGTCATTTATTTATGAAATCCTCACCTCCTGGGGGGGGGGGGAACAAAAGCAGCCACAACACAGGTTAGGGAAGAGTGCGCACCTCTGGAAGGGGGGGAGGAGCCTTACCTCCCACACCTAAAAATCCCCTTTTTCTGCCTGTGAAAAGTGAGAGCAATTACATCCAGCAAAGGCCCAATGAAAACTTGTTCCAGGGCTGCACAAGCTGCCAACATCATCCTGGGGCTCCTGGAATGCATCAGGATGCTGGGCGATGCTACAAGGTAACCAGAGGGTGCTGGCACAGAAGGCAGAGATCTCCAAGAGGATACAGTGTATCCCGATCATCCCATGACCCACCCAAGATCGGAGCCACAAAGCCAGCCTCAGCCACCGCCTTACTGGCTGTGTGAGGCTGGGCAAGTCACTTCTCCCTGCCTGCCTCACTTCCTCATCTGTAAAATGGGCCGGAGAAGGAAATGGGAAACCATTCCAGTCGGTGCCTTTGCCAAGAACACCCCAAATGGGGTCGTGAAGAGTGGGACATGCCTGAAGCAACTGAACAAGCAACCACAGGGCTGTGCCAGAATGTAGGTTTCTCTCGGTGCAAAGTAAGGGGAGCCAGCTCCCAACAGGAGGAAGCAGCCCACTGGCATGGACCCACAGAATCTCCAGCCACGCCCCAACCCCTTCCCCTTTGGGGCAGGCTCTCCCTTACCCTACAGGTTTCACCCAGGACCCACATTCTGCCCTTCTGGGGCCAAGCAGGAAAAATCTGACCCACAGATCTGAGCCACAGATCACCAAATACTTGAAAGCAGAACTCCTGGTTCCCCCAGTCCCCCTACCCACCATGGGCTCCAGTCCCCAACCCAAACACTTCCTGATGTCTGGACCTTTCTAGTGGAAAGAACACGAGTCTAGAATGTGGAAGGCCTGACTTCCAGTGATGGCAGCCACCTCACAGAAAGAAGCCTGGATCTGGAGTAAGAGCACCTTCTCTCCAAAATGAGGCTACCTCGTTAGAATGGAGGCTCTCTGAAGGCAGAGACACTTTCCCTTTTTTAATCTTTGTATACTGTCAGCACAATGCTAGGCATACAATAAGCACTTAATAAATGCTTGTTGAATTGACTAGCTTTTCTCCTATTTTCTCCCCTCCAGAATGGAAGCTCCTTGAGGGCAGGGACCAAGTTCTTGCCTTTCCTTGCATCCCTTAGATGCACTTAAAATGGGGCTTTAGCTGTCCATCAGAGGAGCTCCACGAATTCTTGTGGACAGAATAAGTGCCCGTCCGAGTGTCTCCCCCTCTCCCTGTGGCCCTTCTGCCCTGCCCACGTTCTGGAGGTGAGACTTGAGAAAGGTCTTTAGAAGGCACTAGTCTAGGCTACTAGATAGAGCAGAGGTCCAAGCAAGGTGTCTCACACACAGAACCTGCTTAGGAGCATTTGGTGATATCAAGTGAAGACACAGAGACCTACAGAAGTCCTCTTTAGGGCTCTCACAGACTAAACAAGCCAGATATACCGCTACAACAGCAGTTCTCAACCTGTGGGTAGCAACCCCTTTGGGAGTCGAATGACCCTTTCACAGGGATCACCTAACACCATCGGAAAACACCTATTTCCGATGGTCTTAGGAACCGAGACACCGCTCTTCTATATGTCTCCAGTCAGGTCTGCCCACCTGCAGATATGCCCACATCGGAGTGTTAAAGGGTCGCGGCATTAGGAAGGTTGAGAACCACTGCTCTAGAAGGTTCTGCCACGCGAGGAAGGCTTCATGTGGGGGCAGGGCACACAGACCTGTGTTTGCTTCCAGAAAACTGGCCTGGCTAGGTGAGCATGAAAAGCCCTCGCCCTCTCTACTGGGCTGGTGGCTCTTTGGCCATGGCAACAATGAGAAAAAAGAAAAATATCAAATGGTCCTCTGTGCTGGCCCTTCCCTGCTTGGAAGTACCTTAGCACCAGTTGAGGCAAGAAAGGGATGAAAATGCCCAGTTTTCAGACCATCTATAAACTCACTGCTGGCCCTCTAAATACCAGATCTTTGTCCAATGCCATCGGCCACCCTACTCCTGAGGGAACCCAAGTGCCTAAATATGGACCCTTTTGTCATTAATGACACCAAAACAGAAGGATGCTTCCTTAAGCGGAAGGACGACGGCTCATGGGCCCACTTTGGGATGGCACATTTTTATTAGAATTAAATTTCCCCAGATACAACTTGTGACTCTTGGAACTAATGGAAACAAAAATGATAGGCTAGGAGGAAAAAATGGTGTGACGTAGCGGACAGTCACAAAGACCTAGGCTTGTGACCTTGGACAAGCTGCTTAACCTTTTGGAGTCCCAAGTAACTCCTGAAGACTAAGCTGCCGGACAGGTGCTAATCTGCACTGGTGAAAGGTCTTTTCCAACCTGGGAGTTCTTACACAAATGAAACCACTGGTGCAAAGTAAAAGAAGAGATTTTTAACAGGGCAGGGCAGATCTTCTGAAAAGGGCTGAACTTGGAGCAAGATGCTTAAAGGGCCACAGGTCTAAAGCAGGGTTCTTAATCCAAAGTCTCAAAGCAGATTTCAAGGGGCCTATTTCACTAAGCTTTGGTTCCCCCTGTCACCTCAGTATTTATTCAGTGCATTTAAAACATTAGCATCAGCATCCACAGGCTAGCCCAGACTGCCCAAGGTCCAGGATGCAAAGCAGAACCCCTGCTGCAGGGGCTGGAAAGAACCTTACTCACCATCTGATCCCTTCTATTTTGCAGAAGAGAACCGGGAGGCAGAGTCAGGTTTAGTGACTGGCTCCTGGTCACAGAGACATGGCAGCACCCACAGCTGAACCCAGATTCTCTAACTCCAGACCCGGCTCTCTTTAATCAAAAGGGAACATTGTGACTGCAAGAATTTGGGAAAGACCCACCCTTCCTTTGGCACATGTGTGGATGCATACAGCTGGAAAAGGCTGCAGATGGTTTGGGCAACAGATCCCTCCTAGCAGCTGCAGACTGCCCCTCAGCAAAGGGGCAAAGACCATTCAGAAGGATAACTGAATTCCTGTGGAAAGGATAGACAAATATTCCCTCCACAGAGGCCAATCCCTCTCCATGAAGGCCCTCCCCAAAGCTGCCTCACTGAGGCCTGAGGAGGACCCTGGATTCCTGCTGGCTGGGTCCTCACAGCTCTACTCCTCAAAGCCCCCAGGACAGAAGGGGCTGAGGACCAGTCTGGCTAACTTCAAAAGGGCTCAACTGAACCAGCTATGGTGGTGGCTCAAGGGAATCAAAGGCTGACCAGCTGCTGAGCTCTAGCCTGGTTCAGCTGGGCAGAGAGAGGAGCTGCTTCCGGGACCCACACTAGCTTTAAAGTTCACAGATTCCCCAAACTGGCCCTTATCGACTTGGTGAACCAACCAGCAGTGCACAGCACGGTCTGTAAACTAAGCTTCCGATTCCTGAGATGAGCAAGTCAACTTGGAGGAAGGCTTTAACATGAAACTGTTCTGTAGGGGAAGGACTACCACTCAACAAAAGTGTGTAGCCTGAGGTCACAGACATGAACAGGTCTCCCATCACCTGAAGGGAGAGACAAGGGACAGAAGGAGCCTGTACTAGCTTGCCAAGAAAGGCTCATTTTAATAGAAGCAAGGCTGAAAAAACCAAGAGGATCTCCTATTTGGGCCACTGTCCTTCAACGAGAAGCAATGAACTGAAGGAGTTTTATGTCAATTAATTAACTTCAGAGGATCGAGATCCTGGATCTTTTTGGAGAATATGACCAATGTACCGTCTACACATCAAAAATAAGCCTCCAGCCTACTGGCCCAGATCGTTTCACCTATGTTCCATCCAAAGGACAACACTCCAAGCACAGCAGGCCTGCCCTGGCCCCCCCCCCCCCTACACACACACACACACACACACACACACACACACACGCCCTTCTTCCTCCTCAACTCCACCCTCTGGCACCTCCATTCCTGGGAGTTCCCACCTCTATCAGCAGGCTTCCAGAGCCCCCTTCTCCCCTGGCTGAAAGCATGCTTCCCCTCCTCCTCTTTCCATCTCTCTGGAGCATGGCAGCTCCAGCTCCAGCAGGAGTCCCCCTCCCGCCATGCCTCCCCCTCTCTCATCATTTCTGAAGGGACTAGATCTTCTTGTTATCACCCGGTGACTTTCAATCTGAAAAATCAACAAATACAGCATTAAAGAAGCCGGCGCCAGGAACAGAATCATCAGGAATGAAATAACCTCTACTCTACGGAACAAGGGTTCTTCTCAGCTTCTGCATCATGGACTCCTCAGGCAGCCTACAGACCCCTCCTCAGAATAACAGTTATGTGGTGGGTGGGTTAGGTTTGTATTTAAAGAAATGCTCCCTTTCAGTTAGAGGTCAGTGAAAATGAGAGGCCGGTTTTTTCCTCTTCAAGTTCACAGACTCCCTGAAATGCCTCGAGGCTCCATGGGAGCTTCAGTCCTACTGGGCTAGGCCCTGGGGACACAGGCCCTGCCTGGGTCATCTAGCATTCCCCTAAGGGAAACAAGAAGGGACTTAATCAACATTGGTTAAATTAAGAAACTGATACTACGGGCCAGGTCTTCACCAAGACACAGGCACCAAAACCTTGGCTACCATTCGCCAGTTGCCTATGTTAGGATTCCCTTCTTTCTCCTGAAGATTGAAGACCCAAAGGGGCTGAAAAGGCAGAGGAAATTTTTTCCCAAGAAAATGAAGGCATGATCTTTAATACCTACTCTCAGTCCCTGTTTGCCTTCCTAGATGAACAGCTCAGCAAGGGGACACCTTCAAAACGCCCCCCACCCCAAAGTAACAATCCACTCCCCACTCCCAGAGTTCCCTGTGCCCCCAAGGGACCTCCTCAGGTCGGGCAGTACAGGCAGACCAACCCACTTGAGGATGGCTCTTATCATCCTGAACTTTCAGAGTGTACCAGGACCCTAGCAAACGAGAATTTATAAAAAAAAAGTTTTCTTCTGATTTCTGCCCAAGGAGCATACTCGCCCCCCCTCCCATGGGCACTGTGAGATCATGGACCCCATTTTCAAAGGGGTCGCCTGGTCAGAACATGGCCTAGGAAAGACAAGGATGAGGGAGTGGCCACCTCCTGACCTGCTTAATTGAGCCTGCCAGGAGGGAATCCGCTCTTCAATAGTGGGCCTTTCTGAACAAATCCAGGAGGGAGGCAGTGTGGCCCAGTGGGAAGAGCCCTGACCGTGGAACCAAAGAGATGGGTCTGTGTCCTCCTCTGGTGCTTAATCCCCTCATACCCTTAGATAGAGCACAGGACATAGAACCTCCATGGGTCTCCGTTTTCTGATCTATTAAATGACAAGGAGGGACTAGGTGTCCGGTGAGGTGCACTGTAAATATTGTGACTCTAGGATGCTTTCTGCAAAAACATTCCTTATCCAAATACACAATGACTCCCATTCTTCAACTGATCTAGCTGAATACCAGAGCAGGGAACAATTACAAGGGCATCTTTCCTTAAAATTAGGGAGGTAAACCGCAGAAGCCTGACAAATCTCTGAATTCACCCCAGCACAACTGAAGGAACACTGAATTTGGCATCTGAAGGCTTCCAATGGGCATCTGCCTCTGACTCTCTGAAACATGCCCTTGGGCAGGATTTAGCCTCTCTGCTGGGCAGCCTAATCTGGAAAAGGAGGGAGTACACTGCTCCTCCTCTAAGGGCCCTCTGATCCTATTACTTTCAATGCTCATCCTTCTTTTTGGGTGGGGAGGGAACAAGGGGGGGGGGGAGCAGGCAAGAAGAGAAACTACAGAGATCCATTCAGTAAGCCTTGGGGGAGTAGAATCCCATTTGGAGGAGACAAAGTGTCCCTTGCTGGCAACGGGACAAGGTGGGTGTCACCTCCCCTGTCTGGAGCTCAGTCTTTCCATCCGTAAAGTGTCAGAGCTGCCCTGGAAGACCTTTTAGAGCCCTCCCAGATCGAAGAGTCACCAGAGATGGCCAGGAATGTTGCTTCCACATATGCCCCAGGTTTTCCAATAAATGGACCAAAAGCTTCAAACACTTCCCATACTCCTTTTCACATACTGGAAACAGCCAAACGGGAAGGCACACAGAGCAGATCATCGGTGTGAGCACCTGAGTACGAATGCTGCTGCTTCGGCTGCTTAATACGTGTGTGGCCTTGGACAAGTCACTTTGCTTCTCTAAGGCCCAGAGTACTCATCTATTAAATGAGAAGATGGATGAGAAATCCTTCAGGGTCCCTGCCACCAACACAGAATATATTTGAAAGCAAATCTGAAATCTCAAATACTGGACATTCCAAGCCCCAAAGAAAGCCTGTGTTTGATTACCCAATCCCCCTACATCCCTGAAACTCTAAAAAGATCTGGAGCATCTGAGTCCCTGGGCCTCCCTCATCACAGCACGGAGGAGACTTCTGGTACTTCTGTTCAAGAATGACTGTCACCCCTAATCCAAAGCTATTTGGAAACCTTGTTTCCAAAGGCCACAAGATACTCTGTAAAGCAGATGTCACTGGATTTTGCTCCTCCAATCACCAGGGCCAGAGCTGTAATCACAAAGAAGGCAGTCCATGCCATCAGCTACACGGCCCACCTGCCAGCCACCTTACCTCCCAGACTGCCCAGGCAGAGCCAACATTTCCTTGTTCAAACCCTGAGCTCTATGTAAAATTAGCCCAAAGTGGCAAACAGATATCGTTCTCCAGGGCAGCTTCTCCCCACCAAACTGGGGTGGGGAGGAGGAGGGAACTGAAGCTCAGTCTGTGCATCACACTAGATACTACAATCCTGTTCCTTATGGATTCTGTCACTTTCCAAAGTAGAAGTTTTGATTTTTTTTCAGTCCAAAAACCAACCCTCTAATTCCCTAACTCCTGCTTCCAATAAGCTTGCTTCCTCTATTTTCTGTAGGTCTACAGTTCCCAAGAACCAGGCCACTCGGTTTCAGAACCAGAGTGCCCAAGAGTTTCACCATCTCTGAAATGAAAGGGCTGCACCTCCGAGGTCCAAACCGGGGACCTGTTACATAGAACAGTGCAGAGTCAGCTTTTAGTTGGTCAGGCCTTATGGCCAGGCCTCATGGCCAGGCCTGAAGCTACAAAGGGCAGCCTCTGAGCAGGGAACATTCAGCTCCTGGGGGGCCTCCTGATGGGATTAGTTGTATGACCTATAGGCAAACTAAGTAACCTCTCACTGACCCCACTGGACTCTCAAAGACTAGCAGCTCCAGGGGACCTGCTCATCAGAATCACTAAAGGGAGTTTCCCCACCAGAAGACACACACTCACTCTCTCTCTCTCTCTCTCTCTCTCTCTCTCTCTCTCTCTCTCTCTTCTAGAAGAGACAGGCTGAGCTGTGTTCCATCCCTGTGTCCCTGGCAGCAAGTACATAACACACTCTTTATACATGCCTGTCAGATTCAATCTCTACCCAGGAGAGGGCCTCCCGAAGGTGGAAGGTGGGGGAGAGCTGCCCCACTACAGTCCAGTGGGCAGCATGCTGCCCAGAAGGTACCTGAGTGCTGCTCTCAGGACACTCCCTGGGAAGAGATTCTGGAGTATGTAAAGTGCCTCTTTACCATCCTTTTCTAAGTACACTGCCACACACAATGACATTTTAGCAGAAAGTCTGATTTCTGACAGCTTGGGAATGCTGTCTGGTTTGCTCATGCCACACACACACACACACACACACACACACCAAATAGGGCCAAAGAAATCTTTCCTACTCGTTTTTTCCTGGCACTGGGTCCTTCCTGACACTTTTTCCAGTTACTACTCCCAACCTGGGTTCACTGACCATGGCCTGCTCATCCCCTGGACTTTACTGCCTGACTCCTGTGGGGCGGCCATATAGAACGCATATACATTCCTTCGGCTGGTTCTTGGCTAGAGAACCATGTGGATGTGAATAGGGCTGTGTGTATGGTGATTCTGCATGTTAACGACGCGGGGATCTGGCGGGGCTGGAAGGCACAGGCACAGAGAACTTTCCCATTTCTGTTCCTCCCCATCAGGAATTCTATGACTTTGAGAACTGCGTGCCACTCCAGGAGGGAAGCTGCACAGACTGGAGCTGATCCCCTTGCTGGGAGCTCCCGAAGCCAGGTGGCAAGAGGGCAGATGGTCCACAGCGCCCAGCCCCCTCCCCACCCTCCCTCATCCCACTCTCCACCATCCACAGCCAGCTGGCTACGCAGGAGAAACTGGCGTGGACCACATAACCCAAGCACTGCACCCCGCCTCCCCTGCCCCAGGGCCTGAGTCACCCAAGAAAGACTGAGGAGGGCTTCCTGGAGGACAGCCTGCTGCCTTCCTTCCCCTTCCTTCTCCCTAGGCAGGAACTCGCCTTCCCAAATTCTCCGCTCCTCTCTCCCCCCTCCCAACCTGGGCAACCCTGCCAGCTCCACCGTCCCTGCCAACTGAGAGCCCGGCCTTCCTGCCCCCATAGCGAGGGAGCCGAGCCTCTCCTTCCTCACACACGCCCAGCCAGCCCCAGAGAGTGCCAGCTTCCCTCCTACCCCCCAGCCCTGCCAGGCTCTGCCAGACTGAAGGGGTCCCCTCCTCCCCCGCCCCAAGCCAAGCCTTCCCGCACGCCGGGGCAAAGCAAAACAAGACAAAAACAGATTTGGGGGAGTCCTCGCTTCGGCCACCTCCTCCGGGCGGCAGGACCTGCAGGATTCCCATAGCCACTCTCTCCTCCTCCCCGGGGTCAGCTGGGCAAAGGAGAAGCGGGGCAGGCCGTGGGCTGCCCGGCCCCGGCACCACACCCCCCACCGGATGGCACCCCCAGAGCGGCCCCCCGCCCGGTGCCCAGCGCGCCCGCCTGGAGCCCCCCGGGCGGCGGGGGGAGGGGCGGCGCGGCGCCCCCCCCGCCCCCCCCCCCCCCCCGCAGCGGCCCCCCGCGGCGCCCGCACTCACGATGGTGACGCTGGCCTTCCGCAGGTCGCGGTTCTCCTCCTGCAGCGCCTTGCACTTGAGCTTGTACGTCTCCAGCTCGATCTTAAGCACCTTGTTCTCCTGCTGCAGCGACGCCAGCCGGTTGGTGAGCTCCTCCAGGCGGAACGGCGAGATGACAATGCCGCCCGGCTTCCCGCCGCCGGGCCCCGGGCCTCCGCCGCCCCCCGACCCGCTCGCGCCCGCGCCCGCGCCCGCCGAGCACGAGGGCTGCAGCGCGGCGCCCGCGCCCCCGCCGCCCCCCGGCCCGCCGGGCCCGCCGCCCCCCGGCCCGCCCGCGCCGTCCGTGTCGCTCTCGCTGGCGCTGTCGGCCATGGCCCGCGGCGGGGGCGCGGCGGGGACGGGCCCGGGAGGCCGGGGGGGAGGGGGGAGGACGAGGAGGCCGAGCCGGGCCGGGCGGGCCGGGGCCGGGCGCACGCTCCGAGGCGGCGGCGGCCGAGCAGGGGCCGAGCGGAGGCGAGCCGGGCGGAGCGGAGAGGAGCAGAACGCGCGGGCCGGGACTGGCGGGGCCTGCGAACAGAGACCTCGCCCGGGCTCGCCGAGAATTACAGCGGCCGCGGGCACGCCCCCCGGGGCGGGGCACGCCCCCGGGCACGCCCCTCCCGGGCCGGCCCGCCCCCGCGGCGGCGAGGCCCGAGGGGCGGGGCCGAGCGTGCCCGCGCGCCTGCCGGGAGGGGCCGGGGGAGAGGAAGGGGCGAAGGGAGAGAGGGAGGAGCGGAGGGAGAGGAGGGGTAGAGAGGGAGGGATGGGGGAGGAGAAGGGAAAGGAGGGGGGAGAGATGGAGAGGAGGGGGAGGGAGGAGAGGAGGAGGTAAGAGAGGGAGGAGAGAAGGAGGGAAAGGAAGGGAGAGAGGAGAGAAGAGAGATGGAGAGGAGGAGGAGGAGGAGAGATGAGGAGGAGGAGGAGAGATGGAGAGGAGGAGGAGGAGAGATGGAGAGGAGGAGGAAGAGAGAGAGGAGGAGGAAAGGGAGGGAGGAGAGGAGGAGGGAAAGGAGAGGAGAGAAATGGAGAGGAGGGAGAGAGATGGAGAGGAGGAGGAGGCCTCAGCCGGGAGGGGAAGGGACAGGAGGCGAGCCCATCCTGGCCGAGAGCGCCTCCCAGCTGTGGGTGGGTCTCAGAGTAGTGGACATTCACGGTATCCATCCATCCGTCTGGCCAGATACATAGAAATAAGTCTCTCTGTGTGTATAAATATAAATACAGTCCAGCCAAGGAGCGTTCATTAGGCACCCAGCACGTGCTAGGGCTCAGCCCGGGCTGCACGTGGAAAGGCAGCCTGAAATGGTCCCTGACGGCGAGGGAGCCCCAGCCCTGCGCTCTGCTACTACGCAGTGACTCTCCATCTCTGGCTGCATCCCAGGCTCAGGGTGTCCAAAGTCTTTATGCAAGCTTGTTTTAGTGCCTGTATATGTATTACGTGTACGTGTGTGAGTATACAGGGTGTGTATGTCCGTGTGTATGGACGCACACTGCGTATAGAGACACGCTGAGCTGTCAGTGCGTGTGTATAGACAGGATGTTCCAAAAGACTGCAGTTCTAAACCTTTAATAGCTTTGCCCTGCCCTAAGACTTTCGGGACACCCTATGTATGGCTATATGTATATCACTGTGTGTAGAGTGTGTTTATACATATATATGTTGTGTGCGTGTACATAGTATATAGATATACATTGTACCTATATATAAGATAGGTTTTTGTACTGTGTGTATTTGTGTGTGCATGTGTAGATAATGTGTATGCGTGTGCATTTATAAATGCCCAGTGTATTATACATATTATACATGTGTATAATAATGTATATAAGCTGTAGATGTATATGTGCACACACACACACACACACACACACACACACACACCCAACATGTTATTAAGTCACTACAATGTATTGGGCACTGTGTCAGGTGCTGGAGACAAAGGTGGAAATGAAACAGTTGCTGGTTCCCAGGACCTTGCCTCCAAACACATAGATTGCAGTCCTGGATGGCTATGTGCTTGTATTTACTCACACAAGCATTTACTAAGCACCTTGGCACCCTGTTGAGTTCTGGAGACACAAAGGAAAATTCTCAGGTTTGAGGAGATTACTTCCAGCTATGGGTCATTGTTTAATTTGGGGTTTTTTGACAGGTGTTGGTAAGAAACTTTCTCAGCTGGTGTAGACCTGTGATATTTTCTTATAATAAGAGTGTTAGAAAGTTATGTGGGGTGCTGAAACATTTGGTGACTTACTATACCTATTATGTGGCCTGGGTAGGACTTGAACTCAGGCCTTGGAGATTCTGAGGCTAGCTCTTTCTCCATTAGATAACCCTGCTTTTCATAGAATGTACTCTATGTATCATAGGGAGAGATATATTCACCTTAGAAAGGATTACATACCTACTATGCATGCGATAAACATTGGAAATACAGAAATGAAACAAAGTATGACCCCCAAGTGCTTTTATCTGACAATATATTAATAAAAACATATTTGTGCATTTGATTCAGGAAGCATGTAGCTTCTGACACATGTAGCACCTACTGATTGATTACTGGGCATTGTGTTGTCCTCAGGAAGCTTACAATCCACCATAAAGAGTACATGAATACAATGTAACATTTATAAATAAATATATATTCAGTTCAACAAATACATTTGGTGACTCCTCTTTGCGGGACCCTGTGCTATGTGCTGGGGAGACTTATTTTCATTAAAGAGCCTATATTATAGTATACATAGTGTGTATGTAGACACACACACACATACACACACACATATACTACATATATATATATATATATTTAATTTAAAAAACAATTATCAAGCATGTATGGGTTAGCCCAGGGATGGGGAACCTGCAGCCTCAAGGCCACATGTGGCCCTCTAGGTCCTCAAGGGCAGACTTTGGACTGAATCCAAATAAGGATTTGTTCTGTAAAACTCAGACTCAGTCAAAAAGGCCACCCTTGAGGACCTAGAGGGCCACATGTGACCTTGAGATCACAGGCTCCCCAGTCCTGGGCTAGACTTGTGCTAAGCACTAGGGATATAAAACTCACAATTCCTCGCTGAAGAGAAGTTTTATTCTTATCGTATGATACATTTATATCTGTGCTAGGTGTGTGCTCCCATGTCAAGAATGCATGTCCCCAAGGACATTGTCTAAATTAGGCTTTCTGGAGAAATTAGCACTCATTTATCTCTGGAATCTTGCCCACTCTGCTACAAGAGACACTGTGATTCCTGCCTGGAGGGAGCATGACCATAAGGCTGGAAACTCTATTTTCTAGTCTCTGAAACAGGTACCAATCTGGAATTATATCTGCCCCACCAACCCATATCAACATTGCCAGTCTAGGGACATCACTTTGGTTCCAAACCAAAAAAAGCCACCTCCTAGTCCCTTATAAGGCAGGATGGTTATCCTGAGATTACTCACACTTTGTCTCCCTTCCCACCAAATGCAGGTTACACAAGAGGTCATGACAAATAGTGAATAAACTCTTTCATCTGAACAGCAAACAGATCGGAAAAATTGTACAGATTACAATACACCAGAGGAGTGAAATGGGTTCTTTAGGTGAGGGAGAGATGAGATTTCAATTCAACCAGAAGAGAGACCCCAATATTCTGGCAGTGTCTAGGGAGGGAGGCTGGAAATCCAGGCTATTTCATTGAGCAGGCTTCCCCCACGTGTCTGCCTCTCCAGTCTTTCTCTCCCCCAAGAGATCTTGGCACTGTCATGTCTTGTCTAAAACAGTGTCTCTCCTCTTTAAAGCTCCAGGCTTAGATGGAAATCCAGATCACACTTGTAACTGATATCTTACTCAACAAACAAATTGCTACTGTGTCCCTGGCCTGTAAATGTGCAGTATAATGGAGTCAGTAAAACCTGGGCTCAAATTCCATTACAGATGTTTCCTAGTTTTGTGACCCTGGGTAAGTCACTTAACCTTGCTCTGTGCCTCAGTTTCCTCATCTGTAAAAATAAGGGAATTGGACTAAATGGCCTCTGAGGTCCATTCCACATCTAGATTGATGGTTCTAGGACATTATGTGAGGGGTACTATACTAAGCATTAGGGATACTAAGATTAAAAAAAAAAAAGACTGTGACTGTTCTCAAGGAGCTTATATTCTCTAACAGGACAGGGTAGGGGAGAGGATATACTATATACACAGATCTGGAGGTGTCCTCTGAAAGAAGAACTCTCCCTCCCAAATGATGCCACAGACCAGCCTCCCAGGCTTCCTCCTTTTCTGACACCTGAACTCAAAGGTAGTGGGTACAGGAACATCACCCGGATGGGTCACATTGCTCTGAGTATGTCTCTGGACATGTGCTCTCTCCCTCTGACTTTATAAAAACTAAAGGGCCTGTCAGCAAGTGGGCACAAATTGTGCAGAAGGAGTACTCCTTGCTTTGTTGGTGTTCCCAAGGACTGCTGGTCCCCAAGTGCTGGGCTCCTTCCTTGATTCAGCTGAGATCCCAGGCTTAGGGATCAAGAGCCTTGATCTCAGGTGTGAGCCCCAGCTCCCTAGTAGCTCTGGGATTTTGGAAAGGAAAGGAGCCTGGTGTGGTGACAGACTGGGACACCTAGGTCCTCTGCTACCTTTGTGCTTGGGCAAATCATTTCCCATCCTCTGGACCTTGCTTCTTCATTTCTAAAATGAGGGGATTGAGTTCTAGATCTTTTCAGATCTAAATCAATGAACTGGTGCCTAGCACACAGTTTATTGTAGTTCAGTCATTTCTTTCATGTCCAGCTCTTCGTGATCCCATTTGGGGTTGTCTTGGCAAAGACACTGAAGCAGTTTGCCAGTTTTTCCTTTTCCAGCTCATATTACAGGTGAGGAAAGTGAGGCAAAGATTTAAGTGACTTGTCCAGGGTCACACAGCTAGTAACCCTAATTTGAACTCAGCTCTTCCTAATTCCAGGCCCCTGTGCTGTATCCACTAGGTCATCTAGCTGCCCCTAGCACACAGTAGGTACTTAATAAAGGCTTCTCAGTTGATTGATCCTACACGGGTAATGTGAGCATTTTCCCTATCTTACAGTTGAGGAAACTGTGGCCCAGAGAGGAGGCATTGTACAACTAGTAAGGAACATGACTCTTCATTTTACCTCACCAAATTAAACACTCACAGAAAAGTTTTAAGAGCTTGAAAATAAGACCAAGTCACTTTTTTTCAATCAGATCACAGATGGAAAGAATGCTGAATTTGACTTCAAAAGCCCTGGATTCCAATCCTGACTCTTTTCTCATGTGTAAAATGAGCATTTTTCGGACCAAATGGTATTTAAGATCTCTTGGAGCTCAACGTCAGTAATTCCTTCAGATTCTAAAGCAGAACTATTGAGGTTAACCATCCTGAAAGGTCCTCCTTGTCACAAGTTCCCAGGTAACCTGGAAGTTTTGTCAAATTCAGGAAGCCAGGACCACTGGGCCAAGGGCACCATGCCACTAAGTGATAGGCATGTCAATTGCAAACAAAGCCACATTTTCCTCCTGCTTCAAAACCCGGCAGTGAAACTGAGCAGACTTGTTTCATTATCGGAGCTTAGTCAACTGAAAAAACAAACACATTCTATCAGAAAGCCAGATGAAATTGGGAGCCTCAGCGCTCTGGCTCTTTCTCCCTTCTTCCCCCTCTCTCTGTCCTCTCTCTCTGTCACAGACACACACACACACACACACACACAGACACACAGACACAGACACACACAGACACACACACACACACAGACACACACAGACACACACACAGACACACACACACACACACAGACACACACACACACACACACACAGACACACAGACACAGACACACACAGACACACACACACACACAGACACACACAGACACACACACACACACAGACACACACAGACACACACACACACACACAGACACACACACACACACACTTAGATGTTTAAAGGGTGTGCACAATGTTAACCAGAGAAAAGACGTGGCTTTCATCTCCCTTAAATTTCCTATGACTATTAAATCAGGCCATTACTAACTGTGGCCTGGAAAACGGGACCTAACAATGAGCTTGCAAGCCCGGAGAATGTTTTAAATGACATCACCTCTTACCAAGATGGCTGCTAGCAGCAGACAGCTCAGAAATGCCAAGGGCAATTAAAGCCTTCCACTGCCACCCCTCCCCCGCCCTTCTCTAGTGCCTTTTACTGTGCAGGGCTGGTGAATTTACAAGATCCCACGTGGTCGTGGTGGGTCCTGCTCTCAGGGGCCCCAGCCAGCCAGCCAGCAGCACCTGTGCTGTGGGCGGATCTGCCTGCCTTTCTCCTCCTTCTTCCTCTCCCTCCTCCTCTCTCCTCCTTCCTTCCTCCTCCTCCTCCTCCTCTTCTTCCTCCTCCTTCTCTCCATGCCCCCATCCTTAGCTTGCCCCTGTCCTCTGTGACTTGCAAACAAACACAGATTGATCCCTAGTCCAGCCTCACTGCATTACTCTCGGAGACCTGGTAGCTTATCTCGTTAACTTGGGAAGGGCTTCTGGAATCCCAGATGGCTTGGGCCAGAGAGAAGCCCAGCCTGAGCTGGCCAAAGAGCAGAGAGGATCGGGGCCTCGGACAGGCCTCATGGGGGAACCCAGATGTCCCATTTCTTCCCACTGGTGCAGATTCCAGCACAGCCAAGCTGGGGACCATGCCCTATCAGCCCATCCTCATTGTTCCAGAGCCCAGCCCCGCCATCTGGGGGCTTCCATGTGCAGATAGACCCTTCCTCTCTTCCTTTCTCCCCCCTCCCCTCTTTTTCTGTTTCCTTTCTCCTCCAACAGACCATGGTCCAAACTAGCCCTCTTAGATCTGGATATCCTGGCAGCCCTAGCTAGCACCACAGCCGGACTGCAGAGAGTCAGCAGAGAGGAAGAGATTCAGTGGCCTGGCTCTCTTAAAGGGGCCACTGATGGAAAGGTTTCAGAAAGTCCTGTCCCAGAAGAAATCCTGGCTCTAAAGAAATCCAGTGTTTTGGCCTGGCTTTCCCAGTCAGAGAAATCGCAGAGGGTGGCAAGCTGAGTGGGGAGAAGACAGCCTCCCATCTGATTCTGGTTTCCCTGAGGATACCGAGGGGGAAGAGACTCCTAGAATCCTTTTCTCCCACTGAGGTTTTTACTGTCATTGTATAGCAGAGGGATGGCTTGCTGACTTTTCTGTTCCTTGCAAAAACCACCCCCTTTATAACACAGACCATTTCTCACAACATTGAGTTAGTAACAGATGCACCATGGGAGCCTAGGTTGTAAACGGAATGAGCTCATTAGAAAGCCCCCTCCTTGGCTTTCCTGGGGAAATGAATCAGAAGCGCCTTGAAGCGCTTGTGGGCCCTAGAGGAAGAAGGAGGCCCCTTTGGTCTCCCAGGCCCATTGGAGAATCCCTGACAATCCAGCTGTGCCCCAGTTTCCAATTGTAAGAATATTATGAGCCCTGAAGAAAGAATGGCTGATGGCCTGGTCAGGGGGCTGGAACTTCTTTCTCTTTCTAATTCCAGGTCTGCTACTGATTTACTTCAGGACCCCAGGGCCTTGGCTGGCTCATCAGAAAATGGGAATAATGACTGTAAATAACAGGGGAGTTTTGTGGCGAATTTTTTTAAATGGCTATAAATAAACCACTGTATAAAGCTTACCTGTTGCTTACATTCGAGTCATTCTGGGCTGGCTTCATTAAAAGAGAATGGATCGGGCCATCCCTGGGCGGACCGACCAGGGCTATTTAGGAGGAAATTGGAATAAAGCTATTGTTGAAATTAACCTAACTACAAACCCTTAATCACCCCATAAACGTGAGCCATTATTGCCGAGGTCCTTGTTTTTGTGATATTATCACAATAGTTTGTGGCTTTTGTAGGTTTAGCACACTTTCCATTTCTAAGCTCTGTCTAAAGACCAGATCAAGGGAGCTCCTTTCTGCCGCCTTAAACAGGGTGGTCTGTTTCAAAGGGCCTCTCTCTGGACACTCCAGTCTTAAATGGGACAGGATACTCAAGCCAATTAGCCTGGGCAGGGGCCAGGGAAACGTTTCTACCGTTTGGAATCCTTCTTCCATAAGCCATGGGAGAGAAGTCACCCACTGATCTCACAACACCAGAATTACCTCCACCTAACCAGCCACCAAAGGACAATCCCATTCCCCAAGGCCCGAAGACCCCACTGGGGAACTCTGGATTTTTTTTTGCTTTTTAAAGATGATTAGGGGGTACATTTCATTGCACAACCAGCCTGCCCTTTCTCCCCTTCTCCTTCCCCTCCTCTTCTTCTTCCCTTCTCTCCTCTCCTCTTTTCTTTCTCTTTTTCTACTTTGCTTTTCTCCCTTCCTTCCTTATATCTTCTCCTTCTCTTTCTTCTTCCTTTCTTGCTCCAGGAAGATATCCTCAAGAACTAGACTCTTCATATTCCCAGGGACTGCCGCGCTGTAGTCACTTCCTTCTCAATCAATCGATAAACATGTATTAATCACCTACTGTATGCCAGCCACTATATTTGGTGTTTGGGATACAAGGACAAAGAATTCAAATAGTCCTACTGGATGTAAAATGTAGCACTTAGAACATCCTGAGGGCTCAGTCAATGCCTATTAATTGACTGACTAACTGACTGATTGCCCTCAAGAAAGTTACATTCTTTCAGAGGAAACCACAAGCAAGCTTATACCTATAAAGTAAATAAAGGACATTTCGAGGCACCTAGGGGATCCCGGGAAGGCCTTGTGAATTCTGTTTTCCTTTATTCTTTCTTTCTCCTTTCTTTCTTTTCTCTCTCTTCCTCCTTCCCTCCCCTTCTCTCCCTCCTCCCCACCCTGCCAAGACATCATGACTACAAAATTAATCACATGGTCAAGGCAGGACATCTTTTCTCCCCTAATCTTGATAAACTTCCTTTTCCCCTCAGATTTTGAAGGGCCCTCAGGATTGTGCCATGAAGTCTGAGCTATGCCCACAAACCACAGATTTAAGGAAATCAGGCTGGGCAAAAGATATATTGAGGAAAAGCTGACTAAAGCATGACTGAGTCTTAAAACACGGGCTAACAACTCAAAAACAAGTTCTAGCCGATGTCACCATGACCCTGGCAGCAGTGGAGCGGATTCATGACCGTTTGGAAAAATCTTTTGTTTTCTTAATTCGAGATGTTTTGGAAGCTCATTTCACTAAAAGTAAAGTGCAGGACTTTGTCTGCTCAGGGCAGAGATATTCCAGGCAGAACCTGCAGACCGTGGCCCATAAGCTCTTTGGTTCAAAGCAGCCTCTGCCGTTTGAGCAGGGCAGCTGAGCAGCCCACCCATTCTAGCACAGAAAGGGGAGGATTTTGAACAAAGCGTCAGATTCCTCATCTGTAAAATGAGGGAGTTAGCTAGAGACCACTAAGATCCTCTCTACGAGTCTATGGTCTTAAGCATTCTTCCTGACTTCAGGAAGGAGATACCACTTTCTAATACTCTGGTATTTCTTGATTTACAAATGTTTAAGAGGAGGAGGAGGAATGGGGAGGAGGAGAAGGAAAGGGGGGAGGAGGGAGAAGGAGTAGGAGGAAGGTAAGAGTACTGATTTTGCTTTCCCAGTGAGAAAAAAAAATAGCAAAGGGAGATGGCCGGGATGATGTTCCGAAATTGAGATTAACAGCTCTTTCTGTTTCCTGGATAATGGCAGCCCCTGAGACTTGAAATCCCTATTAAGAGCCTATTTATCCCACCCTGTAGGAGCTGGACCCCTGAGTGACTTTCATCCAGATATCAGCCCATTCCTTATTCCCACAGGGCCAGAGTTTGACTCTCAGATCTTGTCTGGAAAGACCAAATCAGGACAATTACTGGGGCTTTTGCCCCCCCCTCCCCCCCCCGAAATTCTTTCTGAGAAACTCCAGGCTCAAATGGAGAATTTCATTTTCAGCAAGCATTTTTTTCCCCAAAGCTCCTCCCAGCTCTTCGTCCCTCTCCTTTCCATCTGCGGCATCTATTCAGACATGGACTTTATTGGCTAATTGGGGTGTAATTTGCAAGCTTGCCTTCATGATTAGGCCCTTTCATAGTATTTTGGTGAAAAGGAGAACTATGGCCATCCCCCTTATTCTCGGGTCCATGCATTGTGTCAGGGCCTACCTTCCCACCTCCTTCCAACCAGTTAATGAAATAAAGACCTTTTCTGATTGGTGCTGATTGTGTCTGCTCCTCTCTGCCAGTTCATTTGCACAAGAAGATTGGAAGGTATTCCTCTGAAGTTTTCCTATGGAGTGAAGGGTTTCTTTACCCCTCTTAACCCACAATTTGGAATGTCACTCAGGAAGTAAAAGAGAAAGCCTAGAGAAGGAGTGGTCAGAAGAGCTTGAGTTCAACTGATGTCAACTTTGGGCTTCTGAGGGCAGTATTCCATTAGAGATCTATCCTAACTCCCTCATTGTAACATGCTTTCACAGCCAAAGGATTAAGAATTCTGGAGATCAGTGGTGCCTAATCTATGACCCACATGATTATACAACAAGCCTCAGCCTCCAATCCAGTTCAACCCCATCTAATCCAGTAGGCACTGATTAAGGGAGGCAGTGTTGTGCAGTGGAAAGAGTATTGGATTTGGGTTCAGAGGAACTGGCTTTGAAACCTTGGGCAAGTGACAACCTCTCTGAGTCTCTGATCAAGGAAAAGGGGAGGGAGAAGGACAGGTAAGCCTCAACGACCTCTACAATCTCTCCTGACTCTGAATCTAGGATGAAAAAAACTAGGGAAACTAGCCCAGAGAGGGCACTACACAGTAATTAATCAATTGATAGAACTGTTATCATATGGAATTCCAAGAAATTTTTGAAAAAGAGATCCTAATGCTTGAAAAGAATTGATCCTAATGCTTGAAAAAGAATCTCTGCTCTGAATGATTCATTCGGATCTTCCCTCTCTATGCTATCAATTAAGAGGTCTGATTTATCTTAAATATCTCCTCCATTCTCATTCTGGTTTTATAGACCTGGATGGGACCACTGTGTTTTCAAAAATGCTTTTCTTATTCATATGACGATAGTAGAATGAATGACCACTAGCTTTGAAAGGTGAAGACTTGAGTTGGAGGGCCAGCTCTACCACTGACCACCCAACAGACTAGCCAAGTCCAGGTTTATTCCTCAGGGCCTCAGTACTCTCATCTATTTATTTTTTTTTTTGCCTTTTTTTTTGGAGGGCAATTGGGGTTAAGTGACTTGCCCAAGGTCACACGGCTAGTTTTTTGTGTTAAGTATCTGAACTCAAGTCCTCCTGACTCCAGGGCCGGTGCTCTATTCACTGCTCTCATCTATTTAATGAGAAAACTGGACAGAGTATAGTAGGAAGAAATTGAATTTGGAGTGAAGCCCTGGATGTGAATCACTCATCTGTTATTTGTCATCTCTGTGACCGTGGAAAATTCACTATGGTGACTTATGTGGGGACATTAATGACACGTCCAGAAGGTACTTACAAAGAATTGTCAACCACTGTGACATCCTGGGCAAGAAACTAAAGACCTCTGGGATATAGGCTGGGTTTTCCTCACTCTTGATCACTGAAGGAAGAAGAAGCCAAAGAGAAAATTCAGTCTTAAGTAAACAACTAACTAAGAATGTGGCATCTAAGGATGGGGTGGGATTTGTGTTTCTGGCCCTGTCTTACAATATAGGGATAACAAATTCCTGGCTAGGGATGAAGGGGATCTAACAAGAAATGAACTGCGTAAGAGTATTGGCTCGACATCTTGCCAATCTAACCTAAAGGACTTTAAAAAGAACAGAGGAAGGAGAAAATTGACTATAGCTTTCAAGTTCTATAGTATTTATATGTATATATATATACATATATAATACGTATATATGTATGTATATGTATGTATGTTATACACACACACACACATACATATATATATATATATAGTGAAATTTTTCCATAAAGGAGAAAGAAGCTGATGTACCCAGAAATTTATGGGAGACGAAGTCCAAGAAATGAAATGGAAGTAAAAGTTACAGTCATAAATACCCAAAGTTTATGTAACAAACAAGAAGAACTAGATGTCCTAATAAAAGGACAAGTTTGTCCTCATAGCTATTGCTGAGACTTGGCAGGATGAAACCCTTGATTGGTCTAGTGCTGGACAGGTATATTTTATTTAAAAGAAACAGGATAGGATTTTTGTTGTTTTTTTTTAAAGAGGTTGGAGGTGGGCATAGCACTATATAGTAAGATAAAACCATGTGAGGAAATCCAGGAAGCAGGGAAGGCAATCGTGATGGAAAGTGTTTCATTGATCGTCAGTGGAGGGGAAAGAGAAAGAAGAGGCTATTGGAACGTTATTCCTGGCCACCTGAGTGGAACAGAAAGATTTGAGAGTTTATGAAATAGATCACAAGCCTAGCACAAATGGGGGGGGGGGGAGGGGGAGGGAGTTGGCTTCATTTATCCAGACATCTCCTGTAGCTCTACCAAAAACAGAGCAGTTACTGATTTCTGTAACTGTCTAGATGTAATTTTACCTTTCAAAAGATGGAGCCACTAAGAAGGGCAAATTCTGGATTTATTCTGGATCTGATTCTCACTAACTAAGGAAGATATGATTGCTAGGGTAGAAATGATGGGAACCTTGGGGAGAAGTGACTGATTCCTTCCAGAACCGATGCCAGAGAAGAAGAAAAAGAAATGTGCCCATAGCCCATCATACGCTCAAGATATGGGGAAATCAGATTTCAAAGTATTCAGAGCAAAGATTGGCAGTTCCCATGGCCTGAAAGCCTTCAGGAAAAGTCAGCCCAGAAGGGATGGGAGATACTCATGCTTGAAATTCTGAACATATAAAGGGAAACAACTCCATTGGGGAGGGGAAAATGGGCTCTATCTCCAGAGACTGGTGGGGATGACTCCAGAACCAACTTAGATTTTAAAAAGAAATGACCCAAAGATGAAAGCAAGGCCACGGGGTGAATGGAAGAATGTGTTATCATGCTATAAAAGCTATGTCACAAACACTAAAGAACAGAATGAACCTGGGTTAACAAGCGAAGCTAAAAATGATGAAAAAGGCTGATTGGTTGGCTCGCTTTTCATCATACGGGGTAAAAACAAGACCAAAGAAAGGAGAGGAACTTTTCTTGAGGATACCTGGTACGACAACATGGCAAAGACAAAGGAGACAAAACTGCTTCATCTTTATTTAGCTTCTGTTTTCTCTGCAGAGAAGGATCTTGACACTGAAGATAATAGAAGGGATACCCAAGGTAGGTAAGAAGATGAACTTGAGTCCTAAGAGGATTGGCATATGTGGTGGTGAGCGGCTGTAAGGGACATTCAAAAGCTCATGGGAAGTGGGAGAAGTACCACAATGCTAGAGAAGGGTGACGTTGTGCTGATCTTCAAAAAGGGGGAAAGACCAGCGTCTGCTAACTAGAGGCTGACGGGTCTGGATTTCTACTCCTGGGAAAAGTCTAGAGCAGGTCATTTAAATGTTTGGAAAGGGGGAAAAGCAGTGATTACAAAGAGCCAGTGTGGCTTCATCCAGAACGGGTCTAGTCAATTTAAACACATTCCCTTTTTTGACAGGATTACTAAACTAGCAAATCAATGAAATTCTGTGGATTCAGTTCACCTAGATTTCAGCAAAACTTTTGATGAAATCTCTCATGTGGAGAAAATAGAGAGATTTCGGTTTAAGCAATAATACAATCAAATGGATTAAGACCTGACTGGATAGACAAACTCAGAGTAGTTGTTGATGGTTCAATGTTAACATAGCAGGAGGTCTCCAGTGGAGTACCCCAAGGATCTATGCTTGACTCTGTGCCGTTTAACATTTTCATCTATGATATGGATCAAGGAACAAATGGTTTGTTCATCAAATTTGCAAATAACACAAATCTGGAAGAAAAAGCTTTTACAATGAATGACAGAATCAATATCCAAAATATATTGACAAGCACTGGGGCATATCTACTACGATGAAATTCAGTGGGGGAAATGTAAAGTCCCACACTCAGGTACAAAAAAAATTCACAAATACAAGATGAGAGAGATGCTGTCAGACAACAGATCTGACAAAGATCCGATGAGGCGGCCAGGTGATAAGGCAGCCAAAGAATGTGCTATGATTTGGGGCAACATTAAAGGGAGCATAGCTTCCAGGATGGAGAAGGTGACTTTGTCAGAGCTCATCCTGAGGGCTGCATTCAGTTTTTGGTGCCAAGATATAAGAAGGACGTTGATAACCTGGACAGTATCCAGAGGAGGGGAACCGAGATGGCGACAAGCCTCCACCTATGATACATGAAGATTATTGAAGATACGAGGCATATTTAGCATGAAATAGGAAGGGCTCACTGGGGCCATCAAAGCTATCTTCAAGTATCTAAAAGGCTGTTAGATGGAGCAGAGAATTGATTTATTCTGCTTGGCCCCAAGAGCAACAGGTGGAAGTTGCCAAGAGGCCAATCTAAGACTAAACTCAGGAAAAACGTACTTACAATTAGACATGTCCAAAATGGGAACAGGCTACCTGAAGAGATAAGGGCAGTATTCTGCATTTTTATATAAATGCCTCACAAAAACTTTACAAATATCTCATTTTATCCTTACCACAACCCGGCAGGTAGGTGCTATTGTTATTCTCATTTACAGATGAGGAAATGAAGCCAAACAGAGGTTAAATGACTTACCTGGGGTCACTCAGCTAGTCAGTGTCTGAGGTAGGATTTGAATTTGGGTCTTCCATCATTTTGTCTACTGTACCATCTGCTTGTGGTGCGTTCTTCCTTGTTGGAGGTCTTCAAGCAGAGACTAAACAATCACTCAAGCATATTGTAGTGGCGATTCCTTTCATGGACGGATTGGACCAGCTGCCAGCAGAGGTGCCTTCCCATTCACAGATTTTGTGATTTGTAAAGTCATCGACCTTTACAAGTATCACTCTAGACATCTGTAAAGGGAGGTCATTGGACTAAAAGGTGAAGGATTCTCTACTTTTTTTTTTTTTGGCGTTGTGGACCCTTTGACAGTCTAGTGAAATCTGCAAACTCCTAAGCAAATGAATGAAATACTCAAGATTACAAAGAAACCAATTATATTGAAATATAGTTATCAAAATATTTTTAAAAACAAGACCACAGTGGCCAAGATAAGAACCTGATACTAGATGATTTTTAAGGTCTCTCTCAATTCTGAATCTATGATTAGACGATTATTTCTCTTTCAAAAAAAAATTTATAATTCTACCAGTATGTCCTTGGGCAAATCACTTCTCCCTGGGCTTCAGTGGTTCCATCAATAAAATGAGGAAGTTGGTAGCTCTATCACTACTAGTCCTATATTTTAAAGACACCCAAGAAAAAGGGAAAGGATGCATATAAACAAAAATATTTGTAGCAGCTCTTTTTGTTATAGCAAAGAACTGGAAGCCAGGGGGAGAATGGTTGAACAAACTATGGTATATGAATTTAAGGGAATAGAGTTACAGTGTAAGAAATGATGAAAGGGACAGTTTCAAAGAAACCTAGGAAGAACTGTATGAACTGATGCAGAGAGAAGTAAGTGGAACTAGGAAAACAATTTATACAGTAATAACACTGTAAAGACAAACAGCTTTGAAAGATTTAAGAATGCTGATCGATAACAACCATGATTTCAGAGACCAGATGACGCAGCGTGCTATCCACCTCCTGACAGAGAGGCCATAGAGTCAGGGTACAGAACGAGACTTACATTTTGTGGTGTCGCCAAGGTGGGGATTGTTTTACTTGACCATGCAGGCCTGTTACATGGGTTCGTTCATTTGTTTTTTCAGTTGAGAGAGGGAGCCATTAGAGGGAAGGATAAGCAAATGATAAGACTTTCCACTATTCAAAAGGAAAAAGAATGAATGAAAAGAGGGCATTAAAACACTTTTTCAAAATTCACTAAAGTAGGGGTGGCTAGGAGGCATAGTGAATAGAGCACCGGCTCTGGAGTCAGGAGGACCTGAGTTCAAATCCAGTCTCAGAAACTTAACACATACACACACACACACACACACCACGTGACTTTGGGCAAGTCACTTAACCCCAATTGCCCTACCTTCCCCCCTGCAAAAAAAAAATCACTAAAGAGTCAGAAGGAAACACAAACAAGCAAGACAGCTTAGAAAATTAAAGGTTGAATTTATTATATACTCAAAGAAAAATTAAGTTGTACATAATAAAGATTCACAATTCGTATGCAGACTTATTTTATGTCTTAATTTGCATAAGGAAAAGCTCAGGGTTGTTTTGGTTTTTTTAAGTTTGTTAAAGTTCAGATTTTTTGAAAATAAAAAATCAAATGAGAGAAGTGGACTGGATGACCTTTAGGGTCCCTTCTAGCTATAACTTGCCCCAATGACTATCTGTGTCTTTCTGTAGTTAGTGAAAATCATGGAACCTTCACTGTTACTTGTTACTAGCTACTAACTCCTAAACATACTAGTGGGCTGTGGTCCCCAGAAGACTGCTACTACCATTCTCAGAGTTCTAGGAGTAACCATAAGGGTCTGGAGTTTCCAGAACTGTCAATCATGAGTCCCCACTGGGTCATACTCCATTAACAATCAACCTGTTGACATTAATTATCTCTTACAAAAGGGATTTACTAAGAAGGCATTGCAACAAAAAGTTAACACAAAACATTGCCCCAGAACTCAAGGGGTCCATTCTTTCTTTGCACAAAAATCGTCCCTGTGGAGCGTAGGGTACAACTTAAGTATGATGGTAATGAAGTATACTTGTTGCAACGAAATATTTTTTGAGGCCTAGACCAGGATGTCCTTTTCTCCCTTCACAGTCTTTGTGAAAAGTTCCTTGCAGGATGGGATGTTGGTGATCCATGAATTGTTCTGCCTCTGTACAATCTCTCCCAATCCTGCAGTGCTCAGGTTTACTACCCTGCCCCAAGGCTACTGCTTGGTCACCTTTGGACACTTGTGTCTGCTTGCTGCAGCGGACTATCTATGGAATCTAGTTGCTGGTAGAATCTCTGATGGGGTCGGGCTCTACCATCTCTCACAGTGAATTCACCGGGTTGCTTGGAAATTTCTATCTTGGAATTCTTGTTCACCTAGGGTCAGAAAAAAAAAGAAACAGAGGCATCAGGTGCTCATGGACATATGGTAGCCAGGGGGTGAATCTGATCACTGCCCAGAAGCTCAAAGTAGTCTTCCTCCCTTGCAGATCTCAGGGAAATAGGCTGAGAGATGAACAAGTTGTACCATTTATATGCACACTTAAGCTTACCTCAGCAGCTCCCGAGTCATTAATCAGGTTTTCCAGCTCTGCAGCCAGCACTGAGTCATCATACTCAGAAAATGCCCCCCAAGTGTCCACAGGATCATTTAACTGAAACAAAATTGGAGACTCTCTGTACGTACTCATAGTACTGCACCCTCTGCCCCAATTAGTCAGCCTGTTTCATTCCCCTGACATCTGAGAAAGGACATATTTTCTCCCACACAGAGAGCATTTTCCCTGGTGTCTCCTTGGCCTCACCGTCCCCTGTGACACCATCTCCCAGATAGGAAACAGGCATTTTTGAACCTGAGGTCAGAAGACTCCTCCTTGGTAGTGACTCCTGGGGAAAAAATGTCTAGTTATCCCTCTGCATAGAAACACTTGTGAACTCGTTTCTGTTATCTGACAAACTTGTAAGGATAGTTTTTAAAGGCCTTCATCCCTCTATCAGCAAGTAAACATCTGAAAAACCTACCTTCGTTTGGTAATATCAGGAAGTCATCTGCTCAGAATAATGACTTTATTGACATAGACATCACATTCTAAGGTTTCCAAAACACTTTAGAGATATTATCTCGTTTGAACCTCACAACAATCCTGGGAGGTAGCTGTTGTTATGGTCACTGTTTGACAGAAGAGGAAACTGAGATAGACACAGGTTAAGTGACTTGCCCAAAGTCATACATCCAGTAAAGTATCTGAGGCCAGGTTCAAACCCAGCTCTCCCAGACTCCATCCGCTGGGCTCCTCCAACCTCACTAGAATAGTCAACGTGAGACTCTTAACATGGAGCAGGAAGGAAGGGAAGGGAGGGGCAGGAAACACACTAAAAACCCCAAGAAAACAGAGCAGTAAAATCCCAACAAAGCCTTTTATTTTTAATTTCTGTACTTTTGGTCTTGGGCCCAGGCCCCATAAAAACCCTGCCCCAAGTGGACATTAGGAGTCTCTCCCTCTGAATGAATTGTTCAGAAGGGCCTGGAGCCTGGATGGAATCGTTATTGTGACAAGAGCCTAATTACCCTGTAGCCACCAGCTTCTTGCTGTGGATAGATTAATATGGTTTTCCCCAACCTGGGCACAGAGTATTTTCCCCATGGCTCTTTATGTGATTCGACTAAAAATGGTGTGGAGGGGGAGGGCGATGGCAGGGGATTGACTTTATTGGCCTGTAAAAGGCCTGAACACACTCCCTTTTACAGGGAATAAAATCTGCATTGTCTCAGCCTCAGCTCCCATCGACAAACCCCACGGATTTTTCAGTTCTTAATAAAGTGTGGGTAAAAACACACGCACAACACGACCCAGAGGCCTAGTTTTCAGCAGCGGTTTGTTATAATGAGTTATTAGCAATTTAATTGCCGCTTGGCAGGAATGGCTTTCGTTGCTGGGGAGGGTGACTTCCTGATTTTATTCTTCTTTAATGACGATAATTACGGAAATAAATTGTGTTGTCTTTTTTCATTAATAGGAGGAAGATGCTAGTTTCCCTCCTCTTCTTCTGAGGCTAGGGAGGGGGGGTAGAAAAGATGGTAGTCATTCACACATATGTACCAGTGACCGTGCTCATCTCACTTGGCACCCCCCCCAACTGCTGCATGAGGTGGGTGCTGTTATAATCTCCATTTTACAGATGAGAGAAGTGAGGCAGGCAGAGGAGAAGTTACTTGGCTGAGGCCACACAGTTAGAAAGCATCTGGGGGGGGGTGGCAAGGCGGTGCAGTGAGTGAGGAGGACCTGAGTTCAAGTGCAGCCTCAGATGCTTAACACTTGCTGGTCGTGTGACCTTGGGTAAGTCACTTAATCCCAATTGCCCCGCCCTCCCCCCTCCAAAAAGCAAAAAAAAAAATGTGTCTGAGGGAGGGATCAAATGTGGGTCTTCAGGACAACAAGCCCACTGTTCTGATCCCCAGAGCTGTGCTATCCATACTACCCTTTACAAAGAGGATTTCGTTTTCAGCCCCAGAGAATTTGCTTTTTTTTCACATAACGAAAACTCCCACGGCACCTTTTCCAAAAGCAGTGTTTAAGCTGCCGCCCGTTCCCTGTGCTCCTAGCTGGCACTCTATGGGCATTGCTGTGCGGTGCCATATTTGAGGCCCAGAGGCAGACAGGAACAGAGCTGCCTCATGTCGGGGGGGAGGTGGCAGGCTCATCTTCTGGCCTCCAAACAGGACCTCTGTGGGCTAAGCTACCTGGCTCAGGGAGTGGTCAAACCGCTCTCCATGGTCACTCTGTCCCAGCTGAAGTAGGTGTGTCCAGGTGTGTCTGAGGGCAAAGGATACGACGCCCCATGACATGGGAGAACAGCAAGTCTTTGTCTGAGACTAGGCAAATTCTTGGGGATACAAATGTGATTGGCAGGGAGACATGCCCAGGGAAAAATGTCTTCCCGTTGAATAGCAGACCTGTTACTTATTAACAGGATGGCCTTGGAGAGGCCCCTTCACTTCAGTTTCCTCATCTATAAAATGAGGGACCCGCACTAAGTAGTCTCTCTAAGGTCCCTACTGGCTCCGTGTCCTCAACATGACCCAGAGGACTAAGTGTCAATGGACCTGGGTTCAAATCCTGACTCAACCACTATCTCAGTTCACCCCATTGCCAGTGCCTTCTCTCTTAGAATACCTCCTATTTATAATATAGATATTACTCACAAACAGAGTATGTGTATACATCTTTATGTACACATGCTACATAGATGTAGATAGATAGATAGATAGATAGATAGATAGATAGATAGATAGATCTATATCTTGGTCTATAGATCTATCTATCCATTTATCTATCCATACATCTACCTCTCCATCTCTCTCTCCATCTTTCATCTATCTATCCATGTACCTCTTTATCTATCTCTCTCCATCTCTCTATCTATTCATCCATCCATCTCTCCATCTATCTCTCCACCTATCTATCTCTCCATCTCTCTCACTCTCTATCTTTATCTCCCTATCTATCTCTCCATCTTTCATCTATCCATCAATCTCTTTATGTCTTTCTCTGTCTCTCCATCTAACTTTCATCTATCTATCTAACTCTCTCTATCTACCTCTCTCTATCCATCTATCTCTCCATCTAACTTTCATCTATCTCTCCATCTATCTACCTATCTCTCTTATCTCTCCATTTCTCTCTCTCTCTCTCTCCCTCCCTTTCTCTTTCTGTCATTCATCTTGTGTATAATTATACATCATCTCTATATCTGGTTAGTTACATGTTATCACTTCCATTCCAATGTGAGCTCTTTGAGGGTGGGAACTGTGTTTTTGTCTTTTTCTGACTCTCCAGTCTTTGGTGCCTAATAAAGCCTTGATAAATGTTGATTGACCTTTGGATTGACCTTAGGTAAGTCATTTATTTAACCTTTTGGAGCCCAAGAAATGGATTTGGAGTCAGAAGACTCTTGCTCAGATGTTGGATCTGGCACTTCATTGTGTGATGCTGGGCAAGGCAGCTCAATTTTCCGAGCCTTGGTTTCCGCATTTGTAAAATAACAGGGTTGGACCTGACCTCTCCATTCCCTTCTTGCTCTCCATCAGTTTTATGATCTTATGGTCCAACTCTGCATGAGGCAGCATGCTACAACTTGGAGTGTAGACACAATAGGAAACTGCTGTCTGCCCTCAAGTAAGCTTCCCTCTTTAGGTGGGATACAATATGTGAGCAGAGAAATAGAGACATGATTCTTTGAGGACAGAGAGAGCACTAGCAATTGGGGGGATCACCAAAGGTTTTCCTCAGGAGCTGGTGCCTGAGCTCATAGTAAACTATGAAAAACTCCATTTCAGAGGATCCTCCCAGTTCCAAAACAATGCTTCTATCACTCCTTCTTGCTTGTTGTATGACCCACTGATACTCATTTCACAGTGTCTTATTTGTGGTTTCTGAGTCCCTTCTGATGGTTTGCATAAGGCCATGATTGCCTCTTAGGACTCAATCAATCAACCAGTCAACAAACACGTAAATTAAGTACTTGCAACGTGCCAGGCTTTAAGGTCCCTTCTGGTTCTACATGTCTGACCCTGGAGAACTATGCTAAATACCGGAGACACAAAGAAGGAAACACTTCTTTCCTTCAGGAAGTTTCCATTTCTAATGGAGGAGACAACGGGAGCATAAACAGGTCTATACCAGATGTACAGAAAATGAATACAAGGGAGTTTGGACTTTTAGCAACAGTTAAACACCATTATTCTTCTGTGGGGAAGAGAAATGAATTGCTGCTACTTGCTTGAAAATGTGTGCGTGCACATATCCATTTCTCCATAACTATATTCATTACTGAAGCCTTTTCTCCCATGTTAAGATCTCTGTATATTGATTTATTTCTGGCCTCCTCACTATAGATCTGAGTTAGGGTTTATATGTAGAATCTGAAGGGAAAAATTAGGAACCCCTTCATTGAAGATGAGATGATCCTTGTTCAGGAGGACAGTCCAAGGGCATGTTCCTGGCAATGGCTGGACAATTCAGAGGCAGAGATCCTTCTTGAGAAAACTCATGTCCGTGTTCATTGACTTGCTGAGTTGATTTTTTCAGTCAAGTTGGATGCTTTGTCACCTCACTTGGGGTTTTCTTGACAGAGATACTGAAGTGTTGGCCATTTTCTTCTCCAGCTCATTTTACAGATGAGAAAACTGAGGCGAACAGGGTGAAGGGACTTGCCCAAGATCATACTTCTAGAAAGTGTCTGAGGCCGGATTTGTACTCAGGACAATGAGTCTTCCTGACTCCAGGACCACCACTCTATTCACTGGGCCATTGAGAAATGCTTGAATTGATGTGTAAATGTCCTCTAGAGACACTGAGGCAGAGACTTGTTTCCCGTCTTCATCTGCTCTTTTCCACTCCCACTTCCATAAAGCCTTAGAGGGGATCTCAGCACTTTTTATAAATAATAGATGGCCTTAATATGAAGACAAAGCTGCCCTCTCTCTTTCCTTCATGCTATGGATGCTCCTGTTTGAATTTTTCCACCTACAGTTCGCAGGAGGAACACCAGGATCCAAATATTCAGTCACAGTATTTCCTATATCGCCTTATCTGTGTCAAATCCTTGAGGGCAGGATGTTTTCTGGGGATCCTTAGCACTGAGGACTCACTAGGTACCACCAATGAATGGATCGAAAAGAAGGGAAGGCACACAGACAGACACAGGCACACGAGGGAGCTGCTTTCCAGGTGGGTGTAGATGCTTGGAGAGGGGAGTGTGAGCAGCAGGTGGGTACCTTGGTGGAGTGCAGAAGTAGAGTTAAATGAAGCCAATGTGTTCTGGCATTAGAAAAAAAATGACTTTATCTTGAAAGGAGCCTTGGATGAATTTTGCTTTGGCCACTGTGAACAACTGGTCAGATTATTTAATGTTTGTTCTCCACCTGTATCAGCATGTGCATTTCCTATGGCACTTCTTGGCCAGTAGGCATTCCCAAAGAAATTTTTAAGATGTCCAAGAAGTACAAGGAGAGGGAGTTGATGGAAAGAACAATGGATTTGAGGTCAGAGGTCCTGAATTCAGATCCTGAACTTGCTGCTTACTATAGACACTAGCAGATCTATCTGCCAAGCTCTGTACACGGGACATCTCATTCAGTCTGTACAACAACCCTGTGGGGCTTCAACAAATCCTGTAACCTCCTTAATTCTCAGCTTCCACATCTGTAAAACTGAGACAATCATAATTACAGCCCTTACCTACCAGGGTGGTTAACTCCAAGGAGATAATGTTTGCTCGGCATTCTATAACTATCAGGCCTCATAATTGGTGGAAGGAGCTCTAGTCTTGGAATCACAAGACTTGGGGGTTGAACCCTGATTCTTATCCTCGGTAGGCATGTGACTTTGGACAAGCCCCTTCTCTGCATCTCTTTCCTTATCTGTAAGATGGGGCTGCTGATATTTGAATTGTCTCCCTAACTGGGTTGTTGTGAGGATAACATAAGAAAATGTACTGTTCTTTTAAAAAAAATACTCAATACTTAGTTAACGTCAAAGAATTCTCTAAATGTGGGATAGATGCAGACATACACTGGTCTGGGTGACTTTTTAGACAAGTCACATCCATTCTCTAGGCCACCATATATGAGGAGGGTGGGATCCCCTCGTAGGCTGTTGGAGCCTAAATCCAATGATCATTTGGGAAGTCTGTTTGAGCTTGGGAGATCTGTTTGAACAAGAATGTGACTTTTCTATTTTCCCCCCAGGGGAGGGCTTGCCTTTTCCAACACTTGTCCCCATCCCCCTGCTCCTATTCCAGAGGGCACACAATAAGGATGAAGGGATGGTGTTGGCTTTGACTCTGAATAACTGGAGGCCAGAGTCAGGTTCAGATCTTGGCTCTGATCTTATGCCTCCTACATAACCTTGGGCAAAGCACTTGAGCTCTCTGGGTCTCACTTTTCTCATCTGTACATTGGGAAGGGCAGGTAGAGTAGGCGAATTCTAAGGTATAAATCTACGATACTTGATTATAATCACACGAGATTTGTTGTTGAATTGTTTCAGTCCTGCCCGACTCCCCGTGACCCCATTTGGGGTTTTCTTGGCAGAGATACTGGAGTGGTTTGCCATTTCCTTCTCCAGCTCATTTTACAGATGAGGAAATTGAGGCAAGCAGGGTGAAGTGACTTGCCCAAGGTCACACAGCTAGTAAGTGTCTGAGGCCAGATTTTAACTCATAAAGATAAATCTTCCTGATTCCAAGCCCACAGTTCTATCCACTGTGCCACCTAGCTGCCTGTCCTATGTGATTGTTCCTCCTAAATGTCATAGTTCTAAAATTCTTTTTAAAGAGAATTTTTTAAATGCTTAATTTAAAAACTGTAATACAAAGAAATTTAAAAGGGCTCAGTTATTTCTGGTTGGGAGAAAAGAATAGCCTAGACCTCCCTAGTCATATTATCCAGCCCCTTGTCTGGGTGAATGTGTAATTAGCCCACACTAGAGCTTGAAAGTAACTCAGAAGTCTTCTAGCTCAACTCCCTTATTTTATAGATGAAGAAACTGAGGACAGGAGACATAAAGTGACCTGCCCAAGGTCATCTAATAAGTGGCAGGGACAAGATTTGAACTCAGGTCTTCTGACTCCAGAACAGCATCCTTTCCACTGTACCACCCTGTCTCCCTTGAATGACATGAACTCTAGGCCCTTCAGTACCTATGTGACCACCCTTTCCCAAGCCCTCTGCAGCTGATCAATAATATAGAAGGCTTTCGTGTGTTACTGTGGTCAAAAGAATCTGTCACCCTCAAATCAGTCTAGCAACAGGGAGTTTAGCTGGGCTGAGCCTCAGACCACTGATGCACAGGCCTTTGCTGGGCCATGATGGAAGCCCTTTCATCTGGGTTCAACCTGCCAGGACTGGGCTCTGCTGGCGTAGCCTTCAAGGATCCAACGTGGCCTCCATGAGATGGCAGTGTGCCCCAGGAGAGAATCCGCGGCCCTGCCTAGCAATTGTCCCAGAGCTCCACTTTGGGAAATCGACACAGATCCTATGCCAGCTTTGTTCTGGTGATGGTCTTGATCTTCAGGAACCCAAAAAAGAAAATGTTCTCCAAATGCCTTTGCTTTCAACAAGACAAGAGGGCGGTGAGCTTCTTTCTGGCATGGAGCCATGTCTCAGTATGTGCCTGTCGCGGTTTTCTTGGACATCAGTGCTGGGAAAGCAGGAGCTCCAGGTGGTTACCATGGTGACCAAGCACGAGCCAAGACACATCGCTCCCTCAGGGAAGAACATCATCTGTTCTGGTAATGGGAAAGATCCCTGGATTTCTCCTGGGTCAATGTGTCCCAATCCTCTGTGTTCCAGGCTCCTTCCCCAGAGCCTTTGGAAAGTGACTGGGCCCTCTGACTTAGCAAGGCCACTACTGGGCATGCACCCTGTGTGGGTCAAAGAGAGAGGGAGGAAAGGAAGGAACAAGCATTTATCGAATGCCTATTGTATGCTAAGCACTTGACAAATACTATCTCCTTTGATCCTTCCAACAACTCTGCGGGAGTAGGTACTATATTACCCCA
>CM053589.1:192082326-192129807 GCA_028646515.1 Pseudochirops corinnae | reverse complement strand
TTCCTGAGTTCAGATTTAGCCTTAGATGCTTACTAGCTGTGTGATCTTGGGCAAGTCACTTAACCCTGTTTGCCTCAGTTTCCTCATCTGTAAAATGAACTGGTGAAGGAAATGGCAAACCCCTCTAGTGTCTCTGCCAAAAGAACCCCCAATGGGGTCATGAAGAGTTGGATGCCACAAATAACAACATTTTCTCTACTACCACATACAGAGTTGTCTCTGTTACAGTATGCAGAGCTGTCTCTAGGAACTTTTTTTGCTTGCAGAGTTAGCTGTTGGAGGGTAATGATGGGGCAGAGAACATTCCATTGGGGAGTTGGTGTAGACTGTGTGGTGAGGGAGGCACAGTAACACTGTGTGTGACCACAAGCATATTAATTCTGGGAAATGGGGAAGTCTGTCCTTTAGAAGAGACTGGTGAAGAATGGAGAGACAGGGTGTTGGGGGAGTAGCCGCTAGCTGCCCTGCTAGATGGTGATGCCCAGAAGAAAAGTCTCCTTTGCCTTGGTCTGGGCATCGCCCTGAAGCTATGTTAAGTGAGCTCTGTGCTGATTTTAGTACCTTGAGGTCTTACTTCACTAACACAGAGATTCCAAAACTCTAGAAGGTTTACAACACTCGAGACATTTTGAAACTTGCAGTGTCATAACTTAGATGAGGAATAAACTCTAAAATCAAACAGCCAACAGGGAGGGGAAGAAAAGAGGCATTTATGGAATACCTACTATGTGCCAGGTGCTTTACAAACATGATCTCATTTGATCCCCACAACAACCCTGGAGCAGGCGCTGTTATAATTCTCATTTGGCAGGTGAGGAAATTGAGGCAGATGACTTGCCTAGCATCACCACAACTAGTAAGTGTTAAAAGCAGGACTTGAACTCAGGCCTTCCTGACTCCAAGGCTAGAGCTCTGGCCCAGTTATGGACCTCTTTGATCTAGCATCTTGTGCTCCCAGTTCTCATGCAGTGGAAATATTACTGTCAGAAGACCCAGGTCCAAATCCCACTTCTATCATTTACTATCTATGTGACCTTGGGTAAGTCATTAATCTTCTTTGGAGCTCAGTGTCCTCATCTGTAAAGTAAGGAGGTTGGAGTAGCTGACTTCTGAGGTCCCTTCCAGGATTAATCAAAGATTTAGTTACAGTGAATTGTGCACATTAAAAAAAAAAAAAGACTAATTTGGTAAAACCCAACAAAGGGATGGGTCAGTTTTCTTTTTCAAAGACTGTTTAAAAAAGTCTTTGACCATATTAAACTTTTTAAAACATCAATTTATTTACAGACATGCCCTGATTGGAAGTAATTGGAATTAATTTCTTTTACCTCTCTGAGTCCTGCTTTCCTCAACTGGAAAATGAGGCACCTGGACTTGAAATTCTCTTGATGGACCTTTAAACCTCAGGGCTGTGGTGGTGGGCAAGTGTTATGGCTACATGGACGTTTTGATGCTGAAAAGTGCTCTGTTCCAAGATTTCTGGACAAGGGTAAAGGAGGAGAAGGTGGAGGAGGAGGAAGGAAGAAGAGGAGGAGGAGGAGGAGGAAGAGGAGGAGGAGGAGGAAGAAGAGGAGGAGGAGGAGGAAGAAGAAAAAGAGGAAGAAAAAAGAAGAAAAGGAGGAGGAAGAAGAGAAGGCAGGGAAGAGGGAGGGAGAGAAATAGGAGGAGGAGGAGGAAAGTCTGGGCTGCAGTTGAGAAACTTTTAGTGGCTTCAAGTGTTCTCTCTCCATTGTACCACGACTGATAAGATACTGATGAAACTGGAGAGAATTCCTCAGGATTTGGGGCCGCCCGTGTTCTGATTGTCTAATTCCTTCTCCAAGACTCATCCCTCCTTGCTCATTTCCACTCTCTCTGCCTTCTCCCACCTGTTCCTTTTTCCAACTCTGAGCTTCCCTTTCACTCTCAGTACTTCCTGCGGAATAAAATCCCACAATACGATCATCTGTCTGACTTGCGCTAAGAAGGGAGAAAGTGCAGGTAGAGCTGCCAGATTGTGCAGAGCTGACACTTCCCTGGTAAAGACAGAAGGCTGGCCTCCTCGAAAGGTGAGATGCAAAAGGCTACATTGAGGAACTTGCAAAGCCTCCCCCTCTCCCCACCCCAGAGCCAGGTAGCAACCTCTGGTCCTGTTGTATGATCCCCTGCTCCCCCCCCCCCCCCCCCAGCTTTAAACCACCCTGACCACAGCCAAGAAAACTGCTTCCATGGAAGAGAAAGCGGAAGAAAACTTCGGAGTTTTAGAACATTTGCAGGGTCACAATTTGCAGGGCAGTTAGGTGATACAGCTAGGTGGTGCATGCGTAGATAGAGCACCAGTCCTGGAATCAGAAAGATCCATCTTCCCTGAGTTCAAATCCAGCCTTAGATTCTTATGTGGGACTCTGGGCAAGTCACTTGTATGGGATGAGTGAAAACTTCTCAGTTTGGGGTTGTTAACTTTCCCTTCCTCCCTCCTCCTCCATTGCTGCTGTCAATCACTTTTATCTTCCTTTGTCTGTTTTCCTGCCTTGGTGGGACCCTCCTCTCCTTTTTTCTTGCTGTCCCAGTTGGGGAAGAATTTGGTGAAATATGCCTCTCCACCAGTGAGAGAGGAGACAGTCGGGGAGGGGGCTTGACTAAGTTAAGTTATAAATTCCTGCACTGTCTTTTGTAACTTGCCTCTTCTGCATGATGACTCCTGGGGAAGACCGCCCTCTTTTCCCAGGGAAGAGAATAAACTCCTATTCTTATCCTAAGAGATCTCTGTGTTTCTTTTTTTTTTCTTTTTTCTTTGTTTCTTTGTTTCTTTGTTTCTTTCTTTCTTTCTTTCTTTCTTTCTTTCTTTCTTTCTTTCTTTCTTTTCTTTTCTTTTTTTTCTAAATTGAGGATGAAGGGTATTTTTCATCCCAAACATCACTTCACCCTGTTTGCCTCAGTTTCCTCATCTATAACTCTGTAACATGAGCTGGAGAAGTAAATGGCAAACCCCTCCAGTGCCTGACAAGAAAACCCCAAACAAGGTCACAAGAGTGAGACACAAATGAAAATGACTGAACAGTCACAAATGGAGGGATGAGAAATACTGTGAAATGGAGACAGAATACCAGGTGAAGCAGTTGCTTCTGGATGCAGTCTGCTGGACAGAGCTCACTGGAGCCACTATCTCCAAATCTTCCCCTATCCTAAGTCTTCACTCCCCTCTCTTTCCCTGTTTATACTTTTCCTAATTAGAGGCACACTGGGGTCACAAGAGCCTCTTTTTTAAAAAGCATCTGGACTAAACTAATGGGCTAGCGGTCATTCAAACCTTAGTTTAAATTAGTTGAATCTAACTGTTTTTCTAGAAACTAGTCTGAGGGAAGGAGAGGAAAAGAGGAATCAGGGTGGGGTGGCAGAAAGCACAGTCAATGCCATCTCAAGAGGACCTGAGTTTGAATCCTGACTCTTCTTTGGACTAGCCACATAACCATGGATAATTCCCTTCTCTGGGGCTCCCATTTCTTCATCTCTTAAGTGAAGAGGATGGACCCAGTTAATCTCTGAGGTCCCTTCCAGGTCTGATCTGAGATGATCAGTGATCCTTTGAGCTAGATGTCACATCTTCTGTTACTGTAAATGTTCTTTGACTTGAAATGAATGATAATATTACAACAAATTATGGCTGCAGAAACTTTCTCTGTCTTTAATCAGATACGTACTACAAATATTCCTTCTGTAGCTCAAGCACCACCTCCTACATGAGACCTTTCCTGAGCCCCCTGTGGGTTAGAGCCTCCCCCACAAAATGGCCTATTAGCTTTGTATTTATTTTGTTCCTATGTACAGTGTGAAATGTCTCTCTCTACAGAATGCAATGTCCTTGAGGGCTGGGATTGTTTTGTTTAGTCTTTGTATCTCCAGATTCTGGAACTCTGCCTCCAACCTAGTAGGTGCTTAATAAACACTTAGTAATCATTGATTGGGGTGGATGTTTTATCAAGCTTCGACCTTGCTATGATTCAGTGCTTGGGCACAGAGAGTTGCTTTGGTCTCAAACCAGTTCCAACCTGGTGGTAAGCCTCTTCTAATTTAACTAGGCTGGTCCTCAGACAGTAGACACACTGGCAATCGCTAAGATTGCCTGGACCCATGGTCTATTGATATACCTGAGTTCAACAAGTTGGGAGCTGGGAAAACATTGGGGGAGGGCTTTGATTTGACATCATAGGCCCTAAATTCAAATTCAGCTACTCCAATTGTCACCCTTGAGGCTGTAGGCCTAGCTAAACTCTAAGAGGCTTACCCCCAGGTTGTCTGCAGGTGATGAAGGAAGCTGAGGCAATCTCCTTCTTGTACTCACTTCCACATCTATAAAATGAGGGGAACAGACTAGATTAACTCTAAGGGCCTCTTTGGGATTGTAGAGGGCTTTCAATGCTAAACCCAGGAATTTGCATTTTATCCTAGAGATAAGAAGGAGACATTGAAATTTTATAAGCAGGGAAGGAACCTGGTGAGATTTGAAGTCCAGGAATATGTTTGGCAGCTGTAGGAAGGCTGAACTGGAGAAGGAGAGGGAGAAGCTGTAGGAAGGCTGGATTGGAAGAGCTAGAGGAGGTTCCTACAATAGTCCAGGAGACAAAAGTCCAGCCACTGAAAAATGCCCCATGAGCAGAGAGAGTAGGGAATAAGGAATATGCTGTATTCAGTAAATGTTGGGATAGGGATGGGCTTACAAAACAGGAGGCTCCCTATGTGATGTGATCTGAGGTGGTGAGAGAGGGTGCTCTGTTCTCCAATAACCTGCCCTATCAGTTATTTTGGGCCTTCAGTTCTCTCCATTAGAAACACTCGTGTGTTAAGGTCCAGTTCCGCATCTCCAACTGCCTTTCAGGCACCTTAAACTGGCTGTTCAGTAGACATCTTAAACTCTGGTTTGCTGTCAAGGGCACCGCCAGCCTGCCAGTCCCTCAGCCTCCCAATCTAGGAGTCACCCTGGATCCCTCACTGTCTCTCCCTCCCCATATTCAATATGGTACCAAGGTTTGTTGATTTCACCTTTGTGATATCTCTCAAATATGCCCCTTCTCTCCTCAGACACTAGCCTGGTGCCCTGGAACAGAGCCTCCTCACCTCACACCTGGACTATCGCAGCAGTTGCTGGTGGGTCTGCCTGCCTCCAGCCACCAAAGTGGTTTTCCTAAAGCCCAGGTCTGACCATGTCATCCTCCTACCCAATAAACTTCAGTGAGTCACCATTGCTTCCAACATCAAATATAAGATCCTTTAAAGGGTCTTTAAAACCCTTCATGATCTACTCCCAGACCCCTCCCCGAACTTTCCAGTTTTCTCCTCATGCCCAACCCTTCTGCATTTTAGCACCTTTCCTTGGTTAATCACGTCCTACTTATCCTGTGTAGAGCTTGTTCATGAGTATTTGCTTGCTTGTTGCCTCCTTGCTTAGACTGTGAGCTCCTTGAGGGCAGGGACTATCTTTCACCTTTCTTTGTACCCCTAATATTTAGCACAGAGCCTACTACATGGCAGGTGCTTAATAAATGCTCATTGACTGACTGACTGACTGACTGACTTAGGATCTCAAAGGTAACTATGTTATAATGTAAATATGTCCTCCATAAAGGGGAACAGCTTAAATCCTTATCAGCCATGAGCACACCATCTTAAATGAGTTTGTAGATCAGAGACTCTGAGATCTAGAATTGTAAGGCACCTCAGAAACCCTCATTTTAGAGCTAAGGAGATTGAGTGACTTCCCCAAAGATACGAAGGAAGCAAATATCAGAGGTGGGATTTGAACTCAGAGGTCCCATGAATCCAGACCAGGTTCTTTCCCCAATGTCCTACATTGCAGTCAGTTAGCGGGGGACACATAACAAGTGAGGACTTGACAGAAATAGGAGGGAAGAAGAGTATCATAGCATCAGAGATAAAAGGAACCTTAGATACAATAACTATAATAGCATTTACAAACTGCTGGGAAAACTGGAAAGAAGTTTGGCAGAAACTAGGTACAGATCAGCATCTCAAACCATATACCAAGATAAAGTCAAAATGGGTGCATGATTTAGACATAAAGGGTGATAGCGAATTAGTGGATAAATAGGAATAGTTCAACTATCAGATCTATGGAGAAAGGAAGAATTTGTGAACAAACAAAAGACAGAGAGCATTACAAGGTATAAACGAATGGTTTTGATTACAACAAATTAAAAGGTTTTGCACAAACAAAAACAATGTAGGCAAGAAAACTGGGGAAACTTTTTTTTATAGCAAATTTCTCTGATAAAGGCCCGAGTCAAATTTTCTAAGAATACAAGTCATTCCCCAATTGACAAATGATCAAAGGACATGAAAAAGGCAATTTTCAGACAAAGAAATCAAAGCTATCTATCGTTATGTGAGCAAATGCTCTGACTATTGATTAGAGAAATGCAAATTAAAACAATTCTGAGGAACCACCTCACACCTATCAGATTGGTTAATTGACAAAAACTAAAAATGATGGATGTTGGAGGGGATATGGGAAAACTGGGACATTAATGCACTGTTGGTGGAGTTGTGGACTGACTGATCCAAACACTCTGGAGGGCAGTTTGGAACTATGCTCAAAAGGCTATAAAACTAACCCTTTGATCCAGCAATACTGGAATCTTAGGATCCAGTTGCTAGGATTGTATCCCAGCCAGGGATACTAGTTTTGTGCTAGATCTGTATTGCAAAGAGATTAAAAAAAAAAAAAAAAGGAAAAGGACTTATATGTACAAAAATATTTATAGTGGCTCTTTTTGTGTTGTCAAAGAATTGAAAAGTGAGGGAATGTCCATCAATTATTGTTGTTGTTTGTTGTTTGTCCTTCATTTTTGAAGAGGGTGATACCTTGATTGCAAGTCAATTGGATTTGAGCGAGAGAGCTGTGCAAAGTCATCAGCCTCACTCTCTCCTCCAGAGTCCAGTGGCAAGAGATAGGTCAGGACAACTGGAGATGACTCTAAATGCAGTGGGTGACCTTGGTCTTTTTAAGCTAAGGTCTTTCCCAGATCTCAGTTTGTCCAAGGTAACACTCATTCAGTGATTAAAGGCTAGGTTAGAATTGAGACAAAAGACGGCCTAGTTTGCTTTCCCAAAAGAATCAATCTGGGAGGGGAAGACCCTCAGAGTTTCTGACCACAACAGAAAACTATTGCTATTTGCACTGAGCCGTCAAAACCGAAACAATAAGCAAGTGAGCCTTGGACTGGACTATTATTGGCCAATCAGTGAAAGCCAGAGCGATTTGGGTTTAAAGTCATAGTCAAGTAACTCCATTTGAATTACAATGGGCTTTTTCAATGTCGTTTTTTTCAGAGCTATATTTCAATAAATCATAAATGAAACTAGGCAAGGCAAAAGAGTTAATGGAATAAACAGGGAAGAAAAAAATCTAGCACCCAAGTCCCAAGATACCTTGCAAAGTATAATTGATCGATAATTATATTCCTTTGGACAGCACCCACATGTAAGAGTATGAGGGGCAGAAGGAAAAGGAGGAGGAGGAGACAGAGAAGAAGATGAAGAAGAGAAAGGAGGAGGAGGAGAAATAGCAGCAATTGGGGAATGGCTGAACAAGTTGTAGTACTATTGTGCTATAAGAAATGATGAGCAGGATGATTTTAGAAAAAATCTTCATACATGAACTGATGCTAAGTGAAGTGAGCAGAACCAGGAGAACACAGCACTCAATAACAGCCATGTTGTACAATGATCACTGGTGAATGACTGAGCTCTTCTCAGCAATATAACGATCTAAGACAATTCCGGAGGACTCCTGGTAAAAAAATGCTATCTGCCTCCAGAAGAACTGAGTCTGAAAGCTGATCAAAGCACACTTGGAAAACTTTCTTTAATTTCCTTGAGTTTTTTTTGTCTGCATTTTCTTTCGCAACATGACTAATATGAAAATTAAAAACAGCATTTACATGGAGTTTTAAGAATTACAAACTACTTTACACATCTTCTCTTGTTTGAACTTCACAACAATCTGGAGAGGTAGGTTGTTGTTATTAGCCCCATTTCACAGATAAAGAAACTGAAGCCAAAGTTTGGAACTATGCCCAAAGGGCTATAAATCTGTCCACACCCTTTGATCCAGAAATACCACTGCTGGGTCTGTATCCAAGAAATTAAAAAAAAAATGGAGGTGGGGGAGGAATCTGTACAAAAAAATTTATAGCAGCTTTTTTTGTGGTGGCTAAGAATTGGAAACTGAGGGAATGCCCATCAATTGCGGGATGGCTGAATAAGTAGTGATATATAATTGTCACAGAATATCATTGTACTATAAGAAATGACGAACAGGATAATTTCAGAAAACTTGGAAAGACTTATATAACTGATAAGTAAAGTGAGCAGAATCAGAAAAACATTGTACCCAGTAACAGCAACATTGTACAATGAAGAGCTGAGGATGACTTAGCTATTCTCAGCAGTACAACGATCCAAGAAGCTCCCAAAGGACTAATGATGAAAAGTACTATCTGCTTCCGGAAAAAGGATCGATGGCAGCTGAGTACAGATTGAAGCATATTCTTTTTCTTTCTCTCTTCCTTCTCTCTCTCTCTCTGTCTCTCCCTCCGCCCTCTGTCTCTGTCTCTTTGTCTCTGTCTCTCTGTCTCTCTCTCTCTCTCCCACACCCCTCCGTCTCTGTCTGTCCCTTTGTCTCTCTGTCTCTGTCTCTCTCTCCCTCCCCGCTCTGTCTGTCTGTCTCTTTGTCTCTCTGTGTCTCTCCCCCACTCTCTCTGTGTTTGATTTTTCTTGCACGAAATGACTAATATGGAAATGTCTTACATGATCACACATGTATAACCTATATCAGATTGCTTACCGTCTCAGGGGAGGGGGGAAGGGAAGAAGGGAAGGATAGAATTAGAACTCAAAACTTAAAAAAGAGAATGTTAAAAATTGTTTTTCCATGTAATTGGGGAAAAGTGAAATGTTATTTTAAAAAGAAAGAAATAGAAACTGAGAAAGGTTAAGTGACTTGCCTAGGGTCACAAAGATAGTAAGTGTCCAAGACAGGATTTGAACTCAACTCTTTCAGACTCTACATCCAACTTGCCCTCTGGTATTCTGGAGATCATCCACTCCCAATTAGCTATCTCCGGTATGGGATAGTAGACAGAACTGAGAATCAAAATCTTTGCCTGGGAATCCTGATGCTTCCAAACTATGTGACCCTAGGCAGGTCAAACCCCTGCCTGACTCAGTCTCCCCATCTGTAAAATCAGGGTAAAAAATCAGGCACCTGCCCCCCAGGGTTGTGCCTGGAAAACCTCAGTGATGGGAATGGAGTAAGTGTTAGGGCTCTTCTGGCTGGTGCTGTTATCCATCCAACTCCCAGGATCAGTCACTGGCTTCCAGCCTCTGCTCCTGTGCAACCTGACACAAAAAGTCATTTCTGATCCCCAGATTATTAATGTTGGCTCCAAGCTGCTAATCTTCCCTCTTAAATTCATACTCCAGCTCGTCCATGTATAGGTTATTGGTCATCCTCTCACCTGCACCCCGTGTTGTGGTGCCTAGCTCAGTGCTTCACACACAGTTGGTGCCTAATAAATGGTGAATCACTGAATGCCCGGAAAGGGAGCGCCCCACGCAGGGAGACCTGTCCCTGGCAGATGCTGAGGGAGGTAATGCCTCAGCTCTTCTGGCCTCCAATCATCCCTGCTCCTTCAGGGCCTTCCCTGCTTCTGCCCAGTGTCATTCTCTTTTCCAACCTGCAGCCTGCTCTGCCCAAAAGCTTCCTTTTCCTGTCTGAGACTGTAAACCCTCAAACTCCAATCTGAAGTTGGTGCCAATGTCTGCCTCAAGAAGGCTGAGGGCATTTCTTACCAGTGACCCAGAGTGTCTGCAAGTGGTGACTCAGCGCCTGCCCATTTATGAGAAATAGGGAGCGAAGAAAGGCCCGCTCCAAAGGCGTCTGCAGGAAGTCAGTCCAAGGCCTTTCCTCCTGCCAAGATCCTGGCCTCTGGCTTTGGCAGCTCAACTTCAGACAAAGAAAACAGCTTGAAGGGGAAATGGGGGCCCACAGCCGTGGAGAACATTAATCCTCTTTATTAACATTTAAGAAAGAATGGACTCCAAGGGCCCCTGCTCTCCCAGCTCCTTCCCCATTGGTTTTATTTTGGATTCAGTTATGTCTGATTTGGGTGGGAGACTAAAATTTCCACATGGAAAAAGAAAAAAAACCCACCCCAAACGCTAGAGTGTGGCTTAACAGCATTAAGCCTATTCATTCATTCATTCAGCTATTCATTCATCCTTTAAGGATTTATTAAGTGCCTAATAATAGTAATAACATAGCATTTACATAGTGATTTAAGGTTTGCAGAGTACTCTACAAATATAACCTCATTTGATTCTCACAACCTAGGGAAATAGGTGCTAATATTATCCCTATTTCATAGACGAAAAAAAGTCTGAGAGAGATTAAGTGACTTGTCCAGGGTCACACCGCCAGTAAGTGTTTGAGGCTGGATTAGAACTCAGATTTGAACTTCCTGACTCTATTTCCAACACTAGACACTGAGCTACCCGACACTGTTGGATATAATGACAAAAAATAAGGTATACTTATCCTGGAGAAATGTACTCTAATGCATCAGTGAGTAGTTACTGCGAGAGAGGCACGAGAAGGAAGCAATTACCTTTATCCACCTTCAGCCTCATCCCTGTCTCACCTCCTCTTTCTGGTTTTTTCATAGGCCGATATGGCCGGGAGGATCTGGAAAGTCCTCCTGGGACCCTGGGTATGGGATGGGGGGGACAGCTCGAAGGTGGGTTTGGCTGGACCATCGTGGCTGGAGTGAGGAGTAACATGCAGAAAAGCTGGTGAAGAGGCAGATTCCGATTCTGAAGTGCGTGTTAGAAATAAACCGAGTCTCCGAAATTGGCTGAACCAATTCCACTTTGGTGCTTCTGGAGGGCTAAGGCCTTTCAGTGCTTTTCGTATTTGTTCATGATTGTGAAGTTCATGACAAAAAAAGGAGAATTTAATTTTAAAAAGGAAGGAAAAAACCAGCAGAAAGTGTATATTTTCTTCATCTTCTGATAGCATTTATTAGGTATATGGAGGCTGCAGTCCTGATGGTGATTTTACATAGGTATAAAGGAGAAAGGGGGCACCCAGGAGGAGGGGAGATCAGCTGACAGCCCCCGCTGCTCTGGAATGGGGGGGCCTGGGTATGCCTAAGGAGGATGCCACATCTGAGGCCATTTAAGGTCCCTGGATGAAAGGGAGGATACAGATCATCCTGTTTAAGAGAATTGTTGGAAATAGATTTCTGAAGACAGATTTCTAACTGCCACACCTAGGATCTCACCCTTCTGCTTTAAAGGAACCCAAAAAATCACCCTTATCCAGCATTAAAATATCTCCTAGGGGAAAAATAAACCCCAGACATGTGAATGAACTACATCCCGGAAATAGATTCTTGTGAAATCTAACTGGGGATGAGTTTGATTTCCGAGCATTCCTTTCTTAGGGTGACTTTGTCTAGAGTCTGACTCCCCTGGCCTCTGGAGTCCTTCGGTTGAAAAAGGAGGATTTAGATGTGTAGCAGGGTACTGAATTCTCCTCTCCCCTCATTAATAATTTTTTGTCTGTCTTTAAAAAAAATTAGAATAACTTTCCCAAATGTGCCTTTCCTAGTTAAGAGTAAATAAGGGCCATTGAGAAAAGGGGATGTGCCTCTTCTCCTAAAAGCACCCACAATCCCCGCTAATTGTGTCTCTGGGGTGCTATGCCAGTAACCTCCTCCAGGATGAGATGGGAAACATAGAGCCAGAAGGGGGCAGGGTCTACCCCTCCTCCTTCAGGAATCTATCCACAGCTGGACTATCTTGGTAGTGACCACTGCACTTCCCCCAACTATTTCCCCCCAGGTGGGAATATTCATAGGTCTGGCTTTTGCCTCTCATTTTCCCAATATGCCAGTATCTGCAGAGACACTCAGCTTTATAGTATGAGGAAACCAGCTCAATTCCAAGAGAAAATTGAAATCAGGACTGAGTATAACCCCAGGACAGAGTTATTTTGAATAGAAATAGCCTAGTTATTATTTTTTAAATTGCCTTTATTTAGTTTTTCCTTGATCCTGGAAGAAGGAGATTTATAATATTTCATGTCTCTCTTTGTGCATCACACAGATAATGAATTATGGAGAAGTCATTTGGTCTATGAAAATGGAAGGCACAACACACCCACCTTCAGGAAAGGGGCTTGGATGGTGTCCAGCCAGTGTATATACTACAATGACATGGCCTCCAGAGAAAAAAGGCGAACCCATCTGGGATGCTGAACTCAATCCTTGGGGGGGGGGAGGGAGGACTCGATGGGGAAACAGCTGCTGAAGAGCCATGGGTGTGGGGGCATTCTGTCCTCCTTGGGCAGCTTTTGACCATCTAGTCTACCTTCTTCAGGGGATGTGTCATTCTCCAGTATTTCATTTCAGGGATCCTATATTTCTCTAGTGGTCTTTGCCATAGGACTGATTATTGGGTCATCCCCAAGCTTCTTCATTTCTATACAAAGATGTTTCTCAGACTCTTCCCCAGCCTTTGGTCTCTGTTCAGAGTCAGACCCAGCACTCAGTCACATCATCTGCCATTAATTTTAATCTCTTCTTCTCATGATTCCAGGCTAACCTTGTCATTTCACTGGAGGAGGTTGTGGCTCATAGATCAAAGAGTTAGAACGACCTTACACATTATCAACACAGGTGCCTAGAATCACAGAGTTAGAGCTGGAAGGGAACTTTTACAGATGAGGAAACTGAGGCCCCATGAAGTGATTTGTCCATGGTCACGTGCTAGTGAATTGCCCATCAGACATTCAAATTCTGGCTGACTCCACATTCAGTCTTCTGGTAGAACCAGCTCCTCCTTAATGACCTCAGTGGGGTGAGTGTTTCCTCCAGCAAGGTTTCTTCTAGTACTTTGAGCGGCTTTGTTACTCTCTCTCTTTATTTATTCAATATTTGTTAAATGCCTAATCATCCGGTCACCAAGCATTCATTAAACACCTACTATGTGGCTAGGGATACAAAGAAAGGCAAAACCAGACCCTGTCCTCAAGGGGCTCCTCTCATTTTAATGGAGGAGATGAATGCAGATGATTCTATAAGCACAATATTTATGCAGGTAAATGGGAGGTAATCTCAGAGAGAAGGCAGTGAAGGGAGAGTGGAGGCCAAGAAAGGCCTCCTGAAGAAGGGAGGATGTCAGGGAAGAGCATCCTGCTGGAGGACTGGCAAGACAGCCCTTGGAGTTGGATCCTGGAGTACTTAGAGGGGGTAAAGCATGAGAAGACTGGCTGGAAAGGTGGGAGAGAGTGAGCCTATGAAGGGCTTTCAAAGCTAAACCAAAGACTTTGTATGTGATCCTAGAGGTCGTAGGGAGCCAGTGGAGGTCATTGAGCAGGGCAGTGATGCTGTCAGACCTGTGCTTTATGAAGACTGATTTGGCACCTGAGTTATTGACCCAAATGGGGTCACGGAGAATTAGCTGAAATGACTCAATAACAACTGTCCCACACATTTCTACGTCTCTGCCAGTGTCTGCATCTATGTATGTATGGTTAAGAATAGATGTATATGTACATGTACACATACATGTATGAATGCATCCATTGTGGTCCCAAAATACATCACACTACTATTTAATTCCAGACAATTCAGTCAGTAGGGGTCTCACTAAGCACACTGTGCTAGGGTCTGAGGAGAAAGAAATGATACAAAGTTCATGTAAAACCTGTCCCTTCACCCTGAGGGCTTTAGAACCGAGGAAGGGAGTCAAAGAAAGACGCCATCCCGGATCACAGATGAGAGGCAGCCTGAATGAGAGCAGGGTGCAGCAGAGCACTATGGGAAACCCAAGGGGAAAATCACATTTTACTGGAATCAGGGAAGGCTTCCTGCCTGAAGTGGCTTCTGCGCTCTTCATGAAAGGATCCATGGGAATTAAGCATGCCGAGAGGGGAAAAATAGAGCATTGCAAGCACAGAGAATCTTAAGAGAAAAGCTCCATTGAGCTGGGAGGGCTCAGGGCACCTTTGGGGAACAGAGATTATGGTTCAGATAGAGCATCTGTTACATACCCATTGTGGGGCAGGCACTGTGCTGAGAGATAATTGTCCTGTGGCCATAGTGGATTTTAGATTTGAGTTCGAACTAGGGTTAGAGTCAGGAAGACCAGTTCAAATCCAGCCTCATCCACTTACTACCTGACCCTGGGCAGTGCACTTAAACTGTCTGCCTCAGTTTCCTCATCCTTAAAATTGGGATAATAATGTCATCTACCCCCTAGGGTTTTTGTAAGGATCAAATGAGGGAATCATTATCAAGTGCTTAGCACAGTGATTGGCACATGCTGAGTGATATAGAAATGGTAGCAAACAAGCCGTTCCTACCTTTAAGGAGCTCCCATGAAAGGGAGCGGGAACATTACTCAACTTACTTCCACCCTCCGAAACGAGGTATTTACTTATTTATTTGTGTACATATTGTACATGTTGTGTACATGTTGCATCTGCCTCTTCCCTATTACTCCCCTACCCCAAACATTGTAAGCTCTCAAGGATGAGGATGGCTTCATTTTTGTGTGTATATTCATGGCACCAGGCACAGTGCCTGCTGGTGTACATATGTACGTACACACACACACACACACACACACACACACAGGCTCATTAAATGTTTGTTCAATTGAACTAAGTGCCTTAATTCGTGGCAAAGGACAAGGCAAGAGGGAGCCATGGGAGGTTTTGGAGAGGAGGAGTGACATGTCTAAGTGTATGAATGAAGAGAGTTACTTTGGCAGTAGTAGGAAGGGTAGATTGGAGTGTAGAGTAATTGGAAGAAAAGAAGACTCTTTAGGACTCTATGGATTGGCACACAGTGGTGAGGCTCTGTACTAGAATGTAGAATGTACTAGAATGATAGAGGGAGGAAGACGGTTCAAATCCTTCCTCAGACACGTTATATGACCCAGGACAAATCACTTAAAGTCTCTGAAACTCAGCATCCTCATCTGTAAAGGGGGTATAATGATACCAAAGGCCTCAGCAAGTTTCACAGAACTCTATAATGTGAGTTATTACTATGGGGTGGTAATGGGAAGCAAGGGAAGGGGATATTGCAGAGAGGGAATGGACAGGACCTGGTGATTGAGGTGAGGTAGAGAAAAGAATCAGAGATAACACTGAGGCGTACTACCTGGGGCTTTCAAATATGGTCTCCAAGTATTGACACAAAGTCTCAGACCACTTTCACAATAGGCTGTGTTGTATCAGAATTACTGTGTCATTGGGGATTCGTGCTTCCTTCAAATTGCTCCTCCCTCCCCATGGCAGGGGTGGGGGTGGGGCAGGTGGGAAGCATAGCCCCAATTCATAAGATGCCTTTGGGAAGAGGAAGCAGGCACATCACCACCCCCAATGTCTGCTACCTTCCCAGTAAGGAAGACATTGGGAGTATCCATAAAACCCCAGGAAGATGGGAGATTTCCCCAGGCTATCTACACAACTGGGGCCACCCCTTCCCTGTACCAAAGACTTGGGTCATCACTTCTTATTGACGCAAAGTCAGTGGTGGTCATTCTTCCATCCATAGTCTAGTTAAACTCCACCTTCAAATGCTGGGGTGGTGACCCAGTCACTCACATTGCACCCCAGACACTCCCCTCGTTTCCATGGTTCAATGATGGTTCTCCTAGGGACCACATAAGGAAAACCTTTCAAAGTGGAAGAATGGATGAATGGTCTTTCCATGGACCTAAGTAACAAAATCAGAAAGAAGAACATGTTTGATGACATTCAAGTAGATATGTCTGCTCTGACATTAGCGATATCATGGCATCACAGAATTCTGTATCATTTAGCTCAATTCATACTTGATTAAGAATCTCCTCTCTACCATAGCAAGGGGCTCTTCCAGCCTTTGATTGAGGCTTCAGGGAAATCCCTGGCATCTGGATGGAGCCCATATTCTACTTTGGGAGACCTGGGATTATTAGGAAGGTTTTCCTGACAACAACAATCCCAAATTTGTCACTTTGATGTGTCTACTCCTTGCTCCCAATTCTGCCCACTGGGGTCAAATAGACCCAGAGTGATCCCCCTTCCAGATGATGGCCTTTCAATGACATGAAGACAGACTTCAGCCTCACTGAGGAAGCTGGAACGTGCAATGGATAAAGAGGACTGACTTCAGTTCAAATCCAGTTTCAGACACTTACTAGGTGGGTGGCCCTGGGCAAGTCACTTGACCTCAGTCTGCCTCAACTGTAAAATGGGGTTAATGATATTACCTACCTCTGAGGTTGTTGTGAATATTTGTAAAATGCTTCACACAGCGCCTAGCACACAACAGGCACTTAAATGCTTGTTCCTTTGACCTTCGTTTGAGCTCCAACAAGAAGTCTGGTCTGGAAGCAGAGATTTGGGAGCACTGACATACTTATGATAGATAAAGCCAAAGGGGTGAAAGTGCAGAGGGAAGAGAAGAGATCCAAGAAGAGGCCCCTGGGAGGCTGAGGGAGATGGGAGATTCAATCAGGAAAAGGAAGGATCAGGAAGGACCACAAAGCTTTGGTCAATACACTAACTCGTTTAAGCCTTGTTGTTCAACTTGGTACACTTGCGTATGTTGGGGCTAATGCTACTGTAAAGTAATAAAGTTCTCCATGCTGTTTAATGGCCTTTGGGTAGGGCCCTGAAAATTTCATGAAACCCATAACTAGTGGGAGGGCTCTGTACAAAGTTCAATTTGCTCCATGGCATGAGGTGGTGGAATTATGTGTTTCTCACTCCCCATTACTTTCATGAGATTCATAATGCATTTAACTTTACTTCCCAAAGATTTTACGTAAAGAATGCCATTGGTGATGGGAAGCTGCCAAATTGCCTATTTCTTGCCTCCTGTTATGTTTGGTAAATGAGGCATATCAAGAAACATTCCCATTTTGTGGTTTATTTCTCCTTAATTCCATAACTTTTTTAAGACTAAAGAGATTTTATCCTGGAGAGCATTCAGAATCTATTAGAGAGGGCACTGGACCTGGGGTCACGAAGAACTGAATTCAAATCACCCCTTGACCCTTCCTAGCCTTGTGATCCTAGGCAATAATAAGGACATTGATGACCATAGTCAACGTTTACAGAACACTTAGGGCAGTGGTTCTCAATCTTCCTAATGCCCGACCCTTTAATACTCGTATGTGGGCGTATCTGCATGTGGGCGGACCCCCTTGGAGATGGATAGAGGAGCGGTGTTTCGGTTCCTAAGACCATTGGAAAAATGTTTTCCGCTGGTCTTAGGTGACCCCTGTGACCCCTGTGAAAGGGTCATTCGACCCACAAAGGGGTCGCGATCCACAGGTTGAGAACCGCTGACTTAGGGTTTGCAAAACCCTTTTCACATGATCTCATTTGATCCTCACAATCCTTCGAAGTAGGTGCTATTATTAACTGATGTAATGGGGGGACTAGAACACGCAGAGTATCTTTGGGTTTTTATCCTCATGTGAGAAGCTGGGGAGCCTGTTTCTGGAAGAGGTGTGAAATGGAAGGGCCTTGGAGAAACTTTGGAGCCTGTGTAGACACTCTAACCGGTTCTGGTTCGCTAACCATGTGCTTACGAAAAGACTTTTTAATTGACTGCATAACTAAAACTGGGGTGGGGATGGGATACTTTAAAAGGCACAAGCCACCCCAAGTCTCTGCCATTCTCCTTGGCAATCTCTATTGTTGGGTCTTTTCTCTTGGTCTTGCTATAGCAGTTAGAGAGAACCAGTGCTAGAAGGGGTCCCTCCAAGGCTGACATGTGTCTCATGAAAAAGGGTCTCAGTCTTTTGACTCAGTTTGTCATTTTAGGTGAAGAACATTAATCTCAGGGCTCTGACCCTGTGAGTTTGGAAATGTCAGGAGCTCCCCATGCGTCCAGGTCTCTGGACATCCAGGGGTCTTGGAGTCTAGGAGCTTGGAAGTCGAGAGCAAAACAAGATTTCACCAGTCACCAGGCAGCAAAGCTGCATTTGGATGTGAGTCTGGTGTGACTAATGCTAACTAGAAACTGTGCTAAATTTGAGCCCACTCAAAGACCAAAGTGATTTAGGGACAGTGTGTCCTGATGTTGCTGGGGGAATGTTCATATTGTTGTCCTTGCTCTATCTTTGGGGTAAATGTGTTTTTGTACAAAAATGGTCCTGGGGTGCATCTTGATGTTGGGAATGCCACCGACAGGGCTTTGAGTCCAAGAATTGGAGGAGAGGTACCCTAAACCCCACAGGGGGTATCACTAGAGCCCTGAGAGAGGTCAGAGTATAATCACCGTATCCTATTTTATACATGAAGAGCCTGGTGCTGAGAGACCCTTACCCAGGGTCACCCTGTAAGTAGCTGAGGCAGGATTTGAACTATCTATTGTGCCACCTCACTGCCTAAACAGATCCTCAATGTCAGAACATTTTTCCAGTGGCCATAAGGAGCAAGAAAGTCTTTCTGAACAAGAAAGAGGCTAGTTAGACTAGTACCTTAGGGAGAAAAATTCAGATTGGAGAGAGGAAGTAAATGGAAGCAGGGAGATTAATTATTGGGTTGTTATAATGGGCCAGATGAGAGTGATGGGAAGAGGGCAGTGTCTATATGAGTAGTGAGAAAGGGATGTGTAGAAGAAACCTAACAAAGGGGAAAGTGGTGAGATTTGGCAACTGATTACAGAATCATCAGATCACAGAGGGAGAGCTCGAATGGATCTCAGGGGTTGGTAAGTCCAGTCCCCTTATTTTACAGATGAGAAAACCGGTGAGGTGATTTGCCCATGATCACCAAAGGAACAAAGGTCAGAGTCAGGATTTGAACCCAGGTCCTCTGACTCAAAAGCTATAGAGTTAAAGGAGAAGTTTTGAACCAGGGTGACTGGGAGGCTTCCAACAGAAACAGTCAGGTTTGGAGGATGGATGGGTATGGGGGAAAGGTGATGAGTTCAGTTTTATACATGGTGGGTCCAACCAACATCCTAGCTGAGAACCTAGAAACCCCAGCTCCCAGCTCAAAGTTTTCCTTGTACTCTACAGGTCCTATAGAAGCTTATAAAGCTGAGAGCTGGATGTTTTACTCCCCACCTTCTTGTGGCTTTTTCTGTTCTGCAAAGAGCCACCCAACCCCAGAGAATCACAGGAGTCAAGAGAAAGAAGACAGGTCTCTCTTCTCAATTCCCAGAAACTTTTATTTTGGATTCTGCATTAGCAGAGAAATGAAAACAATAAAGCCCATGAAACCAAGACACCATAGGAAGGGAAGGTCCCTCTCAGTGTTGGGTGGTGAATAAGAGCCTGACTAAATTGTTCACAGCAATAAAAACAGCAACACTGCACATTCTTGTGGTGCTCTGCGCTTCACAAATGTTCCCCTCCCTCTTCCCATCCATGATCTCATTTCATTCTTACAAAACAAGGTTTTGAAGTCAATCAGGCAGGTGTTGCTTACTACCCTTTAATAGATGAGGAGATTGAGTGCCACAGAGTTGTTGGTTGAGACCAGACTCATGGTCTACATAGCTCCTGATCTCCTTTCGCTGTGGTATAAGGTGATTTATTTCTCGTTGTTTCTTTAGAGGCCCAGCACCTCCCCTTTCATTTCCTCTGGGCCTTCTAGACTCCTGGATTCTTACTGGGAAGTCCACTGGACACTCCTTACCCTAGGACTGGTGTCCAGGTTTCTATTTATTGAGCCAGAGAAAAATAAATGGTGTAGGTATCAAATACTCTTCTATTTCCAACCTCTCAGCTCAAAAAACATAAATTCAATTCCATAAAAATTCATTAAATACCTACTATGTGCAAAACACTAAGAAGCAGGAAAGAGCTAAGAGCTAACATGCATATAGAGCAGTCCTCAACCTGTGGGTTGCGACCCCTTTGGGGGTCAAATAACCCTTTCACAGGGGTCACAGGGGTTGCCTAAGACCATCAGAAAACACATATTTCTGATGGTTTTAGATACCGAGACACCGCTCCTCTATCTGTCTCCAGATGGGTCTGCCCACATACGAATATTAAGGGTCACAGCATTAGGAAGGTTGAGAACCACTGATATAGACCACGGGCTTTACATATATCAGCTCATTTGAATTCATACTCCTAAAACCACTTGGCATAAGAGATGTTAATAATACCCATTTTGCAGATAAGGAACCTGAGCCTGAGAGACGTTAAGTTTTTACCTCGGATGACAGAGCTAGTAAAGACCCAAGGGAAGATTCAAATTCGGGTCTTCCTAACTCAAGTCTGGCTCTCTGTTTGCTACTCCATCTCGCTGTCTCTACAAAGCCAAAACCAGTCTTTACTAAACACCTACTATGTGCCAGATATTCCTAGGAACCTGCTTTCAATTGAGGGTTGAAAAACCAGTAAATATTTGCTAATTGGTTGTGGGCTATCCATTTTATTCATTGCTTTTTTCCTCATTAATAATTTTCCCCAAGTGTCTATTCAGCTGGAAACCAGGTCGATTGCTTAAGTATCAGTGACTCTCAAAGTAGGTAAAAACGAATAGGGCTTTTAAAAGAAAAAGGGAGATTGTAGTGAGGAGACAGCAGAGAAAATGAAGACTGATTTTTCTTGCTTTCATAGAGATGAAACTAAAAAGGATCCATGAGCTGGTTAAAGACAGGAGATAGGAGAAGAGGAAGAGAAAGGATAGAATAGTGTCGATAGATTTTTCCTCAACTAGGTTGTAGGAACATGCTTAAAGGTCGCCTGTGAATATCTGTGTATATCTGTGAAAACTTTTAAAATAGTTAAATCACATTTGCTTAAAAATAAGTATTTGAGTGCTTTTTGTTATATTTCAGTCATTTCTAGAAATACCCCCTCCCTTGGGCACTCTCTAAATCAACTCCTTCCTTGGAATAAAAACAACCAAAAAAAAAAAAAGGAAAACCCATCTTTCCATACAATGATGTCATTTGATAACATATACCTTGTTCCCCTATGCTGGGAGGAGGGAGGTATCTAAAACTACATATTCTAAGGAGAATGTTATTTTCTTCAGTCCTGCATCTTCGTGTTCAGTAAATGTCATTTATATCCCGATTCACTGTGGGAGATGCACAGAAATCATTCTCCAAGTAAGCTTTCCAAAGTCGATGAATTCATAGAGGCCAAGGTCAAGAACACCAACCCAAAATGTCAAAGAGATAGGAATCAGCCTGGTTTGGGTGAGAAGGCCCTGGTTCATGTGACAACTCTGGTTTAAATTCATTCCTGTCTTCATGACCTTTGACAAGCCACTGTAGGACAGTGGGCTTCAGTTTCCTCCTTGGTAAAATGAATTTGATGACTCCTGAGGTCCCTCCTAGCTCCAGATCTAAAATCCTGTGTTCCTATGAATGAGGAGTCAGGGTTGAGCCACCAGGCTGGGCTCAGAAACACAGAGGTCAGGAACAGGGATTTGGGTCAGTAAGATAAATCAGCTTTCAAGCCAGTCTGTATCTGGACAAGTAGGGGCAGTAGAGGGGCAAGGTAGGGGCAAGGTAGGAAGCAGCATCATGTTTCATGTTCACAGGCTGGACCAGGATTTTACTCAGCTGAAGAGAGAGCACCTGAGGGCTAGACTGCTGGCAGCATCACCTCCACTGTCTCGACTACCTGCTTAACTCCTACACAACTGGCCCAGAAATTTACCTTCTTTAAAGCTTGTCAAAGGTTCATGAATTTTAAAAAAAGTGTTTCCTTTCTTGCATCACTCTGGCAACACCACCCTAACTCTGTGCCTTCCCTCTGGACCTCCAGTGAAGATGCCCTAAAAAAGCTAAGACACAATTTTAAAACTCCTGCTCTGGACTTTTCATTAGTATGCATGTGTGAACAAACTCACAGTTTTCTATGTCTAGCCAGCCCCAAACACCCATCATGCTTCACCCCAGCCACCTTCTTGACATATTCTGCCTTCCACCTCTGACTTTAAATTTAATTAAATCAATACCACCATCATTTTTGGCAAAGGCATGCCAACTGATTGTCCTCTGGCTACACTCACCTTCCCTGTGACTCCCCAGACCAAAACATCCTTCCTTCATTCCTACTCCCAGATATTTGTCTTCCACTATTAGAATGTAAGCCCCCTTTTGTATTTGTATTCCTAGCACTTGACACTGAGCTGGATACTTGGAAAGTTTTTTTAATAAATGTTTGTTCATTCATTTATTTCATTTAAGTGAGAAAACCTGTTGTCCTTCAGGAAGGAGAACGATCATTGAGTTGGTTGATCAATTATCTCACCCCACTGAAAGCAAGTGATTAGATACTGTACCCTGATTCTTTAACCAGATAAGAACACATCTCAATTAATCAATTTAGACTTTAGGGGTGAAAAGTCCCTGAAAAGCCGTTGGATGAACTGGAATGACACGAACAAGAAGGCTGTTCTGATTGGTTGATGGACTTGGTCATATCTTCGGCTTGGATCAAACAAGGAGTTGGTTCAGAACTAGGAGATCTGAAGCAATGGTAAACAAGGGGAAAGCATTTCAGCCAACCCCCTGACACAAAGAATCACTCAGGGGATTGGGGAGGTGGAGGGAGGGAAGAAAATTATTTGGCCTCAGCCTAAGCCTTCTCCCCACCATGTCTCCTTGGTTGGAGGATTTGGAATTTCACATCAGCATCTTAGCAGTGGAACGGCAGCAGCTGATGATGTTTGCAGTAAGAGCCCAGAATCAACTGGACACAATGAGGGAATTCAAGGCTATAAGGAGCTTTAGGGGCAATTTCATGAATATCCCACTAGTCAGTGGTTCTCAACCTTCCTAATGCCGAGACCCTATAATACTCACATGTGGGTGGACCTGCCTGGAGACGGATACAGAAGCGGTGTCTCCGTTCCTAAGACCATTGGAAATATGTGTTTTCTGATGGTCTTAGGCAACTCTGTTCAACCCCCAAAGGGGTCGCGACCCACAGGTTGAGAACCGCTGCACTAAAAGGAAAAGACTTCCAGTCACTATGAACTTGTTACTCCTCTGCCACGTGCCCTCTTTAAACTTACTCCTGTTTTCTCTTGGATTCTATGCTGGGGGAAATTAGTATCACAGACTTTTGGGAGCATATTTTGTGCCAACTACACCATCAGAATAAATATCAGTTTCTGAAAGCTGTTTGGCTAATTTATATCAAACAATAATTGAGGGGAGGAGCACACTGATGGGGGCTCATGAACTATAAGAATGACACCCTTAAAGCCCTTCAAGGCTATCTCTAGAACCCCGAGGAGGGATGGAGCAAAATATGCTCTGAATACCTGACCTGTCATTTCATGTGGGACTGTGGGTAAGGACCTCATAGTCTATGGTCTTTCTTGCCAGATTTAATTTCTTTGCAGTTGTTAGGAGGTGTGATGGTTAGAGTAAGTTATAAGCAGAGAACAACTCCTCTATTGACTTACCAGCTTCCATAGTATAACCCCGAACAATTGGTAGGTAAGTAGGTCTAGAGAGAGATACTTTGATACTGACCAGTCCCAAAGGTCTTTTCTTGATGGCAAGCTACTATTTTTTCTTGGAAAGTTATCCAGAGGGGCTACAGAAGCTTTCCTCCTGGGAAGATAAAGAAGTGTGACCCAGTGACAAACAGATAGCTATGGTCAAGTCAAAAGACTAGAAGGTTATCACCAGTCCTAGATCTATGATTTTGTGCATGACCTTTGCCTGGGGCCTTTGTTTTTTTTCATCTGTAAAAATGAGTGCATTGGACTTGATAGCTTCTGAAGTCCCTCCTAGCTCTAAACTCATGAACCCATGAAGTCTGATTTTTCAGAGAATGTGGTACTTCATAGATCATAGCTATGGAGCACTCCCAGAGGGATGGGCTTTGTTTGTCAGGGAACATTTGGGATCCATGACTGGGCTATGCAATCTCAAAAATGTATCAAGCCCATACACTTCTTTCTGTGTAGTTCTGTGCTCAGCTCACTGTACACCTTCACTAGAGTCTCAAAATACATGTCCTGGCAGACTAACTCAATGGTCTGGGACAGTGTCAGAGTTTGTGGCTAAGTAGGGAGGTGTGGAGGATGTTGGTCAGTCAAAGGCAGACCTTTGGGGAAAAAAAAGATTTAAAAAATTTTAAAGCAATGACAGGAATTGTTCCATGGCTTGAGACTCTGAAAGGGAAGAAGGCTGAAGAGGAATTGAAGACTTTCCAGATATTCTGACAGTTCTATTCCAAATGATCCCAATGAAGAAGAAAAAGGTGAGACATCTAAAAGGTGAGATGTAGCCTCACAGAAGGCTCTCTAATGAACTCTGAACTAGAAAGCACTCTTAGGAAAAGAGGACAAATAAAGAATGATAGTACAAAGGAGGCTAGTGTCAGATAGACAGAATGGGATAAGGAATATTGGAGGACCTGGAGGCAAGAAGATTTCGTTCAAACTCCATCTCTGATGTTGTAGGACCATAGACCAATCATGCAATGATTCTGAGCCTCATTTTCCTCATCTGGAAAGTGAGGCTTTTATTACTTGTAGCGCCAAGCTCTCAAGGTTAGACTGAGGCAAAAACAAGTGCTTTGAAAACATGAAAACACTAAAAATAGCATCTGTTATTATTGTTAATAAAAATGTGTGTAATAATGTATTCCAGAAGGATCTGACTTTTAAACAATGGGAAAGACAATAAACAGAAGGATAGTTTGGGTAAGTTAGAGGGAGATAGATCTGGCTTTGAATATTTTTGTATTTCCTCCATTAGATTGTAAGCTCCTTGAGGGCAGGAACTAATTGTCTTTTGCTTCTTTTTGCCTCCTCAGCTGTTTAGTGGCATGCCTGGAACACAGCAGGCATTTAATAAATGTTGATTGAATCAATCAGAACTGCAGATAAAGACCAAGAGATGTCTCAGGCTGCTGCTGTTAGCAGGTGTCAGAAATAGAACTGCGTCCCCCCTCCATCTTCATTTTCTTCCCATTTTTCTCTCCAAAGGAGAGTGACTTTGAGGCTGGAAAAGGTAGAACAAATGTAGTGAGGAGGATTGTGAAGCCTAACTCAAGTGAGTGAGAAATGAACACAGCTGCTTAGGAAGAGTTGTCAGTGGTAAACCTGGCAGCAGGAGATGCGAGGAGAGAAAGATGGCTGAGGACATCGCCAGACCCAGAATGCTGATTCCCAGAGATTTTGCTTTGCTCAGTCCCTCCCACAGGCATGCACACAGTCAGAGGATCTCAGATTTGCAAGGTATAGGTTTTCTAAAAAAAAGCGCCCTGGCTTTGCGATCGAAGGACCTGGATTCAAATCCTCCTTCTAGGCTTGTCTGTGTGACCCTGACCAAGTGACTTCAACCTCCCTGGGCCTCAGTGTCCCCATCTGTAAAATGGGGAGCTTGGACAAGATGGCTCCTGAGGTATAGCCCCACTCTGTGATTCCTCCTCTGCATACTGGAGGGTATTGAGGATGAGGGGGGCTCCAGAGAGCAGAGGTCATCAGTGAGGGCCTGTGACTGAGTTTTCATGACATGTCTGAGAGTTTCTGCAAGGATATATTTCATACATTCTCAGGCCAGTTCTGCTGGGGGTTCAAGGATCTCTGGATCCATCCCCTCTAATAGTCACGCTATAAGCACCATCCTGTATTACACACTCCTCAGCTAGAGACCCTAATTCCCCTCACCTGTCCTTCCCATAGCACAGCTAGAAGGTAAAATGGATGGAGCAAGCGTCAGGCCTGCAGTCAGGTAGACATCTTTTTGAAGTCAAATCTGACCTCGTACCCTTGCTAGCTGTGTGACCCTGGGCAAGTCACTTTACCTTGTTTGCTTCGCTTTCCTCATCTACAAAATGAGCTGGAGAAGGCCATGGCAAACCCCTCTAGTATCTTTGCTAAGAAAAGCCCAGATAGGGTCATGAAGAGTCAGACACGACAGAACAGTAGCTCTTCCCATGTCAATGGCCCCTGCCAAGGCACTCAGACATTCATTGTGTGAATTCCCAGAATCCTGTATAAATTCAACTCTTCTGATTGGAATTCTGAGAAAGCCTAATTCTGGAAGACAGGAAGAGCACGGAATATGCAGCTACTACTTGGGTTTTAGGCTAATCATCCTCTGACACTTTTTCACCCTGTTACCACAGGCAAGTCACTTAGGTTTTTCTGAGTCTCAGTTTACCCATCTGTAAAGTGGGAATAATGATGCCTCTTGTTCCCTCCTTGTGGAGTCATTGTGAGATTAGATTAGATCAGATCAGAGCAAGCACACGCACACTCACTTGCACGCACACACATACACAGCTTGAGTTATTATATAAGATCAATCGGCACTAAGAATCTGCTTCAACAGATATGGTGTACCTTCCCTCAATTGGTGCAGGTAGCAACCCACCCTGGCCTTTTCATCTTTGTCCATGGTTTTCCATAAATTCTCCAAGTCATCCAACACATGGAGTGCCCTTCTTCAGGGTCATTTACCTTTCATGGGAGCAGGTGGCCCAGCTGGCCTTCCTATTGTCTTTTCTGATCAAACACTTCCTCCCTGATAACCTTTATGGCTCTCCTTGCAAATTAAGCTTCATTGGAAAAACATGGCAGTCTTCTTGGGTCTGCCATGAATCTCTCTCTGGTCCTTAGTGGCCACTTGAAATGTGGATTCTTTGGAGGCTGTGGGAAGCCAAGTCATTATTCCACCTTCTTTCTCTAAGAAGCCTTTCTCACTTCCCCTTAATGCAAGTTCTTTCTCTTGTTGTTTATTTATCCTGTCTGTATAACTTGTTTGTACACCCTTGTTGGCATATGGTCTCCTCCATTAGACTCTAAGCTCCTGGAGGGCAAGGACAGTCTTTCACCTTTCTTCGTGTCTCCTCCACTTTATACAACCGAACAAACTTTAAACAAACCCTTGTTGATTTGAGTTAGCCTGTCATCTTTTGATCTTCAAATTTGATTGCAAAGACATCAGTGTTCTGGGGCTTTGTTTTCTTGTCTGGAGGCTGCTTTTGTAGGTCACTGGACAAAGATCTCACATTTGGAGCACCTGCTCATTAAGGCTCATAGAGAGCTACACACCGTGCTAATCTTAGCACTCCCTGACCCCCTTTTCTGATCTTCCCACTGCACTGTCTCTGTGAAACAGAAAGAGGCCATGCAGGACGCACGGCTGTTTTCTAGTTTCTTTTGTCTCGTGGTTAAATAACTAATCATTTTGTGGTCAGACTGTTGATGAATGGCCTCTCGATACTCAGCTATGTCGGTGCTTGGACAGCAGAGTCTGTCAGGGGTCAGGACTACATTCGATTGCACAATTAGAATGTGGGCTCCTTGAGGGCAGGGACGGTCTTTTGCCTTCCTTCAGATCCCCAGCACATAGACACTGTGCCTGGCACATAGTTGGTGTTTATTAAATGCTTATTGATCTACTAAAGCAGTACCAGTCTGGTAGAAAATACAAGCTTTTATTCCCCTCCCATAGGCTTCAAGGCCCAAGACACCTCCACACTTTACTGGGGTAGGAATTTAAGGAGGCTAATGTATTTCTATTTTGGAAAATCAATTTTTCAATGATGCATCCCAATGATATCCCATATGAAGAGGGAGGTATCTATTCCCAGATCCAGGTTTGTCTTGCTCTTTCCAACCCAAAGGTCCTTATTTTTGGCAGAGAAAATCAAACAAGCAAGCATTTATTAAAGGCCTATGTGGGTACAACAGAAAGAATACTGGACTTTGAGTCTGATAACCTGGGTTCAAATCTCCTCCTTGGGTCTTCTTTCCTTATTTGTAAAATGGGGGAGTTATATAGGAATTCTACAAACCCTTCTAGGTACGTCTGTGATCCTGTGATTCTATGAACTGTCCCCCTGTTGCACTGGGTATTGGAGATACAAAGACATAAATGAAATGGTCCCTGCCCTCACGAAGCTTTCAGTCTTGCAGAAGACACGTGTACATGGACAAGTATTTACCAAGTAAATTCATACAAAAATGGAGAAGCAAAATCAGAACTAAGCCCTTCCCCTTTTCTGTCCTCAGGATCATCTGAAACCAGGAGCACACAGAGGGAGAAGCTCCCCCTTAACAGAATTGCCACCCACGTTTATCAGTTCAAGTTTTCTGTTTCTATACCTATTGTGAATCTTCTGCTGGTAACGATTCCTATTAAATTAGACACGATGATTTGATTATGAATTTAGATTTCATTACATGGTCATATATTAAGAATTTTCCAAGTAAAATAGAATTAACATAATTAATTTTGTTACTTCTACTCCTATTCAAATTTCACAGCACATAAAGGCTTGTTAAAAAACTTTCCTCATAACAAGTTCACAAGGGAGATGGTACAAATATTGTAATACCCATTTTACTGACGAGGATTACTGAGGCTCAGAAAGGTAAGATGGGTTTGCATCTGCCAAGGGAAACTGTCTCCTCTATTCCACCCCATTATCCATCCCTCAAAACAGATAGAAAATGAAGTGAACGCACCTTTATTAGAGCTTAGTATCTGATTTTAATTCACGTCCACGAGCATTGATGAGAAGTGTCCTCTGTTTGAGGCACTATTGCTGTTTGTCCTTCATTCTCAAAGAGGCCCAATGACATCACTTGCAAATGAATTGGATTTAAGAAAGAGGGTTGGGCAAAGTCATCAGCCTCACTCTCCTCCAGGATCATCAGAGTCCAGGGGCAGGACATAGGTCAGGACGACTGGAGAGGACCCTACATCCAAGGGGTGACCTTGGCCTTCTTCAGCTAAGGTCTTTCACGTTAAATGATGGATATACAAAGACATAAATGAAATAATCCCTGTCCTCAAAGAGCTTATATTGTAGCAGGGAAGACAACGTGAACACGCATGAGAATATACAAAAATACATATATACAAAAAATTCTAGGGGATATGACATATACATGAGATTTGTAAATACAAGGTAACTAAAGAGGGAGAGAGGAAAATGCCTGGAGTATCAGGCTGCCCCAAGACGAAGGGACTCCTGAGTGAGACTGATGGACAAGGCATTGGAGAGATAGAGGCAAGGAGGAAGGGCATTGCTGGCATGGGGGAGGACACCTGCCCAGAGGCGCCATGCTTCACGATTCACAGATGCAGGCTCAAATACAAATGGGGCACACTTTGCTGCTCTTGCTTGGTTTGCCAGTCATCTCCTCATGCCTTCCATTTCTGCCCAGGAATTGCCCTTGGCACCTTCCCACAAAAGGTACAATTTGGTATCCTCTGCCTGGGTTGCACCCATCTGCCTCTCAATTACTCAAGGACGTGACAAGCTCTGAGGAATGAGCGAGCCCCCTCTGAGCAAACAGCTGCGTTTCCAAGTCTTTGTGTGTTTTCTTATGGGCTCTCTCCATTGGGCAGCTGTGTCTGGCCTTTAAAGCTGTTCCCAACCTGGTGCCTTCTACTTTTGAGGCTTCTTATACCTTGCTCTCCTGCATGTACTCTGCAATCTAGTGACACCAGCCTCCTGGCTGCTCCTCCCTAGTGATGCCCCATCTCCTGTCTCTGGGCCCAACCCCAGTGCCTGGAATTCTCTCCTTCCTCATCTCCACCTCCTGGATCCTCTTATATCTGCCAAGTCTCAGCTAAAAATCTGCCACCTGAGAGAAAGCTTTCCCTCCACCCCGTTTTGCCATGATTATCTCATTCAATGTGGTTACATCTTGTTTGTAAGCAGCCATTTGCACACTGGGCCCCTCCCTCCCCACCATGAGACTGCAAGTTCCTTGAGAGCAGGGACCATTTTTGCCTTACTTTGGATACTTGAGGGTTGGCATAGTGCCCAGCACACAGTAGGCCCTCGATAAATGTTGGTCAAATTGTCTTGTTTCCTTAGCACTTACTATGTCTGGGACATTGCTGTGAGTTATACATCAGTCAGAAAGTGGGACTTTGTCCTAAAGAAGCCTGTTTGGAGAGGCCCGTGGGATGTTCAGGAAGCTGGTTATTAAATTATAAAGCGAGGTATAAAATGAACTGACCTGGGAGCTCTTTCTTGTGGGTGACTCATGTTAACACTTGGCCAGCCCATGCTCCTGAGGGAAACCACTGGGTCAAGGTCTACCTGAGAGAAGCCTACAACAGAAACGTGGAGGTTGAGAACATGGGGGCTGGGGCAGCACCAAGGGGTCTAGAAAGGCTGTCATCACATCTGGGACACCTCTGGGTGCTGCAAAGGGTCTCTGGCCAACGGAAGGCAGATCCAGGCTCACTCTGGGCCTGCAGCTGCCCTCTTCTCCATCTTGGAGACCCTAACCACAGGAAAGTCACTTTTTCCACCCAAGGACAATAGGAAAAATAACGTGTCAGGCAAAAGAGCCGCAGCTTCAGAGTCAGCGTGCTAGCTCTGGAGTCAGAAGACAAAGGCTCGTTCAAAGACCAGGAATTTCTAAGTCAGACAGGTTTAGCAACCATGAGAAGAGCTTCTCATGGAGAAGAATTTTGAAAATTAAGAATTTATAACCTTCCAGGAACAGATTCTCAGTCAATGATGGAAAATCACCCAGCATGAGGCTACGGAAGGAGTTAGAATAACTCCCTCATCAAAGGCTGCCCAGGAACGGGTACAGAAAGCTCTGCCGGGCCAGGAGCAAAGCCAGCTCTCCTCACCGGAGGAAGCCTTGTCTGATGTTCCAGGATGAGTCACTGTCCATGGCACTGGCGCTGGGAGTGTCTGAGACATTGGTCAAAGCCAGAAGCAAAAGTCCTCATCCTGGGGAGGCAGCTGAGGTCCTCTGGGAAGAGGAGTCAGAAGAGCTGGGTGTGAATCTTCCTTCTGACACTTACTACCCATGTGACCTTGGTGGAGTCACAACCTCAGGGTTCTAGAGAGGACCACGTGAATTACCACATGTAAGACCACTTTGCAAACCTTAAAGCTTTATATAAATGCCAGCTATTACTAGTTTAAATCTCCATGGGCCTCAGTTTCCTTGGCTATAAAATGGAGTTAATATTATACTTAGCACAAGGATAGGTTAGGGACTGAACCTGTGATCCCATAGGTGTGGGAAACTCCAGGTTGGCACCTGGTGAGAGTTCAGGAGATGCTTCCTTGAGTGGGGGTTTTTGTAAGTTGGGTTCCTTGAACTTGTTTTAATTTTTGGATAACTGTATTTCAGTAATTTAATATTAAGCTTTAATAGCTTAAAACGGCACTGATTTGTGGGGTGCCCTATACAATTGGTTTCCTTTGTAATCCACTGCATTATATTTTATACATTAAAAAATATTATCTGAGAAAAGGTGAAGAAGTTTCACCAGACTATCAGCAGTGTCTGTGATACAGAAGAAGGCTAAAAACCCTTGTTCTAGGGGTTGCCAATTTAACTGAGCCCAGAATGAAAATAGAGACACAGATGGGAGTTCTTTCCTGGCACAGGAGACAGCCTATACAAAGACAGAGATGGAAAATGGGACGTTGAGGACAGGGAATACAGAGTGGACAAAGGAGAATACCCTAAGTCTAGAAAACTAGGTGTGAGCCTGCTTGCCTAGGGCTTTTGATACCAAACAGAAGAATTCATATTTTATTTTAGAGGCAAGTGTGATTTTTTTTTTTGAACAGGGGTGTTATATGATTGGGTCTGTGCTTTAAAAAGTCTGAATTTGGGAGGGCCTATCACGCTGAAAAGTCTTTGGATACTGGTCAAGCCATGGATGGAAGACTAGGCCAAGGTGGAAGAGGTCTGCCCCAAGAATGGCCACCAGGGAGCGCCCCCTCTTGCTATGACAACTCATGAGGTCCGTCTACTAGCATTTACATGGAACCCAATCTTTGGTGTTGAGAAGAGCCCCCACACAAAGGAAAACGGGGATTCTTGGAGGATGAGTAATCCTGGGTCCTACTTTGGGCCTCTGTTTTCCATACGTCTTTTCTTTAGACTCTTCCACTGTGGCAGTCACCCAGGCCACAGGGCTGTGGCTTCCTGTCTAATGCTCATAATATCTGAATGCCAATCTCCTGGGGGATGGGGCCATGTGCCCAGACAGAGCTGGGCATCCGTAGACCGATGAAACATGTCTTGGCTTAACCCTAGCTGAGTTTAATCAAAATTAAAAAAAAAAAAGTAAGTATGAGCTACTGGAAGGTGTCAACACATATTTATTAAGGTGACCTTGGACAAGTCCTCCCTGCCATGGTTGTTGTGAGAATCACAGGAGAACGTTTGTGAAGCACTTGGCACAGTGCTTTCCACTATTTCACTATTACCTCCAGGGTGAGAAGGCTGCTGTGGGGTGGAGGCAGAAAAGGCCAGAGAGTCTGGAGTGGAACCACGGGAGGGGAGGCTGGTTCCACAGAAGGAGGCATTCTGTCAGCCTCTCAAAGAGCCTTATTGGTGGATAGGCTGACGAGCACGCTTACTGCGTTGATAAGGACATTGGTCAGTTACCTTGACCATCCTCAGAGATCCAGTCCTTCTTCCCTGGCTCTGAAGCGTGGACCGGTGCTATCACACTGACTGAGGAGCTCCAAGCTCTCTCCCTCCGTGCCCAAAGGTCAAAGGAACCCAGGCCAAAAAGCCAGGTTTTGTTCCTGCGATCTGCAGTGCCTGCCACCGGCTTCTGGATATCCAAAGAGCCGGGCTCCCCTCACCTTTTGCTTTTCCTCCTAGTATCCCGCTATACATTCTGCTATTTATTTTTTCAAAAAGTGGTAGCTAAGCTTTTTTTGCACAATCAATGCTAGCATAGAAGCTAGAGGCTGAGGAAATGAGTTAATCCGAGAAGAGCAAGAGCAGCATCCAGGCTCCAGTGAGATGCACATGGAGAGAAGGCTGAACAATTGTTTCCTCCCAGTAGGTCATAGACCTTTCAGTCACTCTGTAATCATATTTACAAGTTGGATCAAGGTTGATTTGTGGGAGACAGTGTAAATGGAGGGATGTTAATAAACTGAGGAGAACAGAAAATCTCACCTGGAGAAAAACAGGAACCAGCATGGGATGGAGACAGCAGAGGGGTTGCTCCTGGGGGTGCCAGGTGAATTCCATGTTGGATTTCTTTGTCAGTGTGTGTGTTGTTACTCTCTTTAAAAACATTCCCCCCCTTCATTTTAAGTTCCAAATTGTCTCCCTCTCTCCCTCCCCACCTTGCATTAAAGTTCAAATCTGCCCTCAGACCCTTACTAGCTGTGTGACCCTGGGCAAGTCACTTCCCCCTGTTTGCCTCAGTTTCCTCATCTGTAAAATGAGCTGGAAAAGGGAATGGCAAACGACTCTAGGATCTCTGCCAAGAAAACCCCAAATGAGGTCATGAGGAGTTGGACACAGATGAAAACAACTCAGCAACAACAAAATCAGGAGGCGAGCATGGGACCCAATGATGAGATTCTGGGAAACTGACCCGAAGGTCCACTGAGACTTCCACCTAAATGCAGATGCCTTTCAGGAGGGGCAATGGCAAGCCCTTTCCTAACCCAAACTGAACCTTCCTTTTTAAAGTTTCTCACTAAAACAGGGCTTTGGGGCTGGACCTGTGATTTCACTGGCAGAGGGAATTCCCAGGTGAGGAAAATCTCTCTACCAATGCACGTCAGTACCTTCTCTGAAACTTAGAGCTTTAGAGTTGACGTGAGTGCTAAGGTAAGTGACTTGCTTAGGGTCATACAGCCACTATGGGTCAGAAGGTAGACTTGACCTTACGCCTCTTTGGGTTGAGGACAGCTCTCTATTCACTCCACCACACTGCCTTTCTTTTTTCTAAAATACCCATTAAAATAATTTGTAGTGTAAGTTCACCTCCTGGGCACACAGAAGCATTTCACATGTTTGTTGACCAAAGGTCTTGCTTTCCGACATGCACCAGTGATATTACAAAATCTCTTGGAGGCACCTGCAAGAACTGGGAGTATCCCTTGGCCATCCAGCCCTTGTAGAGGCAGATGCTTGGGTCCACACACTAAGGGAAGCTCATCTTTGTTCATAAGGAATGCCCCTCAGCCCCAGCCCTATGCCTTCATCTCATCCACGCTGTCTATTCACTCTGTATTACTCCTGGAAATCATCAAATGCCTCATACACTTTTCAAAGCTGTGTTCAGACAGTCTTTGAAATCTGCTTTTCTTCTCCCTTCTCCTCCTCTCCTCTCCTTTCCCATTTCTCTTCTCTTCTCCCCAACCCCTCCCCTCCCTTCCTCTCCTGTCCCCGTTCAGTCCAATCCCTTGTGTACACCTCCCCTCTGCTCCCCTCCCCTCCTATTTTCTCTTCTCCTTTCTCTTTCTCTCTTCTCCCCTCCTTTCCCTCTTCTCCTCCCCACCCTTTTCTTCTTCCTTTTCTCTTCTCTTTTCCCCTCCCTTAGTTCCCTCTGCTCCCCTCCCCTCATATTCTCTCACCTTTCTCCTTTCAGCTCAAATCCAGAGGGTGCTTGGGTCTTCAGGATCAAAGGCAGAGGGGCTTCAGAGAGCACCAGAAATGACGTCTTTGGATTAGAAAAGAATTATTCTAGGCACCACATCACTTTCCCTTCACACTGAGCTAGGAAGCAAGGATGGGGAAGAGGGAAAAGTTTTGCTCTAGGTGGTTAGATGCTACCCCAAATGAGGTAGATCTAGGCCCTCCCAGAAGTGGCTACAGTCCCATATATACTCCTTCTCCCTCTCCCCCAAGCTCTGGGTATTATCACCTTCCAGCTCCCCACCTGGAGATAGCTCAGAGAAGTGGGGGACAAATTAGTGAATGTGGGATTAGTAACACCTGTAGTCAAGTTTGCCCTCGGGCACTTCCTAGTTAAATGACCCATAACTGCTCTCAGGTGCGGTTTTCTCAAATATAAAATGGAATTGGCAATAGCAGTGTGGGGATCAAATGAAAAAATAGGTGGAAAATATTCTGCAAACCTTAAAGAGCTCTGTTAGGTCTCCTCTCTGGGCCTCGGTTTCCCCATCTGTAAAATGAAGGGGTTAGATTAGACGGTGATGTCTTGGGTTCCTTTCATTGCTAGGCTGCAGCCAACAGTTGGGATACAAGGACCATGTGTGTGGCTGTCCCCTTAGTCACCAGTGACTGGCCTTTTATTTGGCAGGTGAACTGTCTGCACTCGTGCCTAGTTCCCCAATGGATGCAGGATCCCCAAGTCCAGGATCACCCATGAAATCTCTCTGTGGCTTCTTCAGGAGACTTTCTGCTGCTCAGCCTCAATGAACTCATCCTCCAGATCAGAGATGGATTTGCTAACAAGGTGCCTAACAGCTGGGATGGGCAGCTGGAGGACAGCAGGCACAGGCCAGGGAGTGACTGGTAAATGGTGTCATTCCAGGCAGAAGCTGCAACTTCTATCTTCTTTCCTGTGAAGCCTGGAAAAGAAAAAAATCTCAGCAGAAGGGATGAGTAGAGAAGCAAAGGTCCCCCACGTTCCTGGGGGCTCCGGGCACCTTCACCTCTCGTACCTTTGTACTGCTGCCCCATGCCTTCCTCACTCCTTACGTTGGCCTCCAGTCTCCCAGACTCTCTTCTGGCCTCAGCTCAAATCTCACCTTCTGCAGGAAGCCTTTCCCAATCCCTCTAGTTCCTGCCTTCTGGGGTGACTTTGCATCTGTCCTGCATATATCTTGTCTGGACGTAGTCATTTGTCATAAGAGTTATGGTGCCTTTCCCATTAGAACATCAGCTCTTTGAGGAGGGCAGGGACAAAGTTTTTGCATTTAGGGTAACCCTAATCCTAAATGCTTTTTAATTTATGATAGAAAGGAAGCAATGACCAATAGGAACCTTCCTCATCAGGCTGTTCACATAGTCAGGCTTGCTCCACCTTAGGACTAGCCTATTTCAGTTCCTAGGCCCATATAACTCTAATAACGCCTTCTGATAATGCCACTTTTCTCCATGATAATAGATGGCAGGAAGCCTGCAATTTTGATTTTCCTGAGATTGTGATTGGCATCCCATGAGAAGCTTCATGGACTAGTAGATAGAGAGCTGGCCTTGGAGGTAGGAGACCTGCATGCAAATCCTACCTTTGACACATCCTGGCTGTATGACCTAGGCCAGTCCCCTTAATCTCTTAGTGCCCCTGGCAACTTGCTAAGACTCTAAGTTAAAGAGAAGGCACTGACCTGCCCAGATGGAGGGAGTCTCCTCATCTGGGAGTTCCCTATACTAAGGAAATCACAGATCCAGGCCCTCTTCTTTATCCCATGATTCACAGCCATCTGGCATCACTGGAAGAAAGCTTGTGTTTAAAAAAAGCAGGCTTAAAAAAAAATACCAAGTAATCATGAAGATGCCTTCTCTCTGCTTTCCATACTCTCCACCCTGCACAGTTTCTAGGACTGTTTCTTGAAAAACGAAAATTTAAATTAAAAAAAAAACTGTTGCCAAGTTTAACTTCAATCCACATTCTGGTAACTGGATAAAAAATTGTCCCATAATGAAGAAATAATATGGCATGATGGTTTCTACAAATCAGAAACTCAGAAAGTACCTGGCAAACCCATTGGTATTCTTCAGAGTGACTCTCCAAAGTGACTCAGTGGGTGTGTTAAGACCACATCCATGATTCATATCTGAACTTCTAATTTTTTAAAAATTTTGTGATAGGGCCAAAAGTTATGAAGCTAATCATTGGCACATGACAGAAACACTCAAGGACAACCAATGACACTAACCAGTCACTTTCTGGGGAAAAACACCCATCCAAATGAAACCCAGTTCATTTGGGGTGAAACATCTAGGATCAAAAGGGGTGGAAGGTATAGGTTCTAACTGAGGGTCTTAGATTTAGCGTTGGACAGAACTTTGGGAATCTTCTTACAATATTGGAAACTGAGGTCCAGACAAGTGAACCAATAGGAGTACTGAAACATGGAGACCCTCTACAAAATCCCCAGCAAGTGAGCATGTAACTTATGGGGCAATCATTACCTTACATGCTGACCTATGTTAGCACGGTGGTGCAGCAGATAAAGTGGACTTGGGATCAGAAAGATATAAATATATATATATTCATATATTGTTGTTCAGTCATTTTAGAGTCACGTTAGACTCTTCGTGACTCCATTTGGGGTTTTCTTGGCAAAAAGCCAGAGTGGTTTGCCATTTCCTTCTCCAGCTCATTTTACAGGTGGGGAAACTGAGGCAGAGTGCAGTAACTTGCCCAAGGTCACACAACTAGTAAGTGTATGAGGTCAGATTTGAACTCAAGAAGAGGAGTCTTCCTGATTCCAAGCCCAGCAGGCACTCTAGCCATGATGGCGCCACCTAGCTGCCCACGTTGGTTTTGAAAGTGTTCTCCAGCAAGGAAATGGAGAGAGCATTAGTGACTTACACTGGTATTTATCAAGGCAAGACAGTAGAACGGAGCAGCCCAGCTGAGTGCTGATTGGAAGTACTGACAGTCAGTAGTCCCAAACAAAGATCTCTTTGCTTTAACAGCCTCTATGGAAGCCAGAGGGAACATGAAATTGGCAATTGAAATAAACACCAGACTAGTCAATTGCAGCTCTCACTTTTCATAAGAAACGCTAAGCAAAAATTGAGTTGGTGAAGAAGAATTTATTAAGTTGTCTATTATGTGCACTGTGTTAAGTGCTGGGGCTGGATAAAACCATGAAAGGCAGTCCCTGCCCTCAGAGAATTCACAATCTGATGCTGGAAACAACATGAAAATAACTGTACAGACAAGTGACACACAGGAAGGGGCTGGAAATCACCAACACAGGAAAGGCACTGGGACTAGAGGGAATGGGGAAAGGCTTCCTGCAGAAAGTAGGAGTTTAGCTGGGACTCCAAGGAAGCCAGCAAAGCCAGGAGTCATGGACAAGCAGGGAAAGCATGGCACCATCGGGGATGGGCAGAGAAAATGCTCAGGCAGGAGATGCAGAGTCTTGTCTGAGAAACAGCAAGGAAATTGATGGTCCTGGATTGCAGTTAGGTGGGAGAGCTGTGTAAGGTGTAAGAAGACTGGAAAGGTGGGACAGGGAGGTCATGAAAAGCTTTTGAGTCTTTTGAAAGAGGATTTTGTATTTGATTCTGGAAGTGATAGGAAACTGGAGTCTATTGAGTAGGAGGGTGACATGGTGAGACCTGAGCTTTAGGAAAAGCTCTTTGATAGCTATAGAGTAGGAGAGGTGGACCCTACCTTTATGCATAATTTGATAGGTCATGGGTTTGTGGGGGTGGTGAGGGAGGGAGGACTCTGTTCCTGAGTCAATTTATGAACATTTAATAGGAATCTTGTACCATTGTTAGTTCCAAGTCATTCCTAGTCAGATTTTCACTGTTGAAAAAAAATACTATGTTATTCATTGATCTGATAGATATACATACCATTCTTTGACAGAACCATGGCTTTCTAAGTGTAGATATATTCCTCAATGGAGTCCATCACAGCCCCTCTTGGACTTAGCTGATGTGATCCTTGTCCATCTCTTGCCTTGACTCTGTGGTAGACGGTCTATATGACACCCAGAAGACCTTCACATGTGTCTTTTAACACTTTGTAGGACAATCTTCTTGTTGTCTACCACGTGGCTAGCCCCTTCTCTTGTACATCATAATGTCTCTAAGGCTGTCTTTTACACCATTATCCTAGGTAAATCATCATTGACAACATCTAGCCACCACGAATTCCTTTGGTGTCCTCAGGGCCCTCGGTGCTCTTGACTTCTGAGATGGAAGCATTCCACGATTTGTAGCCATGTAGGAGTCCCAGGAGAACACTACTATTAACAAGTAGGGCTTTTTCAAAACAATTCTAGGCTTTTCCATCTCTCTCTCATACACAGAGCAAACTTATAAAGCTCTCAAAAGAAGAGAGTTGTGAAGAAAGGCATATTAAGTACACTGGTGGTAGACCTGTGAATTGGTCCACATTTTGGAAAGCAGTCCAAAATGTCCATAACTTTTGGCTCAGAGATGTCACTGAAAGAGGTGGTCCAAGGAGGGTCAATGAGAGAAAAATCCTGTGCATCCCAAAATATTCCCAGTAGAATTGTGTGTGCGTGCGAATGGTGGTGGCAAAGAATTGGAAACAAAATATGTGGGTATCGATTGGAAAATGGCTGAACGATTCATGGTACAGGACTGAAATAGAATATTATTGTGAAAGTATTTGCAGATCCTATACCTGATGTTATTACTATGTTAATGACACAGTTCAGGCCAAAGAAGAGGAAGGGGAGAAAATCTGAAACTCAAGGGATTGTGGAACTGAATCTTGTAAACTAAAACTAAATAAACAAATCAATTTTTAAAAATAAAATAAAATTCCAGAATGGGAAAAAAAATAGAATATTACTGTGCTGTAAGAAACAATGCATATGGAAACTATACAAGGCAGAATTTCATGAATTGAGGCAAAATGAAGAAAGTCAAATCAGGAAAATAAAACATAACGGAAAAAAAAATGTCACTGTCAGGAATGAGAACAAAAATTGACGCTGGATGCTATGAAATCATAACGAATAGACTTGGTCTCCAAGAATAAAAGTGGTTATGTACCTACCTACCTACTTTCTTTTCTTAGAGGCAGCTAGATGGCACAGTAACTAGAACACTGGGCCTGGTGTCAAGAAGACCTGAGTTCAAATTTGACCTCAAGACACAAGCTTTGTGATGTTAGGCAAGTCAACCTCTGGTTGCCTTAATCCATGTGAGAAGGAAACGGCGAACCACTCCAGTCTTTGCCAAGAAAGCCCCATCGCCAGTCTTGGCGTGCCATGATCCGTGGGGTCACAAAGAGCCGGGACACAAGTGAACAATGACCTTCTTTCAACAGGGAGGGGTTACGGTATGGAATACCACCATATTGTCAGACTTGTTTGGTGGTTAATTTTGCTGAACTTTTTCATTCTTTCTTCTATGAGGGTAGCTCTATGAATAGGAAATGGCATATATCGGGAAAGAGATGTGATATGAAAACAAACAAAAAAACTTTTAAAAGATGGGCTTTTGGGGCAGTGGGTGGCTTGAGATTGGTGAAAGTCCCATGTGATTCCAAAATGGGATCCATTCTTACAGATCATAGATTAGAATTGAGAGACTTCTGTGACCATTTGCGAGGTGTTCTGAGTACTTTACAGTTATTATTTTTAAATCTCTTAGATTCTCTGGGACATCTATCATACCCCCTTCCATGGGTCATACACAAAAAATGGCAACAGATTTTTACCTTTAGTCATGAACTTTTGGACACCAGAATCAGAGCAAGCAGAATGGATGCCCAACTCTGCCACTTACCTCACAAGTGGGTCAGCTGTGGGTGGGTCTCTTACCTTTTCTCGGCCTCAGTTCTCTCACATGGAGCATAAGAATGCCTTGAAGGACCAAGCTGCGTCAACTGTCACTGAGGTTTTGTTTTTAAATTCAAAAGGCAAATAAAATGGAGTAGAATGAAAACTTTATTTCTAAGTAAAATGACAATACTTGCTTGAAATTATTGGTATTTGAACTGCATTTATTCTGAACAGATAGGATAAATTTTAGTAAAGTTATAAAAATATTTTTTTTCATCAATTGATGTACCTGGTCCTTCTAGTATGAATGGGGGGGGTGGAGTGGGGGCGGGGGAGTTGGCATTATGTACAACTGAAAAAAAGGAACAGAAAGCAACCTAAGTGTCCAACAAGGGCTGGCTAAAATCAACCACAGAAGTCATAACACATAGAATGGAAATGGGGCATGGTGGACAGGAGGTTGGCTGGGGAGTCAGGACCATCTGGATTCAAGGCTTGTACCATATAATCCTGACTGTGATGCTGGACAGAGGTTGATTTACCTCTCAGTACCACCAGGAAATCTCTGGTCTACATTGGTGGAGGCCCTTTCCTTACCAGAAGTTTCTCACACTAATAATTAAACAACAGGTCTGAACAAAAAAATTAATGGAACAAAATAAAGAGGAATTCCTTAACTTAATGAAATGACAGGTCTGGACAAAAAATTAATATGAGATAACTGTTATTAATATAATAATTATTGTATTATTAATATAATTACAAAATTAATAGAATAAAATAATGAAATTAAGATAGGCACCTATGAGGAATGGGGGTCATCGTAGAGGAATCAGGAAGATGCGTCAAATCCCATCTTAGACAAATACGAGCTGTGACTCTAGACAAGTTACTTAAACCTGATGGCCTCAGTTTCCTCATCTATAAAATGGATGAAAGCCCCTATCTCCCAGGATTGCAAACCATGAGGTGCTACATAAACATCAGCTGTTATTAAATAAAGTGAAACAAAATACAACCAAATGGACTATACCCCACGATCATCCACAAGGAAAAGGTGAACGGCAATGAACAAGGAAATCTGACGGAGACACAAAACGCCTAAAATTCGTGATAAATAGTTGTAAAGCAAGTTTTACTTGTCGCACTGATGTTTAATAGTGATACTTTTTGTAAATTATAAAAAAAAACAACCAAACAAACCAAACCCAAGCCCTCAAGCAGGCCAGCCTACGTCCCTCTAAAGCCCCAGTCTAATTCTTCTATTCTATGATTTTATAACACTACCTGTTGCCTTTGAACACAGGCACACCTTGCAAAAACTGGTCTGAGACCCTCACACCCTCAACACAGGTCTGTTTAATGTTACTGGAGAGCTGTGAAAAGGAGATTTCCTGAGGTCGGGTTAACTGTGGTGGGATGGCCCTCCCCAGACGCTGAAAATATCTGGACACCACAGTTAAGAGCAAAGGTGCCGCGAAGGTGAAGCTTTCCTCTGGAGGAGCAGACAGAACCTAAGGAAGGTCAGATTGAACAATGGAGACTGGCTTTGTTCTGGGAGACATCAAGTGGAATCGTAGCAGATGGTGAAGTTAGGCAGATCACATACTCGACTTCATCAGAACATACAGCTAGGGGGACCTCTAAAACCCCGTTTTACAGATGAGGAAACAAGAGGGAAGCCACCTGCCTAAGGTTACCCAGGTAACTATCAGAGGCGGGATTTGAACCCAGGTTTATGACTCCAGACTCCAGGGGAGGTTTTGGTGCACCAGGGATGGAAATGAGCAAAAACAGGTGATAATTACCTTTGGCCGGACAACCACAAGGACACTTCAGAGCACGCATCAGTGAAGAGTTTTAACACAATTTATTTTTATGCTTAAATAATTAACTAGATCATCCAGTGTGGTTTTTTTTTCATACATATGTCATTAGAGCTATTTGTCAATGAATGCTGTTTTGATATGAATATAATCAACAAATTAAAGTATTTCACCAAAACCCAAATAAAAATGCCCCTTAAAACACAGCAGCCTTAAGAGCCTAATATTACAGTGCTAGAATGATTACAGATGATTGGCTTGCTGGAAGATTCTACATCTGAGTGCCAGTACACAAGACGGTAATAATTACAGCGTGCTGCCAGTCTATAAGCTAATATTTTCTGTTCAGTTCATTTTTTTAAAATACCAAAACTTGTGCTTCTATTGAGCACCAACCCATCTCTAAAGCTGCAAGCATTAACCCCGCTTTGGAAGCAATAACAGTTAACACCCCCCTCCCCCAAAAGCAACTATGGTAGTTTCTTTTTTTTTGTTCCTTTTTTAGGTTGTTTCATTGAAAAATTGGCAACAGCAACAAATATTAGATGAAGGGCATTGTGTTTACAGATAAAATCTCTTTCATGTCGCGTGTCGCGGTTATACTGTCGTGTTTGCAAAATTGGAAAAGATTTTAATCAAAATAAGGTCATACACATGCATCAAAATATTAGTACTCTGCAGAAAAATTTTCACAGAACTACAGAATTCCTCATTTTGGGAATCATTTAAATTTGCAGCAGATTTTAAAGATTTTTTTAAAATCAAGCTAGCAGTTTTGCATATACAAACATTATAATTGCTAATATACAAGAATCAGTGAAGATCCCCATTCCCTCCCATCCCCGGCCCCAAGTCTCCCCCATAGGTGAAGCCCCTTGGACCACCTAGTCTGTTAAATGCATTTGTGATATTTTGTCTGTGTCCTAAGAGGCAGTGCCTTACCCATATTTATTCTATTTTTCTGTTAGAATTTATACAGTGTTATTTATTTACAGCAAAACTACTGATGTTTTAAAAAAGAAACAAACAGTGTTTATGCCCTGACAGTTTGGGTCCGAGAGAAATAAGGCGAGCTGCTGTGGATTTAGCCATCTGAGTGTCGTTCAATCACTTCCGTCCATCTGGCCACAGGAATTGCGATCTTTTGTGATGACATTGAACGAAGCTGGTAAGAATGTGGTCAGTGTCTGGTGCGTGTGCTGCGTCACCAACGGTGCGCTCTCAGATCCCTAGAATGATGGGGGATTTCCATGCTCATGCGAAATTAAAATGCGTGGGGCGTGTCTTTTCTTTCCTTTTTTTTCTTTCTTTTCTCTTCTTTTTTTTGCATAAAAACCATGCGGTTAATGTGTGGAAGCAGCAAACACGCGCGCACACACATACACACACGCACACATATAGGCACGCACGCACACATTCTCCTTGGTGGATTTTCAATTCCTGTTGATTTTTCTTCCATGACTCTCTCTCTTGAATACTGGCAGTAAAAATATATATTCCTGCGGAAAGATAAGAAAAGCAATCGGTGAGAGACGCTAGTTTTTGCACACGACCTTGTTCTAGGTGTCAGTAAAAGGAGAAAAAACAATGAATGAATATCGGATACCATATATTTTATCTAATATGGCCTTTCTTTACCTAATGGCATGGAGCTAATAATGTTTTTGAACAATGTTATTTGTGTGTGTGTATATACACATACACACATGTATCATATATGCATACAATGCACACACGCGCACATGTGCAAACACATGTACACGTATATATTATATGCACTCTTAGAAAAGTGATAACGGTAATAGGATAAATATATTAGTACCCTGCAGAAAAATGTCAAGAAAGGCATCTTGGTGGAGAAGGAAACTCATCAGTCTGGCATCTACTAGTCAAGGAATCGCTCCACACTAAGACAGTCATTTCCCCTCTATCATTTCTAAACCCACACCACTGTGGATGGTTCTGTATATGAAGAGTAAAGGTGGCCTACGTGGGCACAGAGTACAACCCAGCAGTCAGGAAAGAACTCATGCTGAGAAATTTCTTTCTTAAACTCTTGCCTCTTCCTGGCAACAAGCTTATTTAATAGGCTCTACAATAATGCTCTACTTCTGTCTTTTTCTCTCTAGAAAAACTATTAATTTCCTCTTTCATTTGTGCCTTTTATATGAATGCACTGAAGTTAAGATTTTCCTGATATACTTTCAGATGAAAAGGGAGATATTCTTTCTGTCACCTGAAAGAAGGAAAATATTTCTATCTTTAAAAATAAAAAAAGAGATGTGTTCTGAATACTTTAAAATTATTACTATTAAATCACTTAGGGTGGGGATAGTTTAGATGATACAAAGGAAAAGGAAGGATATTTGTCAATTAAATTAGTTCCTCTAAATCAGCAGTTCTCAACCTGTGGGCTATGTTCAATTTGTAACAATGAAAATACATCCTGTATATCAGATAGATTCGTAACAGTAGCAAAATCACAGTTATGAAGTAGCTATGAAAATAATTTTATGGTTGGGGGTCACCACAACATGAGGAACTGTATTAAAAAGGTCGTGGCATTAGGAAGGTTGAGAACCACTGCTCTAAATAAATCCATTTCATGTTAGCAATACGTTCAGAAAATTTGGCCCCACTGCTGTAAGCAGCTTTGCATTTGGGACCAATATCCCAGTGTAGAGAAGGTACTTTTTGTAATGGGCAAAGAGCTTTGCACCAAATGTAATGCTGCATGAAAAAATAAGCTTTTCTGAAAGCCTGAACTGAGTGAGGTATTCATTGTTTGTGTGGCATGACGAGCAGTAAAACATCCAAATGCTTTTATGAAACAAAAGAAATACTCGACGGAAAGACGCAGAGAGAGGCAGCATTCATTCAACTTGGGTTCCAGCATGGAAATTTCAAATCGTCTTCCCTTGCTACAGACAACGTTGAAGAAAGAGTTAGTTGTTTTGACTGTTTTCTCTCTCAGTTTTATATGCCTTTCAGATCTCCAAAGCAAGAAAATCATTTAAAAAAGAGCCAAGTCAGACAGCAAGCCACTTCTTGTAGGTAGTTGGGAGAGGACAGGCAGCACTTGAATACACAGTCTGTTACTTGGGAAAAGATTCTAAATAGGGAAAAGGGCACTTCTCTGTTTGTGCTTCAGTTGGGGGTGGCTGTTTTCACTTCTGAAATCTGTTATTTTTTACATCTCATTTTTTAAGTCCCACAGCGTGTGCTGCTTCCTGTCAAGTCAGAATGCAGGGCGTCTGGGCTGCCTCGGCCTGCGTGGTAGGGCTGGCCATTGGCTAGCCACTGGGGGATGCACATACAGAATTGACACTTAGCAGCAATACGGGGCTGGCAAAGTCTCTTCTTGGGACTCAGTGGTTCCAGCAAGGCACAAACACATGAAGAAGGGAGGCAGTTATACAATAAGGCTTCCTCCCAGTCACAGTGGGTCTTCTCAGATCCATCCCTCCTGCCTTTCCTAACTATTCTCTTGATACTTATGATGTGTGTCTATATAATATACACGCGCTGTCTCCTCATGAGTGTGCAAGGTCCCAGTGGGTAGAGTGATTTCATTCTTTGTACTTGTATTAGTGCACAGTACTGGCTTATAATGGGTACTTTAATAAATACTTGTGGATTCATTTCGAGGCTTATTATAGAGGAAAACATCATGAATTTGGATCCCACCAGCTGAGCAGGAAGGAAATTGGCCTTTGGGCTATTGATGAAGAAAGAGTTTGCCGAGAAAATTGATAAAGTTAACAAGACAGAGGGAGCAGCGTTTGAACTCCTTTTAAGAATAAATGATTTACAAGAGTTATGGATGTTGTGTTTATGAAAATGGAGCTCACTGAACATAACTGAGGCTAGTCGGGGCAGGACAGGGAAGCAAAGCTCAAAGGCCCCGCCCGCACCAATATTCTTAGTAACACTGGAGTTGCCTAATACTTCAATCACCACCAACAAAATTCTTGCCTCTCGGTTTTAACTCCCCTGCATTATTCATCCATGCCCTGAGCCTACATCCCGATTTCCTGCTTCCTCCGTCTCTGCTTCCTAAACCCATTTGTTTGAACAAATCCAAATTCAACAAACATACTAAATACCCAACATCTGGTAGGCACCGAAAATATAGACAGAAAAACAATTTATCTGCCTCTTAACTTTTATTTTTTCATTCTCCTGTTTACCTCTTTTATTCTCACCTTACATACTTATTGGCTGTGTCAAATATCCTCTTAGAACCTCATTCTTTACATCTGTAAAATGGGAATGACAGGTACACTTCCAACCCCCGAGATGCAAAACAGGGTGTTGGACAGAGAGCTGTCCTGTAGACCAAGTAAACCTGGGTTCAAGGGCCATCTCTGACATCTACTGGATGTGAGATTGTGGGCAGGTAACTTAACGTCTCGGTGCTTTTAGGCAACTCTCTAAGACTTCAGTTGCAGAGAAGGTGTCAACCTGCATTAGCAGAGGGAATTTTCTCATATGGCAGTTCCCTAAACTAACCAATCACAAGTTTGGCCCTTACACTATTACTACCTTACAGGGTTGTTTTGAGCTCCTTTCCAGCTAAAACTTATTCTACAAAAGTGCTGTGCAAACTTGAAGGCATTATATTAATGAGAAGGGGAGTTATAATTATGATTTTCCTTGTGGAATTTCTCCTGTTTTGAACAAGCTGTCTTCTATCCTCACGAACACGTCTGCATCTTCCTCTCCTGCCCTTCACGTTCCTGTGACGAAGTTGCTAACAGCGGCCGACCATTGGCAGGGAGGGCTGCTTGCTCTCCCTTCCTTCCCTTCCTGATGCACCAAGTCCTTTTCTCTCACATTTTCCTTCTTTCAAATCCATCCTCTCTCCACACCCCTGTGCTTTTGCCTTACCTACCTCCAGGCTCCCACTTCCCTCGATGCAAGCCAATATTTGGCTCCTGCCCACATCTTCCATGACTTTGAGATCTAATCAGCACCATCCTGTGACCTCTTTGTCTTCCCTCTGTTCTGATTAGTGCTGCCTTGAATCTCATCCTCACTTAGAAGTGCTGAAGAGTCTGAAACAGCCCTTTGGACTACAGTCTCCCTACCTTCTCACTTTTCCTTAGACCTGCTGAATCCGGTTTTTCCTCCTGTTGACATTTCAGGCCTCTGGACTCCTCTCTTCTTCTCCTAACTCATGCCCCCTTTCTGGTTTTTCTTATTTCCCTACCCATTTATGATTCTGAAGCATCTCAGGGTTAGGAGGAACCTCAGAATCACATGAGTCCAATCCATGCCTGAATGTGAATCTCATCTACAGTAAACCCACCAAGAAAGAGGAAAACTCACTACATGGCCACTGATGTCACTTCTTACTCCCAAATTCTGTAACTCAGTGGTCCTGCTTGTCCACTTTAGGCTGATTTACAGCTTATAATCAACGTTCATCTTTAGAAGCACTATCTAGCACTGTGGTCCAGGTATGAGA
>CM053589.1:191997003-192082226 GCA_028646515.1 Pseudochirops corinnae | reverse complement strand
GAAACTCTCTGAACCTAGGAAGCCTCCCTAGAGTGATTTATCTGTACCTGGGAGGCTGGGAAGCCTCCCTAAACCAATTTCTCTGTACCTGGGAGGCTGGCCTAGGATAATCTATCTTTCCCTTAGCTTACCCCCTCCGTTTTCCTTTGTAACCACTTGTTTGCATCTATATGACAAATTGCTTAGCAACCAATTGTGTTAGTTAGATACGTAAACCTAATGAAATGTATAAAAGGTTCTCTACCCCTGAACTCGGGGCTGCTTCCCCTTTAATTGGCATGGAGTAGCCCCAGCTGGTAAATTAAAGCTCCTTAAAACTTTTTAAATTCGGACTCTGTGGTCACTTTGTTAAGACTCATCAAATCGAACCATTTCATTTTGAATATGTGGTCTAATGAAAACTCTCCATTTTTCACAAGTGCCTCCATCCTGTTGATAATCTCTAATGTTTCCCATGTATATCTTATTTGCACATTGTTATTTGCATATTCTCTCTCCCATTAGACTGCAAAACTCTCTGAGGATGAAGACTGTCTTTTGCCTTTCTTTGTAATCCCAGGGTTCAGCACAATGCCCAGCACCCAGTAGGCACTTAATAAGTGTTAGCTGACTGGCCCAGCTGCCTAATGAGTGCACAGCATCTCTGTCTTTTGCCTCTGTCCTGGTACTTCTAGGGCTGATTGACTTTGGGGCCACTTGCTTCCGATGAATAAACACCCACTACGTGCCAAGCACTGCGCCAAACACTGGGCACAGAGCCAAGAGTACACAACTGGGAATCAGAGTTTAGATTCCAATCCTGATTCTCTTCTTTATTCCTTCAGGGATGGCAAACAAGCCACTTAATTTCTTGGGGTCTCAGTTTCCTCATCTGTAAATCTCTTGTGCAGAATCCTTTAAAACCAGTCGTCAGCACTCCAAAAACCTCCAGGAGTCGGGCTTTAGATACGACACAATGACTTTTTATAACAAGGAGGAGAGAACTTAAAAATCAATGGTCACAGATGAATGTTAGTGACATTGGGCAATATTCTATGGTTTCGATTATTTTAGGGAAAAAAAATAGATTCCCACATGAAGGCATCCAGTTGGGCTCTCAAAGCTCTGGCAGTGTCACTAGCCCATTGACTTTCTTCTCAGTCCCCATTTAGCATTGACACTGCCGCCATGTTCCTGGGCCAGAATCCCAGAAACCCTCACAGAAAGTGAGCTGCCATAGAGTGGTGTTGAATTGAACTTCCAGCCCATCTGCCCTGCTCATTTCCCTTTTGGAACCCCTGTGGCTTTTTTTCAATTTCAGATTGAAATTGGTGTAGCTCGGGCTTCTCCCTCTTGTTCTAATCTAGCCTGGTTGTTCAGGGGCCAGCTCTACAGAAGGGAGAAGTGACATGATTTATAAGGCATTCAGGGTTGGGGTTCAAAATAAAAGGGTCACTTCTGTATTCATGGAATACCTTGGAAAGACAAAGCAATTCTATAAGACAAGATACTTACAGACATTCCTGGCAAGTCCCAGCCTCGGGTGGGCCAGTGAAAGAGTTAGGCCACAAGCATTTACGAGGCACTTACTATAGGCCAGACCCTGTGGCAAGCACTGAGGTGGGATATATCATGACTGGACAGTGTGGCATAATAGTGCCAGAGTTAGGAACACCTGGACTCCCATTCTGCTTCTGACACGTCCTTGTGGTGTGGCCCTGGGCACATGACAATCTCTTGGTGCTTTAGGCCACTAAGATAATTGGTAAGGTCCAGTTCCTATCCTTATTCTTATTATGGATAATCACTTAATTGCTTAATAATGTTATTGTATAAAATCGTGCTACAAATAAGAGCAGTAATAAAGTGCTAAAATAAGATGAAAATGACATATTAAAACAAAGGCCATTCAACATTAAGCACAAAAACCCCCAATCCCACAGGGAGCGTTCCTGTCCACTAGCCTGACTCTCTACTATGAGCTGGACCCACCCAAGAGGTGAAGGGCTGGGCATTCTTTGTACCAGTAAACCTGGTACAGTCAATGGCCTTTTTAACAAGCCTGACTTTATATAAACTAAAGAAAACACTACAAAGGGATTATAATGAAACTTGGATTCAGACTTGCTTTAGTTCTATTTCAATGGAAACCAAGCTGTTAGCTGCTGATTTGTGAAAATGCCAAGGGGTGGACGGATGGATGCAAATCACAGAAACTACATGGTGGGAATTATGGGTGGGCAAATATTAGCCAGCCTGCTAAATTTTATTAGGTGACTGGATTTCTTCACAAGCTGCAGATCCCTGAGAGAAGGGGACCATTAAAAAAGCAGGGATTCCATCTCTCCAGACACACATCATTTGTTCTTAAGATGCATGTCTAATTTGGGAGGAGAGAGTTTATGGACTGTGAAACCAATGACAAAGACATTTCAGGGCTCAGCTGGTAATATCATAAACATGGGGGGGGGGTGGAATATCATTAAGTGAACTTTGCAGTTTCTTTGTTTAGTCTTCCAAGAAAAGAGTAATCAGATTATCTGTGGATTTATTTAAGGAAGGAAGGAAAGAAAAGGAAGGAAGAAAAAGGAGAAAGAAAGAGAAAAAGAACAGAAAAGGAAGGAAGAAAAAAAGAAAGAAAAAAGAGGGAGGGAGGAAGGAATGAAGGCAAGGAAGAAAGGAAGAGAAGGAAGGAAAGAAGGGAGGGAAGGAAGGAAGAAAAAGAAAGCGGGAAAGGAAGAGAAGGGAGAGAAGGAAGGAAGTCACTGGGAAAATGATTCCATATTGTTAAAGCATGTGCTCAGGGGCAAACTCCACTGGGTCGTCTCCCTTCAGTACAATGGGATCATCCCATTGATAAAGTCACAGGGCTGTAAATTTCAAGAGAGACATTGACTGACCGTTCCCGTCCTGACGTTATGAGTGGTTCTTCTTTTCCACAGGGCGGATTTCTTTCTTTGTCTTCACCTTATAACCTTCTCCCTGCTTTCAAGAGAATGTACTCATTAAGATTTTATGCAGAACAAGTTTGGAGTTATAAACCAGAGCTTCCCCATGAGTCCCACAAGGCTGTATTAGGGTAATTAAAAGCCATTTCAATCACTCCATCACGTCACTTCCCAGACTCTGCACAGTCCATTTGCCTTAATTGCTTAGCGTAGCTCCAACAATATGGGATAGAGCGCCATCAAAATGCCAACACATTTCTGTTTTACAGCAAGCATTCCCTTAAAGTGAGTAAGTTAGCGATGAAAAGAAAACTCCTGGTATGCTCTCTGTACGTGGCTAAGTAGGAAGGAAACCATCCCTAGCCCCCAAATATTGCTAAGTCGTGCCTTCTGGTGCAGACAAAGTAGAGAAACCTTTTCCTACTGTGCTGAAAAATAACTCAGTAAGTGCTCACTAAGAGTAAGTACCACAAAATACTGAACCAATATGGATTTAAGGGATGTTCCCTCCTCCTCTCCCAAGCACAATTTCTTCCAACCCTCTTTAGGTGAGGGTTCTTTTCCCATAATGCCTCTAGAAGTTTTTGTTTAATTTCTTCTTATCATGACCCTATTCTTATCATGGTCCTATTATTTCCTTAGTCGGAGAAGTCCTGAGGTGGCAATGATCTCTACCCTTGTGGGGCTGCACACATCCTGCAGCTGACAGCCTTGTGTAGGGCACTTAGAAGCTGACCCCGAGTATCTTGCTCAGAATCACTTGTTCAATATCTGTCAGATGTGAGACTTGAATCCAAGTCTAGACCTCCAGCTACACAGTGCCTCTTATCAAAGGATACATCACAAAAACAAGTATAGACATTCACTCTTTACAAAATTACAAGGGAAAATGCAGGGTAGTTTCTTTCTCCCTACTTTTTTTTTTTTTGGAGAGGGAAAAACAAGGCAAATGGGGTTAAGTGACTTGCCCAAGGTCACACAGCTAGTAAGTGTGTCAAGTGTCTGAGATCAAATTTGAACTCAGGTCCTCCTGACTCCAGGGCCAGTGCTCTATTCACTGCGCCACCTAGCTGCCCTCCCCGCTACTTTTTAACAATCGATGTTCTAGTCATTGCTACCTTAAGTCACTATAGCCTTCCCCTCACCTCCATTGGTATTATCATTTCATTGTTATAGGGACAGTGGCTTATGGAGATTTGGTGGATGGAGAGGAAAAAGAGCTGGCTCTGGTGGCTGGGAGACCTGGCCTCTGCCATATCCTGGCTGAGTGACTGAGCAAGACACTTAAAATCTTAGTTATGTGGGCAACTAAGACAGGTGTTCTTAACCTAGTTTGTATCATGAACACTTGTAGCTGTCTGGAGAAGCCTCGGGACCCTCTTCTCAGAGCAACATGCATAAAAGAGAACACAAGGGATTACACAGAAAGTCTAGTATACTGAAACATAGTTTTCTAAGTATATTTTAAAAAAACAAAAATTCACAGACTGAAGGTCAGGAACTTCTGCTCTAAGACCATACGTAGAAGTTTTGACCTGTGCCAGTAAAAGGAGTCTCCCCCTTGGGATTTCCCTGTACCAATGAAAGGGTTTATAGAAAGCTAAGGAAGAGGTGGCACTATGAGCAAAGTGAAGTCAGAGACAGCCAAAGTGAGAGATGGGGCTTCATTCTTCTGTCAAGTCGAGTTGAGTTCAAACAGCACGGAAAGTGAAGAAGGGAACTCCGGAAAGGATCTCGGGAAGCTCCTCTGCTGGGCTGACATTCCATGTTAGGTCTGCTATTACCCTATCTTCTTAGGCTTCCATCTTACAAAACCCCAAATTTCCTCATATATCTTCTCCCAGGAAAGCTGGTAGGGGAGAAGCTATCACTCTCAATGCCTGCATAAGTAATCAACCCATCAACACTCATTAAGGGCCTCCTCTGTGCGGGCACATGCTAAGCACACACAGGAACAGCCAAAGCAGTTGAATTAGAGCTCCTTTTTTTGTTTGTTTGATTAAAGAGAATCCCATCCTTCTGTCTTCAGCTGAATGGAGATGGAATTCTGGAAGAACTTTAAGCAGAAAAGCCCACCCTCGCTGCCCCTGTCAGAGGCGAGACAATTCCATTCCGCCACACCGGGAAAGCCCAGTCTTTCAGGCACGTGGGTGAGGTCATTCCCACAGCCCTTAGTCAGTCCTCGGCCCTTCCCCCTTCGTGGCCAGCACCCACCATTACCATCTCACCAAACAGCGACTCTTGTGGTAAAGCGATACGTCTTAATACTTTTCGCGTGATCTGTGGAGATCAATAAGGGGAAATAGATTTTTCTCCCATTGACAAAGACAAAAGGGCAAAAAAAAGTCAGGCATTTTTTTCCTTTCGGAATGCAGAAAATCTGAGTAGCAAGAGCAGTACAAAACCCCAACGGTCATTACTTTTCTTGTGATGATGGCACCTTCTTCATCAGTAAACTGTTCTTCTGTAACAGACTCACCGGGAATGTTTTTTGCTTCCTCTCCCTAAAGAACGTGTCATAGAGGTTAGCAACCAAATAGAAACTATATTCTGAGAGCTCCACACCACTCCACATGCCATACACATGCACCACCAGAATTTAAGAAATAAGATGGACCATGAAATGCAGTTCATACTCCAGGGAAAAAAATATGAAGACACCAACCAAATATTGGTAGCACACAAAGTGAGCTGGGAAGCCACTGATTAAGCATTGGGAAAATTTCCCTCCTCTGAGCATCATGGAGCATTTTCGTAATGTTAGGGTGCAGGAGTCTCTGGTTCCATGACTGTAAGCAGTCCTGAAAATTCATGCTCTTGTACAGGTGCACGAAGGAGGCTTAGAGATAAGAAGCAAAGATATAGAATCTGATGGGGACAGAATAAGAATCACAAAATAGAGATGCTCAAACTAGGAGGGCCCTTAGAAACCAACTGGACAACAGGACTGCAGTGCACAGAGCTGACGCTTTAGAAATCAACTGCGTTCAACCCCCTCATTCTGCAGACAGGGAAACTGAGACCCAGAAAGAGAGTCACCTCGGTCAGAAAGATAAAAAGTGGATGTGGGATCTAGGAGTCTTAACACCCCGTCTGTCCCACTCTCCTGCCCTAATACTTCTAGAATCAAGTTGCTTTATTTGTAAACAAACCTCTAAGAGGCCCAGTCAAAAGTCAGAGCTGTAGTTCAAATCATCCCTCTGGAGAGAAAACTTTGCTGTCCTTATTAGAATAAGTTAGTGTAGGACACTGTAAATCTGCTTTTGTGTTTTTAAAATTCCCCGACTAGGACAAGGCCCTATGCATTTTTCTCACTTTTAAAATCTTTTTTTCTCCCTGAAAGGTGCAAATTAAACTGGAGGAAAAAACACAGGCAGACAGAGAATGTTCTGAAAAAAACTTGTAAAGGTCTGGGAAATTATATCATGGGAATGAAATAAATATCAAGGTTTGGGAAATCATACCCTGGGGATTAGTCAGCCTGTACATCATCATCATCATCATTATTTAACAACAATAGACATTTACAAATCTCCCTAAGACAACAGAATGCTTTACATACACGATCTCCTTTGATACATGGACTCTGTGTGGCAGGCATCATTCTTATTCTCCATTTTATAGATGAGTAAACTGGGTCTGAGAGAGAGATTAGTGACTTGCCCAGAGTTCTGTGGCAGGTCTTGAACTCAGACTTTCCCTACTCAAAGTTCAGTGCTTCGTCTAGTGGTCCAGAGGGATTGGGGCATCTGACCCTCACTGCTGTCAAACCCAGGGGTGGTTTACTCATGAAACGGTCCCTTCTGGAGGGGATTTAGCCATTATTTTTCTGCTAACACAGATTAGCAGCTGCCTGGGTATCAACTCTGGTTGGCTCTCCCTCTAGCCTCTCAAGATTCCTTCCGTTTCTGTGATAATAAGCTCCTAGTGGTTGCCTTGCATAAAAAATAAATAAAAATTAAAAAGAAACTAAAACCCCCAAACTGACTGATGTTCCATGCACCATTCTCTTTTAAAAGTTGTGCAATGGGATCAGCGATCTAGCCTCATTTTGACCCGATTCCCTTAGGTTTGGAGAAGGATGAGGCCTTGCTTAAAGTCACACAGGTGGGGAGCAGCGGTCCTCAGACTCCCAATGCAATACTCTTCTAAGTACTTCTCCTTAGGCACTCAAACTCACTTTCTTTTATTATCTGATCAACTCAAATGACTTCTCTGGGCTTCAGGACCCAAACTCCTCAATTTAGTGGTGAGAAAATTCAAAGTGACTTTCTTAGGGTCACAGAGACTAGAAAGGCTCCTGCATCTCCTGATTCCAAGCCCAAGGCTCCATCCAGCCAGAGCATAGCTTGTTTGAACCCAAGTTAAGTGCTTACTGTGTCTGTTTGGTATTCAAGGGACTTGCATGAGAGCATACATGTCTCAACTCCTCTATGTCTAGAAACATGTGTGGAGGCTGGTAGCTGATTCCAAGGCTGGTAGCTTGAGGAGGTTGTTGACACCGGTCATCTAGATTCTAGCCAGATTTAGATCAAGTCACTCAGACAGGATGGTGGTGTAGGCTCACTATGGTGAGGCAAGTCCATGACCAGCCTATTGCCAAAGTCCAGGGATGATGTCAATTGTGGCAATTAATTTTAATAATATTTCTCATTTAAAGTTCCTCACAGCCACCTTGTGAGGTGCCTGAAAGAAGAGGGAGTGAGGGGAGATCCCTCATCCCAGTGGTCACTTATTTAGCAAATATTTCCACTGTTTCATCTGCTTTGCGGAGGGCTCTGCACTGGTAATGAGGGGGCCCAAGTTCACATCTTAGCTCTGCTATGATCATCTGTGTGACCTTGAACAAGTCCTTTGGCTTCTGGGAGACCCATCTGTAAAATGAAGGGAATGGACCCCCCCTTTCAAATATACATAGTCAAAGGAGGGTCGGTCACTGGACTTGGGGGGGGGCAGTCAGAAGCACTGTGCAATATGGCAGGAGCTCTTGACCTTTCTATGTCCTATACACCACCTTTGACAGTCTGGTGAAACCTATGGACCCCTCCCCAGAATCATATCCTTATATGCACAAAATAATCCACAAAGGATTAGAAAAGAAAGCCATTATATTGGAATATAGTTATTGAAATATTAAAACAAGAAGTTCATAGACCCTAGAATAAGACCCCTTGTATGCGGACAAAGAATGTCAGATTTGGAGTTTGAGGATCTGGCTCTCCTCCTACAGATGTGATCTCAGGGAAGCCAAAAGCTCTGGGCCTCAGTTTCCCTGGTACAAAATGAGGGGTCTAATTGAAGTCATTTCTAAGGTCTCTGCCAGCCCTAAAATTCTAGGCTCTGGTAAATGGAAGGTCATCCATGTTCTGGAAATACAGTGAGAAAGCACATGGTGACCCATGATGCACAAACGTCACAATGATGTTCTGATGCCCTCCTCTGTATCAGGTCACTCACGGGCTTCTATCGACAGTCACTGCAAGATAATCCTGACCCTGTTAAAGAAGGAACATAGGCCTAGGTGGAAAGACGGATTCCTTTGTCTAAGCAAGACACCGGTTAAATACCACTGGGGTCAAGATCGTCAGTAGCTGAGCAGGAAAACAATATTATCTTTATAGTAACTCCATGTCTCATATTTCAATTTAAAATGAAATCATTGGGCAAGTTTCCTTTCCAAATGTTGCTAAAACACAAGACTCTGATAGCAATTAAACTGACTTGATGTATGAACACATACAAGGCCTAATTAGAACTGTACCTACTTCTAATTTGTTGGGGCTTCCCCCCACTATCTGATGCCTTCTTGTCCACTGAGGTGATGCTAGATTCGTGGTCCACCATCCCCAAGACAGCGTAGGTCGGTGCGGTGAGGCACAGCCCCTGGAGGTGGGCCACAGGAGACAGCCACAGACAATGTGGCACTTCTATGCGGCTCTCTACTTTCCCGGAGGTTTCAATAACGGTGATGAGAATTTAATAAATGCTTGCTGACTGATTGATCTGGGTTGGCGGAGGGAGTATCCCCACCAAGAAATCACAGAACTCATAATGGACTGCTTTCCCAATTGTAGATCAAAACACATTTCCACTTCCCTTTCCAAATTTACAAATGAAATGCAAAAAGAGGAACATGAAAAATATTATTCTGCTTCTTATAGGCATGATTCCAAACAGACATTTATATTTTTGGAAATGTGAAGAAATTCCTGGGGTCTAAAACCAGCTCAATCCCTGTTCTGATTGAGTAACTTCTATCCCTCAATAGTTCCTCATCTGATCAACCTACGCAAAGGTTGCAGGGTCACAGGACAAGCGATTCCACAGAATCTCTTTGAAGGGAGGGACAAATCACTTCGGTCTTTCTATCTCCTGTGCCTAGCACAGTGCCTGGTAAATAGCAGGTACTTAATAAATGCCTGTTCGTTAATCATCTAGAGGTGACCTCAGATGTCTAGGGGAGGAAGCTGAAGCCTAGAGGTGTGAGGTGACCCACTCAAGGTCACACACTAAACGCAATAATAAACATCAGAGGTGGGATCTGAACCAAGATCCTTGGACTCCAGAACTCACTCTTCTAGCCCCCTTTGAATCTCCTAGAGATCCGAGTGTCAGATACTGCCTCCAAAATGGACCATGTGGGGCTCCATGGTTCAAAGAGTTGATCTGTGTGATACTATGCTCTTTGGGGTCATATGGTGGTGGAGAGCTGATGCTGGGCTCCCTTCATGGAAGACTTGCCCTCCCTGGATGTCTTCGGATGAAGGATGTGGGTTGTTGGAAATGATGCAGCTGTTTGGGTCCAGATTATACTCGAGGACCTCTGAGGTCCCTTCCAGCTCTGATGCTCTGTATGGTCTTGGTAATGGGCTCACTTCTGGCCATCAGGTAATCAATCAGGAAGCATCTATTAACACCAAGAAGGAGCCTAAGACCTGGGATCCTAGGAATAACTAAGCTATGCCCAGAGAGCCTCGTCTTCAGAAGGTCGGCCCCTCTCCCCAGCTAATTAATTTTTTTTAGATGCAGCCATTCATTATGACTGTCTGTTACAGCAGACTGTGCTTCAAACCTACACTGGCGAAATCACAGTGCCTTGACACAGTTAAGTACTGATAAGGTAAAGAGTTTCAGTGTGTAATAGTCTTGTGAACTTGACAAATCAATGGAAATTTATGAAGTGCCTACTATATGAGAGGTCCTGTACTAGGAGCAAAGTTAAAGAAGATCAGGATTTGGAGACCGAGGGCCTGACCTTGAACATGGCTATGGGCTTTTTAACTGTGACTGTGCAAGTTACATCTCTGCTTCCTTGTCAGTAAAATGGGCCGGAGGAGGCAATCTGTCCCTTTCTAGCTCGAAGTCCTGATTTTTTCAACGTCTCACTATGGGTTAGTATGACAGCTCGGGTATTTCAGACACTAATAATTGGGCTTTGCTCTTGTAAAACTGGGCAGGAAGCTGCCTCTTGATGGTGGGAGAAGAGCTCTTCTGGCCTGAGGTTAATTTGGGAATCTCTCTGGATATATTTCTTCCCACATGAGATTTCAGAGGATGGCTTATTTTCTCCCTTATTATTCTAGAAGTCTTTGAAAGAACTCACTGTCCAAGGACAAATCTGGGACATTGCTCTCTGTTATTCATCTGTCCTTTATAAAAAGCACCACCCGGCAAGGTCAACAGGCTCTGAACACAGAGAGCATGGAACGGGCCATCTCCCTGGGAGGAAGGCCCATCGAAAGCCTCCTAGAACAGAAGGTTCACACAGGTGGCCCATACATGTCTACGTATATGGGCCCGAATGTGGTCTGAAGCAGATTAAGACATAACTGGGAAATATTTAACAGAACGAATAAAAACACAAAAAACGTGGATAAAAGAAAACTAAATCAATTAGTTTATACACATGCACACACATGTACACATATATGTGTAACTCAATGCACATATATGTGAATCTAGGAATATTCTACAATGTTCGTCACAAAGCTTGGTTGAAAATTTCCCCTATTTCCCCAAATTCTCTAATCATGATAATATTATCTCTAAAGGTCACTAACCTGATTATAGGCAGGAGGAAATATTTCACTGGACCCTGACATGTTTAAGGATAAAGTCCAAGTAGTATCTAAACTCAGCAAGCTCCCTCCACTACATCTTAACCCAGACTGTAACAACATCTAGGGTGACTTCAGTTCCCTTATAGAAGCTAAGTGTCCCCCCATCCCCTCCTGGTCACTGTCCAGTTTGACACAGGACACAACTGAGCCTCTGGAAGAGTACAGATATTTACATACATACATAGGTACATACAGAAAGTGTCCTTGACTCTCATCCCATCACATGCCAGAACTCCTCCATACCTTTTCCAATAAGCCTGTAATTAATGAAGGTCTGACTGTCATCTCTCAAGCTAGAGGTATAAGCTATAGGTATTTGGGACCAGGAAGGGAAAGAGTTGTGTTCTCCGGTTCTAATCTTACTCCTTACATCCTTGGGCAGGCATTCTGAGACATCAGTCCTGAATTTCATTCAGCTGCCTCTCTCCCAGATGTATTATTTCTTCATGCAATCCAGCACACCTCAAAAAACACATCTCACCCAAGGCCTAAGCCTTCTGAAGATACTCACTTCTAGCCAAAGGTCACACGTTGGCATACATGGAAACCCTCTACCATGCAACACAACTGTTTTAGTATTCCTAGACTTTCAGGTTAACCTAACCATTTTTAAAAAGCAAGACATGCTGAATTCCAAAATCAACTAGGAAGGAATTTCCCTCAAGTCCAGCAGAGTCCCTCACACCAATCCAACTGTGGGATACCTTTATAATCAAACGTCGGCGGATAATTCTGGTGGTGACCTTCCGCTCTTCCTCTGAGCTTGAATAACTCTCGCTCTCTTTATCATCCTGACAAAGGTATTTGGGGTAGAATTTTATCAGCACATTTAAAAGAAGAGACATATGAAGATGGGAAATCAAGAAAGAAATTGTTTTCCACATTTTTTTTGTAGTTTGAGGAAATAAAATTACTTGTATTTAGAAGGTGCCTAGAATAGAACCCTGCACAATTAGGTATTTAATATTTAATGTATAAATATCTAAATTGGTAGGAAAATTAAAAAAAAACAACCAAGTGACAAATGCTTTTGGAATGGGAAACGAAATAGGATAACTCTCAGTGTATGCAGAGAGAGAGAGAAGAGAGAAGAGAGGAGAGAGAGGGAATGGAGAAATTCTGGGAGAAGGAATTTCTCTCTCTCTCTCTTACACACACACATACAAATTCACAAACTGTAGGACTTCAAAAACTATTTGAGATGTTGGAAATACTTTCTATTCCTTGGTTGAGATTGGCAAAAACTCAAAACAAAATTTCATTTTGGACTAATTTTCATATCTTCAAACACCGAGAGAGAATTAAAGTCAGAATTCTTGACAAAAGGAGTATCACTACAGCTAAGACAAAGGAGCTGAGATTTTTGAAAATCCTACTGGAAATTTTGAGATTGGAGATTGTTTCCTATTAAAAAATAATGGTTTTTTGTACATAACTATAATGGTATTTTTTACTTATGTCTACTTATCTAGTTTATAAGTCTTCTAAGTCCTATGAATTCTTGTAAATTCTACAAATGAAAAGGAGAGGATTATTTCATGAATCCAGCACAATATGGATGAAAGCATGATGCACACACTGCATGTATGTATGTGTTTCAGAACAGGTCTGAGATGAGAGAAGTAGAAAAATGGAGTATTTTAGCAAAACTGAAATCTGGATCTGTAGTGATTCCTTACAACAGCACTCCCCTACGTTCTTAAGATAAAGTTAAAAAGAACAAAATTGGGAATAAACAAATCATTATCAAGTGCCTACTATGTAAGAGTCACTGTCTTATGGAGAAAAAATATACTCACTAACAAGTTTAACAGAGTGAACAATGGTACTCATTTCCAATTTTCAGTGGAAGGGCTCTGGAAAATAACACTTTATTTTCTAAGTATACTTATTCACCCCTAAAATATAATAGTCCAATAGACAGTAATTGTACCCAAGCCCACTGAAACAGAAAATAAAAATGCCTGCAGGCACAGAGAAAAATTGGAAAAAAATACCAGGGCAGTATGGGATTAGCCGGTATCAATGGTTTTGAATTTGGGAAAAGTTATTCAAAGGAGAAGATAGGAGAGCTCCTATGTGGAGGTCTTGGTGACATCGTTCCTGGCCTTGCAGGAAATTCATCTTCCTCTTAAATCTCTCCTGGGAGGGAAGAAATGTTTAAGGAATTTACTGCATGTGAATAATTTAGCATTCCTGCTGCGCCTTAATTACCTGAAATCTTACACCATTAACTTGGGGCATTCTGAAGGCGTTACTTAATGCGAAGCATGATACAGATGAAAACAACCACAACATCACAACAAGAACACAACAGCACTAAGAGCTGATCTTTCCACAGTGCAATAAGGATGAGAAAATCTTTTCCCTTATAACATACCTGTGTAAGAAGAGCTCGTGCCAATGGGTGCAGAACTGATCCTTCCCAAGGAAGGTTACCAGTCTAGGACAGTGGCATTAATGGGAGGAGGAGGAAGCAAAGGGAAAACTCAGAAAAGCCGTATGCTAAATTAGTCAAGAACACATTTTTTTTAAGGCATAAAGGCCACTACTTGGAAACTGTGAAAAAGAGTAAGAAATACGACCAGCTTTCATTGCACAATCAAGGCAGGGGTGGTCTTGTAGTCACACAGAAGGGTCGCACAGTGGGCTCTCCCAGGTGAGCCAAGGCCATGATGGGGACCTGGGAGAGTCTCCATTCTGCTCCCTTCCTGTCCCATGGGGCACGGCGGAGAGAACGCTTCTCACTCAGGGAGGCAGAGGGTGGTGGGCGAGGGATTCCCCACTGGCCTCTGCCATGAGCAGCTGCAAGGATTGGGGTGAGAAGCAGTGGTTATTTACCTGGTAGCAGCAGGCAGCGATCCGTGTAAGGGCCACACCTGGACTTTTAACCTGATGTTTGCGGGGAACAAAAAAGGCGGCTGTTTTCCGAGATGATACGGTTGATGATCTTGTTGATCTACGCATGCTGTAGCCACAAAGGGTACAGCAGGGAACCCCCTGATGTATTTTTAGTTTAGGCTCACATTATTTGGGGTGGGAAATGTGTGGGTCTCAATTCTGTATGAATGAAAAAGCAGTTTACCTTCACCTTGCTTTTCAACCCTTTACTAATCATGGCTGAAAATGATTGACTGGGGCTCCTCCTTATGGGGATGAAAACTCACTTAAGGAAAAGCCGTAGAAGGCAGAGCCAAGATGGTGGAATAAAAAGAAAAGCCCAATGAATCTTTCCAATGGCCATCGTCTTCTATTGCTTGAGATGCCTGATCACTTGACTCCACCTATGGATGACTCTCTTGGGAAGCTTCTAAAGGCCCACTGTGAAGACATATGTGAACTACAGTATACGGTATACACTGCATAAACTCAATGAGTAGTCATAGCTTCTAAAATTCTCTATCCACGACACCACGCTGCCCTTCAAGTTGTTACACCAGTCAGAACTAAAATAAGGGGGAAATGGTGCCTAGGAATGTCCTGCCTTTAAAGAGCCACCATAAAAAAGTGGTTAAGAAATGTAGATTCAGCCCATCAAGCATCCATACTATTATTGTACTAATATTCCCAAATAATATCACATGTACAGACAATCATCTCTCCATCTTCTCCCACTGACTCTTGTAGCAAAAATGAGTTTGGGACTGAAAGTAAACTCCCATAAAGGCAAAAGCTATTTTATTACGGTCTTGTATTCTTGGCACCTGTCTCAGTGTCTGGCACATAACAGTAGGTGTTTACTGAATAAATTAATCTCCTTTTATTTCTTCTGCCAATAAGAAAAGAAATGGCTAAAAGGTGAGTTGTAGTCATCGAAATGAAGAAACCAAAGGATATCATTAATTTATAAGTTAGCTTTAAAGGAATCTTTTAAGAAAACCCTCTCTTCCAATTGAGAGACCAAAAGGAAATGATCAAAATGTCAGACAGATCAGAGAGCTTTCATTCTTCTCTTTGAAGGTCCCAGGCTAGACTATGATTCCTGGGAGGTGTGAGGGCTTGGCCAACATTTTCATGTTGTCTGATATATGAATCAAAGAAGTATGTACAAAAATCAGAGGGACAGAGGCAGTGAAAGGAAGTAGGAAGGAGCCAGCATGATTTCCAGATTCTATGAACTTTCTTTTAGTTCTGTTGAAGAAATGCCAAAGATGATGAAGATATACTTGGAAGGGAAAAGAGACAGATAGCCCAAGAAACCTTTTCATAGATACTTTGAGTAAATAATTACACCAAAGAAAGACATGTGCTTAAAACAATTCAGAAAATGATCCATACAAAAATAAAGACCATTTAAATAACTTACAGCTTTTAAATTCCTAAATCTTTTTCTGTTTTTCATAAATCAGATAAAACAAACGGAGAAAAGTTTTTAAGTAAGTCCACAAAAAGCCAGGAATCATACTAATTCCTTACCATCGCTTCACAATGGTAAATAATTCCTTTTTCATTTTAGATTGCAGAAATATTTTCCTGCTTCTAAATGCCTTTGTGGTTAAAGAGCAGCCACAGGGCCTTATAGGGGAAGCTGCTAGGTCTGGTTGGTTCCCATTGCGCATTTATATGAATGACTCACATTTCTCTAAGTCTTTAAGGTTTACAAAGCACTTCTCTTACTTATAATGAGGTAGGCCACATGACTCTTATTATTCTCATTTTTACAGAGGAGGAAACTGAGGCTCAGAGGAACTCACTCAAGGAAGGCAATGTCAAGGCCAGGATGCAAACTTGGACCTTCTGCCTTCTAATGCAGAGCTCTTTCCATCATCCCATGTCACCTCTATATTTAATTAATGAAATTAATTCTATTATATTAATTAAGCTGAAGCAATGAAAAGGCTAGCCATCTGTTGGGAAGATGGGCAGAAGGATGCTCAGGTTAGGAACGAGGAGACCCGGATCCTAGATTTGGATTTGCCAATGAACATGTCACTTATCGGACAGGTCACTTATCCTTGGTCTCTCTAAGGGAAGGGGATGATTCAATGAACTCTCCTGGCTCAGTTCTTTGCCAATGAGAAGCCATTATCATATAATTTGAGGTTTCGACCCCATGGACTTTTAACATAGATATAAAAATCCTGGGGCCACAAGGAAGTAAAGCTATGATGGCATGAGCATTCTCTAGAGAGGCAGAATAAAGAAGTTAACCTTTAATCAGTGAGCGCTAGGGAATTGGACCCTGTACCTTGTGCTCAGGCACGACAGCTCCCTCTTCCTCATGGAGGTTTGGCCGTGGCTTTGCATCCCCGGGAGAAGTCCTATTCATCTTTTTCACACTGACAGGCACAGAGGTTTGGATCTCGTCTGCTAAATGCTTGCTAGTTTCTTCCACAGATTTCTGGTAGGTTGCTGGCCCGTCGCTGCGGCCAGAACCTGGGGTTTTTGGTTTCAGAGGCTCCTTGTCCCTCGGCTTTCCGACGTCGTTCTGTGATTCTTGGATGTGAGACTTGGCCGTGGTTTCGGGAAAGGCCTCGGGGTGGCTGCCGTTGGCTTCAAATTTGCCAGTTTCTCCTTTGAGATATGAGGTAATAGAATCCCTACATTGGTCGGGGCTGGAAGACATGAAAAAAGAGGGACATTACAAACTGCCAAGGTGTTACATGACAGAGAACTGTCGTCATGAATTCTAAATTGTTACAAATCACATTTTTACTCTCTTAAAAAATACTTTAAAAAACAATACAGCATAACAGAGATTTTTGGGACACTTGAGGGTTTTCTGTAACCTTGTAAGGTTGGGACCCCAGTGTTCAACGAAGGATCTCCCTGGTTTACCTTGAACTTGGAAACGACCTGAACATCTCATCGTGTTTGGACTACTATCTCTAGGTCCTAACCCAGGGGTTAGGAATCCAAACTTCACAGAACAAATGCCCTTAATAAAAGGATTTGTTCTATAGAACTTGGACTCAGTCAAAAGGCCGCACCTGACGACCTCAAGGCCCACATGTAGCCTTGAGGCTGCAGGTTCCCCACAACTGTCTTAACCTATATGGCAATCACCCATTTTGTTCAAGAGTGAGGAAAGATTATGAAGCAATGAAGAAGACTGTCTCACTAACTCCAGAAGATCACAAAGAGGGCATCCAGGGCTGTTTGCAGCAATGAAAGACTCACTGCAATAAGTCTATGTCCTCTCAGGGTGAGTACTTGGAAGGATAAGGCTCATTCGGCTGTATGTATTTTGGTGTAGAGCTAATGTTTTGCAGAATGAAATGGATGTTGACCTAAACTGTTTAAAAAAATATTTAGCAAGTGACATCCTGCTTAACTAAGATTTCATGCCCTTGCCCTGGAGAGAAACTGCTGTAGATAAGACCTGGAGCTGAAAGATGCATGGAATGCTGATGTAAATAACCTTCTACAAAGACCAAGCTTCGTCTCATTTTGCCCTTAACCTGCCAAGTCTAACAGGTTAGAGTTTTGTTTGCAGCCAACATCTCTCTATGATGCCACATTTTCTCACTGTTCATTTTTAAGGAAAAAAAATAGTTGATCAAGTCTATCAACTGAGGAAGAGCGCCTTTCCTGGAAGGATAAAAACCAACACGTGACGTTATTGGAAGAACCTACATATATGAGGAGGGCTAAGACCTTCTATTTGTAAGGTTCGCCTTCTTAAAAAAAAAAAAAGTAAAGAAGACAGCCCTCTGGAGACACTTATCAAGGAATAAGTAATTAATTCAGGGCTTGATATGCCACCCTGGGGCTCAATAGTTTGCACAGACTGGAAGGGAGGGAGGGCTAGAGTAAGTGGCTTTCTCCTCAGTCTCTACTTTCCCTGTAAACTAAGGAAGTGGCATTATTCCAGGACTCTGGGCGCAAGGAAAATGTGAACCATATTCACAGAATCATGGACAGAGTTTAAAGAGACTTCAGAGGTCATCTGGTACAATTCCTTCAATTTACAAATGAAGAATCAGAGACCTGGAGGAATTATGTGATTTGTTCAAGGTCATACAGAAGAGTATGGGATTTGAACCCAGAACACCTGACTCCAAACTCAGCATTCCTTGGCTAATAACACACTGGCTCTCACTGCTCCTCAGCTCCTGGGGTTGGCAGGGCCAAAAGTCACTAGCTGAGTTTCCTTCATGGTTCTCATCCAGTTATGTACTCTGGACTAAAGGTGCCTGGACCCATGGGCTTAAAATACCAGTAAAGACTGTTCTATCCTGATTTTCAACTTGATGCCTCCCAGGCAGGTGTGGCCCCAAAAGGCAGCACTGTTTGTGTATTGGAAACATCCCTGGTTTTATGGTTACAGAACCAGGAAAAAAGTCTAGGCTCACACATACACACACATCTTGTTTGCATAGCATCCTGAAAACATCAACATAATTCTCACTTGGAGATTTTATTTCTCCAGGTTAGCATGAGGAACAAACTTCCTGGGCCTTTCAGGTTCTGGAAACATTATGAGCCTCCAAGTGGGTTTTGCTTTAGGAAGAAAAGCTAAGGACTTCCACTACTTATCTTAATCTAAGTGTTCCAAGCCACGTCCCCCTCCCTTCTGGGCACATCCATACCTGTCATCCAGTCGGTCCAGTAACCCACCAGCTATCCTGCGACCCGGCATTGGTGGCTCGGGGCTGCCCGTGGAGGCCTCGTTCTGCCAACCTGCAAGTGAATACATTTCCCGTTCGACTTGCTCTACCCCTCTGAGCAGAGCCCGAACCTTTTCTTCTGCCATCTCCTCAGACTCCGTTCCTTCTTCCAGCTGAATGTCCTCAAACAGAGACTTCAATTTTTCTTCTGTCATCTCCTCCTCAGGACCAGAGTTTCCTCTCTCTTGCTGTTTAAGGCTCATTTCTACTTTGCTAGTCTTTACTATTTCCTTTGAAAGCTCAACATCTCTGTGGACCCTGGCCAAGCTTCCGAGGTGCTGAGGATACTTGCTCAGACAAACATCCTCCAGCTGGCTGTCCTCTGCATCCACACCTCCAGGAACAACTTGGCGAGGCGCTGAGAAGTCCAGCCTGCTGTCTTCTAAGGAAGTGTCTTCTGCAGTGACAACGGGAGGACCTTCTGTCGCGCCATCTACAATTCCCTGGGAAGTTACTAGCCCGTCACTCAGTCTACTGGGAGTTCTAAGGGGTGATTCTATGCTAGAGAGATCACTAAAATAATCATCTTGCTGGAAAGGGGTGGGTGGAGGGTAGTGCAACCCACTGGGGGTTTCCAGTTCCACTTCAAGGGAAGGATAACCTATGGAAGACAGTACATTTGGACGAACTGGAATGAATCATGATACAACCGAAACAGACATAAAATGACTTAAATTATATCAAATATGAAATGCATGATGAGTTGATAAAATGGTGTTAGTAAAATTACTAACTTAGTTGAATTTAATGGAACAGTAACAACAACAACAACAAAAACCCCCAACCAAACTCAGTGCAAAATATATATATTAAAAATGCTATTGATTAAGTAAAAGGTCATAGGATCATAGAGTTGCATGGGATCTCAGAGGTTGGTTAGCCAAAATCCCTCCTTTTACAAGAGGAAAGTGACTTACCCAAGGTCACAGAGGCAGTAAGTGGAAAAGTACTTGTGGTCCATTTCTGATTAACTTGTTCACGAACACCACACTCTGGGGACCCCAGTTTTTTTTTTTATTAAGTGTATGCAAATTTTAACTTGCAAGAGCAAGGAACGGAGCAGATCTTAAGACAACTAATTTTTCCAAGTAATTATTTTTGCCTCTTGGTTATCCTGTTTTAAAAACCCCACACCACAGCTATGCCACTTGACTCTACATCTTTTAAAAAGTAGTGACTTCACATGAATGTCAGAGTCAGCATAGATAATATGATCTAAATGTAGCCAATCAAGTGGCCACGCACTGTCCGAGGTGCTGGGAACACCAACACAAAAAAGAAACCAGCAGTGAAGGTTACAGGACCTCTGAGCAAAAGCAGAGGGAGCTAGCTCTAAAGGGGAAAAGTATGGGAGAAGAGTTAAAAAGCAGGAACTACTGGAAAGGTTCTAGATGAAAACTTCAGCCCCAGTAAAGTTATATGGAGGAGAGGACTGGAGTGAGGAAGGAGCTCCTGGCGATCGGGGCGACTGAGGTGATTTCGGTGTCATGGGAACAATCAGAACCACTGATCAAACAAAAGAGAGAAAAGAACAGATGAACAATGAAAACGTGGGAGCGAGGGCTCGCCAAGGATTAGTCTGAGCACACACGATGAGCACTAGGAAACCCAAGGAGCGTCGGAACCCTGAACATCTGACCAACTCTCCCCAAAAGACAGAAATTCTCTTTTAAAAGACTACATTGCCTTTTTTCCTGCCTTAGCTCAGAGAAAGGTCAAAAGCCGTCTGGTCTTGGGGAGGAAAGGACGCTCTGGAAGGTTTCAGAGGAGAGACAGAACAAACTGGCCACAGAACACATTTATTTCTTCCATTAGCATCCCACAGAGACAAAGGGCTAAATTTTCAGGCAGCCTCAGACACAAATACTGATTTGATATCTTCCTATAAATTCAATTCGCTCTCTAGACATGCACGGTATGATTATGAACAAGGTTGCTTTTTGACTAAAGCCTGGCTGAAAATCTGGCCCAAGTTGGCAAGCACAATCTCAGGAAATGATCCCAAATCAAGTAGTTTTGTCATGTAAACAAAACCAGTGCTTGTGATGAGTATGTGGTGTGACGGAATTTTTTTTTTTTGGCATATACATTTCAAAATCTATTCGATAGTTACGCTAAAATGATTCTGGGAAACCCATATTTAAAAACATGTAAACTGTAAAAGAATGATAAATTAAATACGTAGCAACCAAACACCCTGAATTTCACCTAAAATGATCATGATTCTGACATCAGAAGTGACCAGAAAGATATGGTGCCACCAATTTATCTGAGGGAATATTTTTTTTAAAGAAATCAGATTGGTGATATTTTTTGAAACTGTCATATAAGACGCCGTATAACATTTGGGAGACTACATACTGCTCTAATAGCAAATTTGATAGAAAAATAGTGTGACTTGGGCCAATCCAAAGGAGTTCAATTAATATTACAGCAGGTTTTACTCATGGCATGACCCTTGGAGCCAGAATTGCTGGGAGGCTTCACTATATTAATCATTTCTGCTGTTATTACTCCTCATATGGATATTGTGCAGAGACTAAGGTATGGTTCATGATGGTGTCGACCTTTGCCTTTAGAAAACAGTAAATACTATCTGACAATCTGAAGGTCATCCCTCAGCACTTAACATACAGAGAAAATATGAGTCAGTGAATTTCATTAATCACACACCCAGCCTATATGAAATTGTGGAAAAAGATTATCAACACGGATCTGTTTTTCTCCTTCTTTCTCAATAAAGGCTTTAAATATATTTTCAAACCTCTGGGCACAGATTAAAAAAACAACTTTACTCCCAACCCTCCTCACCAAGAAAAAACTCCAACGTTCTTTTTGCTAACTTAACACAGACATGAATTTCAGTTTATGAAGCTGACAGAATCTCACTTTCAGTAAAACATAAGATGCTTAACAAGTCACTCTTGATGTCTTAACACCAAGAGTTATTTCTACATAAAATAAACTAGTTATTTTGAAATAAAAGGCATTTTGAGATAAAATTATATAAAATATAAATATAAAATAAAGTAATTTCTAAATAACAGCTAAAAGTTGAGTATGATTATCCTGGTAATGCAAATGACTATAGTAAAAGAAATTCTCTATAATTAATTCAGAGGAAGCTATTACTAATTTCTTACCTTTGCCCATTGCTTTAAATTATGATTCAAAGAATATGCCTTTATCGATGGCTATGTACTGGGGTCAGCCTATAAAAATGACTACACTATTTAAATACATATAAATTTAGTTATGAAGGCTACTTTTTTTTCACCCATCAACAAATATTTATTAAGAGTCTACTCCACGCCAAGCACGGTGCTAAGTGGTTTTTCATGTCACTCTATACCACTTAATACCAGGAAATCATATTATTACCATAAGAATTTAGGCAATTATTTCATTTTGACTCAATAGATTGCTGAGCTGGTAAGTACTGAACTTTTTCTTTCTTTTTTTATTTTTTGGAGGGCAATTGGTATTGAACTTTTTCATTAGTTTTTTTTTTTTAAGAAACAAATTAAAAAGGCCAAGAAAGGCATTTTCAGGAAACTAGCTATTCCACCACTCAGAAATGGAATGTTCTTATTTTAGAGGCTCAGCCTCTTGATTACAGCTCAAGAATCAAGGCATTCTGCAAAATTAGGTGACACCTTAGATACTCTGGTTTTCATATTTCATGCTCCATAAAAATGAATACACTTTGAGGTTTTAGTCCAATATTTCCATGCAAACCAATGTCTTACAGTTGTGACTCTAATAGGATAAATGCCCTGAAGATGAGAAATTAAAAACCAAAAGAATCACAATTCATTGTCTTTTTGAGTGACGATCTCAACTTACTGAGGTTTCAAATTAATTAAATGATTAAGTAAACATTAGATTCAATTACCATCAACAGGATCGTGAAAAACATTGTTTTCTTCTGCAAAGCTCCTGGTGCCGGAAATATTTCCATAATCAAATATTGGTCCTTCCAGCAAGGTCACTATATCTATTCGGTTAATTTTCGTCAAGACAGAAGTTAAGGCATCAGCTGAAAAGGGGGGAAAATGGATGAAAAGATGACTGGGACAAGTCGAAGGCTATCATTTCCCCCCCATTCATCAGGTCTACATGTCTTCTCAGGTGGCCTCCCCCAAGGTGAGTTGTGGTCAAAGAGGTTCTCAATGACAAGGTTCAGAGCTCTGGCTATGGGAGGAGGGACATGGCCAGCAGTCTGGCAAGTACTCTGTAAGTTGCACTTGATAAAAATGGCATAGATAGCCCAGAAGTGCCAAGACTTCCAACCATTCCTCCTCCTCTTTGGTTACAAGCTATTTAATCAAATACTAAATTGAGTTTTGCTTTTTAAGATGGCAAACTACCAAAACAATCAGTCTCACATTTGATACTTAACAATTTAATTCTAGTACTTGCTTACAGTACTGTCCGGACCCAGGCAAATGCAAGGAAGTTACTCACAACTCGTAGCTCTACATCGTCTTGGTTTGGCTGTTTGTACAGCCAAAAGAATGGGGGGGGGGGAGAGGGCAGGGGGAGGAGAGAGATAGCGGGATGGCAGCACAAGAAACACTTGGCCTTATGGTGAACAAGGTGATGCCTGTCTCTAACTGCGAATTCCTCTTTGTCTCTCTGTTCTTCCCCCTCCCTGCCCACCCAGAATCTAGCAAATAATAGATCCTGGTTTTTGTCAGCTGCTCGGTTATCTAGCAACTGCTGCGATTTACAGAGTTTGACAGACAAGGATCGAGTTATAATTGGGATATAAAAAGTCTCATGGGATCTCACACACACACACACACACACACACACACACACCCCTCTAAGGCTCTCTAAAAGTTAAACTAGAAACTTATAGCTAAGCTTTCACAAATACATCTCGATATAGCAGACCAAAGGCTTATCCCCTGGCCTGGATGGTTTTCCCGTAAACTAGGTGGAAGAGAGTGGTCAAAGGTAAAATAATATATCTCATCATACTTGTCGCATTTTTTCCATCTCGGGTAACCCATTTTTTTAATAACATGAAGCTCTGAGCAATTAAAGAATTTGGGTTTTCTACACGGATTTGGTTGATTTCATCCACGGAAAAATTCAGCTCTCTCGCCAGTTCTATAAAACAAGAGGAAAAACAAGAAGATTTTGAAGACCACCCACTATGGCTTCATCACACACTTCTGCAAATGTTTGGTAAGAGGCACCCACAATGAAAATGAGGGAAGTGATGGTATTAGCTATGTCTGGTAATACTGAAGTACCCTCTTGGGGTTTAAACCTAAGCCCCTTAGTTTGGTAGGAAAGCAATTATGTTCTCACCTGCAAGATATCACTGTCATCATCCCTAAGCAAAACCTGAAAAGTAGCTACACCAAAAATGCTAATATAATCTAGGGTTTTTACATGAAGCAGGAAGCCATTTACTTTGTTCACACAGATTCATTCATTCATCTCATAGAATCTGCTACATACCTACCATGGGCAGAACAATATGGAAGGTGCTGGGGAAGACACAAAGACAAGGGCTTTGCTATCATGGATCTTACAGGCAAGAGGCCTCTCCTCTCCCCCAATACAAAATTATATTACTGGGTACACTCAATCACGAACCCAACTATTAGCACTAAAATTTTTGTACTGTATTAAGTATTTAACAATAATAATATTTCACATTTACCTGGTATATTTTACATATACAGGGTGCCCCAAAAGTCTTAGTCCCATTGGGATTTTCAAAACAATCCTGTGAGACAGATGCTACCCATATCCCCATGTTACAGATGAGGATATTGAGACTGAGATAGGTCAACTGTCTTGTCCTTAGGCACACAGCTTGCAAATGTCCCAGATGGGATTTGTATTTGAGTCTCCCTAACTTCCAACACTTTATCACCTGGGTGAGCTGGAACAAGTCTCTCAGTCTTTCTCATCTATAAAATGGGGAACATACTAGCACCTGCCTCACAGAGCAGTGATGAGGACCAAATGAGACAAAACAAGGGCTTTTCAAGCCTTAAAATGCTCTATAGAGCCTTCCACAAGGGCCAGCTGTATGTATGTGTATGGATCTTGTGCTGTGTTCCAAAGCCAAATACATCTATATTTTTATGCACATTTCTGCATGACTGGCAATTGCTCTGCTTTATATAAGTCTCTTCCCTTTTTGGCCCAGAGGAGTGATAGAGCTAGCTGACTATACACCAACAGAATTAAGAGGAATTGAAATTCCTAATTAAAATAAAATTAAAATTTAATTAAAATTAAAATTAAATTAAACTAAAATTAAGATTGCCTAATTAAAATTCCTTGATCATTGATTCATAAAATAATTTTGCTATTGTTTCCTTATTATCAGACATTAACAAAAAGAATGTCATAGGGAGAAATATATACTACTTTGCATTGCTGCCCGCCTGCTCTGATTGCAGGAAGCAGGAGAGGAAGGTTTGCCATTCTTTCTGTATGGGGGGGCAAGTACTCACCTGTCCAGCTCAGCCCCAGATGGTCAGCCACGATGGCCATCCGGATATCTGTCCGTTCACATGGACTTTGTGGACCTGCGATTTACAATTCCTTAGTTAAAATACTTAGAGAGAAAGACATCATGTTGGATAATTGTGCTTTAGAAGTACTTGGGTTTTACAGAGGGGCTATTGCTGAAACTCAAATGTATCCTAATTACCTACACAAATTCTTTTTTTAAAATTTTAATGAATTTTTTTTGACATAGTTTGTTATGTTTCCACCTGCATAAGGCCAAGTGTCCGACTAAATGGATGTTGTATAATGGAGTTAAACATGCTGATGAGTTTGCTACAAACGGTTATGACAAGTCTAGTCCTCGTATTGGTGAAGACACTAACGTGGGCTGTTCAAACCCTTGTCGTTCCTCTCCTTGGACAGAGAGTCGTGTTCGTTAGAGCCCATGTAAAGCGTTGGATGACACCAATGGGTTTCAGCATGCTTCCCTAGCTGTCTACGGTGCAGCGTTTGTTCAGAAAGGAAGAAAGAAGATTCTCTAAGACAGCACAGACAGATGACAAGGACAATGAACACTACAGTTAATTCACTCCACAGGCAATCACGACATGTCATGCACTAGCATCAACAAGTGGGAAAGTTTTACAGACTAGGCTGGATCTCCAGGATGAGAGCCAAAAGCGCTCCAGAAACCTGACTGCCTTCGTCCTCACCAGTCCTCCTCTCACTGCCGGCTTTTCCATGCTTTGATTTTAATGTCGCTGCCTCCTTTCTCTTATCTCTAGCGGACTTCCGTGTAATGGGAGGTGGGCAAACCGGAGGCACTTCAGAGGAGGATGTATTTCTGGACGTACTGTCTTCGTCGTCGGACCCCTCGGGCTGCGTCTTTTTGTCTTCCTCAGACAGGCGGTCCACGAGCTTTAACGTCTCACCACTAATTCCCTTAAAATATTCAATGGAATGTTTACACACTTCCCTGAGCTGGGTTTTCCTGACTTTCACTGTGGTCGTGGCCACACAGGCAGATCTTACCTTTACTGGTAATTTGGAAGGAAGCTGCTTGCTCTTGTCTCTTTCTAGCTGGCCTGGTCTGGGCTTGATGCCTGTTTCTCTGACTAAAGCTAGGTTCTCTCTGTGTGGGTTTTTTATTGGAATCCTGGACCTTCCTTCTAGACATGGAGAAGAATTAAGGGTTTTGGCTCTCTCGGGCTTACTAACTTGCCTTATTTTACCCACTGCCTTGTTTGGAACATGTTTTGGAGGGAAGGCATCTTTGGAGGAGGTGGCCTTTATGGGCAGTTTGGATTTTGGCCTAAGCCCTATCAATTCTTTTTTCTTTTTCTGTTCTTCTGTTACTTTCTGTGTCTCTTTTAGACAGCGTCCTTGAGGTGCCCCTGAAGAGCCTTTGACTGGGTTAGCTTTCTCAGTGGTACAAATGGCTATGGGATGGTCTGGGAGCACTACGTTACTGGCAAAATTATCTGTCTGCATAGTGGATGAATCCAAATTGTTGTTGTTATTAAAATTATCTTTTTGAAAATCAAGCTTTTCTTTTGTCCTAAAGTCTCTCTGGCTATTTGCTGCACTTGGAATCACCGTTACGGTTTCATTTTCTAAGCCCTGACCACTGGAAAGTATAGCTTCTACTTTCTCTGTCCCTTCTCCGGGGCCATCTTTCTTCATGGTCATGGTGGAAGCGGAAATCCCCATTTTGATTGGCGTGCGCAGCTTGGGATCGACTTTGGAAGCGGTGGCCACTGCCGGCGGCTTCTCCGGTGGGCTACTACTGAGTGCTGCCTCCTGACACTCTCCACTGGGCTGAATGGCGGGTTTGTGTTCAACTGCAGTTGCCTCTACTTTTCTCTCTAGGTCTGTTTCTACTGTAGTGTCCCCTGACTGTGGCTGTGTGATGGCAGTGCCCATGGTTTTATCCCCTTCCCCCTTGTCCCCTGACTTCCCTTCAGAAGTATGCTCACCAATCTGGAAAAATTGGAGCCTCTCTTCAACAAAATCCCTCTTGCTCATGTCAATTGCGCCACTGCGAGTCATCTCAAACATCTTTCCTTCATGAAATGGGAAGGGGTTGGGTTCACTAGTTGGGGTACTTTCATCAGTTGGCGTTCTGGCTGGGGTGGTATCTGGGGTTGTGGCTTGAGAACGGTCTTCTACCGCCAGACCAAATGGCTTTGATTCATCTTCCCTTGATTTTGTCTCAAACACTTCATCATCACCTCGGTTATTAGACCAAGGATCAAAATCTAGACTTTTGGTGGCTACTGTCTTGAAAGGGGTTGCAAATTCTTCATCTACCTTGTAGCTGAAATAGGTATCTGGAAACACAGATCTATCGGGATGTCTGCCTTCCAATGTAAAAAACTGGGTCCCTGACTTCTGCTCGGTTTTATCAGGAGTCTTTGCTGATGCTGAGCCTTTGGAGAGTGGCTTTTCTTCCTCAGGTCCTACCTTGCCCTCCTCCTCCTCAATCACTTCAAGCTTACTTTGACTAAAAGAACGGTCAGCTGGCTTTAAAATACCCTCTGTATTCCACACATCTTTTTTGATGTCAATGGTTTGACTTGGGAGCTTCGAATCACTCTCTGTGAGGCCATCATCTTCATCTTGCAGGTCATAGCCATCGAGAGAATCGATTTCAGTTGCGTCTGTGTCATGAGAGAATTCGGCGGTGGTGGCAATGGAACACTCAGTGATGGACTGATCATTATTCCCGTTCTGTGTAACTTCATTTTGTGGCGAATCAAGGCCAACGTCAAGTTCATTTTCCTTTCTAGGGCCATGACTTCCTACCTCTTTCAGAGTGCGTGTCTTTTCAGAACTTTTGGCTTTGGAACCCTCTTTCTGATCATCTTCCACATCCTTCAGCTTGAAAGTGTACTTTTTGATCGGAACTGGTTGGTAGATCGATTCATCATCGCTAGAGTCACTGACATCTGCTCCAGGAGGAACCGGAGAAGGGGGCTGCACTCGGATGACAGGCTCAGCCAGCTGGTATTTGTCATGCTCGTCTTGGAGACTGACTTCCGTCATTTCTACCTCCCTCTCGGGGGAATAAGAGGGCTTCTTATCTGGCTCTACCTGGTCTGCATCCAATGGTGGGGGAGGCGGAAACTCGATATAGGCAACTCTGTTACCTTTGGACCTTTTGGGAGAGTCTTTGTTCAGAGTGTTGGACATTTCTAGGTCAATGGCTGCCACTTGTTTTAGGGAAGTAGACTTAACCTGCTCTTCCTCCTCTGACTCCTCAGAAACCTCAGGGATTGGGCTGGGTTTGCCTGGTATATAAGCTATAAGTGAGTCAGGTGTCTTAGAAGTAAATTCATAACTCACTTCCTCTGAGCTGGGTGTTTCTGGGGTTAAAGGGCTCTTCCCAGAACTGTCTAAGAAGGACACTTGCTCTAAAGTGTCATCTTCTGGGCTCCCCTGGGGAGAGGGGGGCTGTTTCTGCTGTCTGGTGGTAAAGAATGCCCCCCTGGTCTCTTGGACTGTCTTACATTCCTGACTTATTATTCTCTTTACACTTCCTTGCTGTATTTCTTTTTCATATTGTTTTCCTACTTGGACAAAACTAACATAAACAGGCAGAGTCTTTATCTCCTTCCCTCCCTCTGTCTCTGCTAATGGTGCAGCCTTTTCCAATCCATCCATAGGACCGTGGTCAAATAAATCACTGGAGGGAGACTCCTTGCCTGGGCTAAATTCTAAGGAATCGGGAGATTTGGTAGGGGACGTCTCAGTGTCCTCCAGGGGAGGACACAACCCTACATAACTCTGATGCTTGGAGATTTTGCTGATCTCGGAATAAGTGACCTTTTCCTCTTCTACAGAATGGAGCTGATGGGTCTCAAATGTCTCTTTACTCAAACTGGACTGGGGCGACTTGGGGGACAGTTCATATTGGGGAAATTTGGACTGGTCACAGAAACCATCGGGAATGGCAGAGGATGATAACATTTTCCTCTCCTCGGCAATTCGGACCGGGATGTGTGACGCAGCCGTGCCTTCGCTTTTCTGGGGTGCCTGGTCACCAGTCTCAGTGGTACGCCCCCCTTCTTTAACCACAAACTCCCTATACAAAACCTTTTTGGATGGAGATTTTACAGTCATTTCCTTAATTTCGGAGTGAGCTCCATTTGTTAACAATTGGTGTTCTCTCTCCGACACAGACATCAACTCGCTCTTTGGCTCAAGACCCTGATTCTCTGAGTGGTTAACGTGATTTTCTTGTACATCGTGAACAAGTACATGTGAGAGTTTTTCTTTCTGTGCCTTATGGTTAGTAGCCCCTGGACTTTCCCATGTTCTAAAAATCTTTTTGTCCCAAGGTCCCTTAGTTGCCAAGTCTGAGCTCATACTATATGCCAAGTCTTTTGATTGCTGCTCAGAATAATGTTCTGATTTACTTGACATTTCAGTTCTTGGTTTCTCAACATCAGCAGAACCAGCTTCATCTACAACCATTTCACCGTTCTGGGTCTGCTCTCCTTTCATTACTGGCAGTTCCCTTTGCAAAGATGCACATGCATCCACTGGACCCACTGCCTTCTGTGGCTTTTCTCTACCATATACTTGGTGAACGGGTAGCTTGCTTTCCTGTATTTTTTTAACTGGAATTTTGGATGGTCCATCCAGCTTTTTTTCTTCTTGAGATACATCTTTACTTTTTGGGTGGATGCTCTGTTCAAATTTTAACCGGATGGAACTGAGTTTGGATTGTTTGAGCTGGAAGCCAGCTTCAGAAGCTTTGCTCTGTGAAATACCTCCTCTGGGTTCCCCTGGCAGTGTGCTGTCCTCAGTCTCTTTGGACAGGAGCTTCCGCTCAGGACTGCTGGGCAGACTGGCGGCTTTTCTTTCCTCAGCCTTAGGCAAGCCCTTCCCATCACGTCCATGCTGCCTCACTTTACTCCAGTCATCGCTGGATGTCAACGACTCAGTCAGCGGTAACTTCTCAGGGCTGCTGCTGGCCGAGCTTTGAGAAGAAGGGGCATCCTTGACATTCTGGGGGCGAGCCTTTTTCTCAGGAGACTGCAGCTCATCATTCAACTTTTCTGTTTTGTCACGAAAAAACTGGGACACTTCCGTCAGTTTCTCTTCTGCCTCCTTAACGGTCCTGTCCACCCTGTCTTCATATAGCAACTTTTCTCTACCTCTGTCTAATCTGTCCTCAGTAAATCGCATCCACATGGCATGTTTTGGGCTACTAACATCTCCAGAGTAGTGTAACACTGTCACTTTATCAAAATGCTCATCTTTGGACATTTTACCTAGACCATTTTCAGAAACATCTTTATAGATTTTGGAGAGAATCTCTCTTTTAGGGGCAGGGGCTACTTTGTCCCTGGATCGCTTATCAGACCCCTGTAACTCCATACTAAGGGGTACAGCATGGTCTGTAACCGACTCCTCAGTATCAGAGTGAGACACATCTATCTTTTCTGAGAGAAGCATTTTCTCAGCAAACCTGTAAGACTCCCCTCTTAGTTCTGACAACTCATCATCATGGTATTCTATTGAGTGTTGACTTAAAAGCTTCAACGTTTTGTAAGAGTCATCAGACATGAGTTGGGCAGAACTAGGGCGGCTGTCTTCTTCCTGGGACACGGGAGTGTTTACTCTCGAAGACTCCAGGTACGAAGGCAGGGACTCCTCTGCAGTTAGCTCTTCTTCCTCTGGTGGACCCTGCTCCTCTGAACCAGGAAAAGCCTCATGTTTCTCAGGCAGAAAATCTTTTAAGTTAATATCGCCCCGAGATAAGTCTTTCTGATACACAAACATTTCCTTTTCTGGATGCTTTTTGGTCTCTCTAATAATGACTTCAGTGGGTTCGGCTTGGTTACCTTTTTCGATGTGGACTTCTATTATACGTTCCAGTTTGGGTTTCACTGGGCTGTCCCTCTCTGCATGCTGGGGTGGGCTCTCAGCAGCAGACTTGTGCACATCTGATGACACGGCAGACTTATGCTCAAACAGACCTGCCAGTTCTTTGGATGGGTCTCGCCCAGACTGAAAGGCTTTCATGATGTCGTGCACAGACATGGTTTCTTCAATTCTTTCTGAGTTGCCTTCGCTACCCGGCGGTGAATGGTACACCATCCGTGTGGTAGTGGTTATGTGAGTTTCTTCTTTGACACGGACGCCTTTGCCCGTCGCCCGGTTACGGTCCTCCTCTTCTCCATTGGCTTTCATCTGAAATACTTTGACTTTCTCTTTAATACTAGAAGTGGTTGGCTTTGGCTCCAGCTCCATAAAGGGTGGTGAGGGTTTGGGCGACAGGGGCTGTTCTTGGGCCTCAGCGATCTCTCCCGAAGAGGGCTCATAGCTACGGATCACGTGAACCACTTCTGTTCTTGTTTCTGTGATGACCGGAGGGATGGGAACTTCGTGGAAAAGTGGTTTGGGACCCGTACTTTCTGCACTCTGTGGGGCGGAAGGCGTCTTCTCGCTTCTCGTTTCAAAGCCGCTATCTGATAAGGGGCTTTTATCTTGGTCATGCTGAGAGAAATCGTCGGGAGATTCCAAAATGGTGTCAGTACCATAAAAGGAATCTGCAATTTTGCACAATTCTTTTTCTGAGGTGGAAGGTCTCATGGAGGCGGGAGGCATCTTAAGCTTGTGCTCCTGCAAAGCGATAGCTGGCTTCAAAATTCTTTTCTGCCTCTCTTCACCATCTTTCTTTGCATCTTCAAGCTTGTACTTTAAGTTAGTTAATGAGCTACTCCCAATATCATTTGTTAAGTAATCAATTACTTTGGTCAAGTTGTAATCCTTTTCGGACATAGTTTTTGCTTTGATTTGGACCTTTTCTGGTGTGGATGCAAGAGGGCATGGAGCGGCTTGCTGTCTGGCTTCCTTTATTTCTTCTGAACTAAACTCAGTCCAGTCGTCTTCAGGGGAGTGTCCTTTGTCATTTTTGGAAACTACGGATGCCCCTTTGCTTTCTACGCATACGTCCTTCTTCAGTATCTCACTAACTTTGACTAAGTCTTCCTTGACTTTCTCAACTATCTTAAATGGTTCTTCATCATCGATTCTCCCCTCTTTGGTTGGTTCTGGTTGGAATGGTTTTTCCTCAGCCACATCTGTCTGCAGGATAGCGGTCATTCTTATTAGATCCTCCTTCATCTCAGCTACATCTTTTAGTATCTCCTGACTTGAAGATAAAGAAGATGGCGTGGACAGTTTAAGAGCAGAGGGCGCAAGGAACAAGGATGACTTAATTGGGGAAGATGCCCGACTGAAGTGGGGCTGAGGACGTGTCTCTGAAGTCAATGTTTTAATGGGTGAGAGTAGGGCAGCTGCGGATTTTGTAATCGAGGTGGAGTCTGGAAGCTTTTTTAGTGCTGGTTCTGATAAAACATTGACTACAGAGTATACGGGCACGGTTATGGTTGATGACGTTACTGATGAGGTAGTTGCTGATATCGATGACCCCAGGGATGTGTACAGTGCGCTCACAGAAGGAGTTCTTATAGACTGAAAAGCAGATGGTGCTGAAGACACAAAAGACCTGAGTGGGGAGAATGGCATGGTGGTTGCGGTAGAAAACACTTTCTCAACTGTATCAGTGGCTGCACTAACACCGCAGCTAATGGAGTTTGTGGCTGCAGAGATTTTTTCTTGTAGCGTGGCAGTGGCTGAGGCTTTGGCTCCATTAATTAAAGCTGAAGATGATGGATACTTCAGAGGTGAAATAGACCCATTAACTAATGCTACCTCTGCGTGCCCAGTCATATGTTTCACAGGAGAAGAGAGAGAGGATGCCACCATCACTTTGGTGGAGGAAACAGCATCGACTGCCGATTTAGCGGGAGACACCACAGACTTTAAAGGGGAAGACACCAGTGGTGGTGCAGAAGTGATGATAGATTTAAAGGGCAAAGTTGAAGAATACATATTAATGTTGGACTTAGGGGATGCTGGGGGTGTCATGGTAATTGATGACCTCTCCAAAAGAGAGCCGGCTGTGGTCACCGGAGAGGTCCGAGAGGAAAAGGTTGAACTGGATGCCAGCCCTTTTAAAGGAGAGAGAGTAGCCTCAGTTATTGTGGGAGCTCTAACAAGTGACCCAGAAGTGACTTGGAAATTGTAGGGAGGCTGTGAAACTACTGTTTTTATTGGCGAAGAGACTGTCCGGAAGGATCGGATTGGCGATGCCACGTCACTAATGGATTTAACTGAAGAGGTCGTTGAAGCGCCTAAGGTGGATTTGATTGGAGAAGGAGAAGAAACAGACCATATTGACTTTAATGGAGAAGCTGATGGAGTATTTGAAGAGGAACTGGACAAGGAAGTCAAGCCTGACTTGGTTTGTCCCGGCACTGTCATTGGAGCTGTTGTCCAGGACTGATAAGGTCTCGTAGGAAAGAATGGCTTGTATGAGGAGCAAGTGACGGGTAGGGATCTCGTGGCTCCTGCACTCCGTTCAACTGTTTCTTAAATTTTAAAATCAAAATCAAACATAAAAATCAACAAAAATGGTTGAAAAACAGAGAGACCAGAGAAGAAAATTGGTCAGTAAATTTTGTAAATATTACAAAAGCAAGTACAACTGTTTGTATGATTCAGAATGGGAGAGGCAAAAAGAATGACTGAGAAAAAATTAAGGAAAAAAATACTCCACAGATTCATAACTGATCCAAAGTAAAAGATACAGAAACATAGAAAAATAAAGAGTGATGAGAAATCAAAGACAGAAAGCACGCAGCAACCAAATGGGCCAAAAATGGAAAAGAAAACCCAAAGAAAGGATCCGTGGATGAAAAAAATAATCAGAACCAAAAATTCTTCTCTTACTTCCTATTGACTTTCTCATACGCTAGTTTTGAAATCATACTAGCCGTCCCATTTTGCCTGTATGTTTGTGCAACCAAAAAATTATCATTTTAGTAATTTAGAATGTCCTCCCTTTGGCACCTTTTAGCGGCATAGATTGCATCTATTTAAAACAACATAAACTCGTGTAGGTTGACAGAAGTATCTAGAAAACTTTGTCAAAAGCCACTCAAAGCCTACTTCATGCAGAACCCAAGATATCTTAAGTGACAGGCAACTGATGTGCAAACTGTGAAGCCACTGGAATTCAAATCTTTATCTCCCATGCACAATTCGGTTATGCTTCACACTCATAAAGCCAATAAGAGCAAGAAAGTTTCTGAATTGGAATTTAAAAGAAAAAAAAGGAATTTTTTTGCATCTGTTTTTGTTCCCATGCAGTATATTCCTTTTATTTGGTTAAAATAAATAAACTTTAAAAAAATAACATGAAATGGCATAAATAGCAGGTGTCACACTTGACAAATGGAAAAAAAAATATGACTCGTGATCAACGAAAGCAAGCAGAGCAAAAACATTGGGATCATGCACAGTATATCATGTCAAAAACAAGCAAAGGATGAATACAGTTGATATGCCATATTCTGTGCATCATCTATACACTCCAAAAATATTCTGCAAGAGGCATTTTAAAAGAAGAGTACACTTTTTCCATGAAAAGTGGTGTCCTGGTACCTTTTGAGATTTCTAGAAAATCCAGTATCTAATACTGTGGATTAAAAATGTCTTCCAGTAAGTCTCCCCATTTCTAAAGCCAGCGTCACCTCGGAGTTCATCTAAGATAGTTATCTTAATGTTATCATTGTTGTTACTGTGACTTTGGTAATCCTTCACTTTAACTTCTCAAAAGGTATCATAAGGGAAATACAAAAGCAACAAGGTTGGTTTCAACATTTTTAATCACCTAGAGTGAGTACGTTGTACTTACTTATCCTCTTCTCCCACCCCCACCAGATCTACCAGTTGCAAAGGTAGTAAAGAACTCTAGAATCTTTTCAGAAGACAGGCTTGATTCCCAGACCGTCCAAAGCCTGCAGGCCATGATGGCTGAAGAGACACCCCCTTGGGGAGAGAGGCCACGTCACTAGTCTTCAGGCAACAGGGTCAAGATCTAGCAGTGAAGTTGGTGAGCTCAGTGAAGGTCAAGGTTGACCAAGCCCCCAGCCTTTCTATGTCTATAGCTTGATACATCAGACCAAGCTCCCAACAAGGACTTGAATCAGTTGCCAAGAAGTTAATGTTCTAGTTCAAAGTTCATCAAAGTCTCACTTCCAAAAAACACCAGCTCAGAATAAGATTGAAATGCGAAGGGCAAATGGAAGGCTCCTCCTCTCTTTATGTTCCTCTTCATGGTGTGCCCGTGTCAATCAATGCTACAATCCACTTCTTGGATTAGCAGCTACTCCCACAAGGGTGAAGATGTTCATTCCTAGTATACATTTAAATTCAAATATTCAGAAAACATTCTTTCTGCTGCTTTCATCTTACTCTTAAGAAAGCTGGAAGAACTAGGGAAGAGCCAACCTTAGAATGGGGACCCCTAATACTCATGCGATACTCCCACAACTATACCTTCCAACTCTCTGGGGAATATGATGAGTTAGTGGTAAGTAAATCATCTGATGTAAATACCAAGATGGTGGGTTTTGAAATACTTTGGGTTTAAAGAGGAAGGGATCTTTTGGGTGTGACCTCAGTTCTGTAGACACTGGTTTTTTAGACACCACTGCTTGGAATTAAGTCTCGTTTATGTGAATAGTAGAGGCTGGAAATGTATTTTTGATTAAAAACATTTTTGCTTTGGAAAATGAAGTCCGGTAAGCCATTTCTTGTCTCCTGCTTTCCTCTAGAGCAGTGGTTCTCAACCTGTGGGTTGCGACCCCTTTAGGGGGTGGAACGACCCTTTCATAGGGGTCACCTAAGACCATCGGAAAACACATATTTCCAGTGGTCTTAGGAACCGAGACACTGCTCTTCTATTGGTCTCCAGGTGGGTCTGCGCACATGCAGATACGCCCACGAATGAGTATTAAAGGGTTGCGGCATTAGGAAGGTTGAGAACCACTGCTCTGGAGGACATAACACACTGATTGTGCAATATAATGGTTAGAACACAGTCCTAGGAGTGAGAAAACCTGCTTTTGGGGTCAAGCTCTTGGGTCTGAATCCACTGGGGCACACTGGGCAAGGCACTTCTTCTTTCTAGGGATGTGGCTTTCAAAAATAATTTGTATAATGAGGTCGATGGGCGAGCTGATCTCAAAGGTACCTTCCTACTCTTCTAGAATCCCTTCCAGGCCCAACAGGTCCCTTCTGATGCTGTCATTCTACATTCTAACGTCCCTTCCGGCTCTGAATTCTGCTTTCATGACCCTCCCAGCCCTGACATTCTATGCTCTAAGGGCCCTGTCAGCCTTCATAGTCTGTGCTCTGAGGTCCCTTCCAGCTCTGTCAATATACGTTCATTCTAAGGTTCTTTCCACCTCTAACGTCCTATGTTCCAAGGCCATTCCTAGCTCTGACATTCTCTGTTCCCAAGGACTCTTCCAAATCTAATCTCCTAAAACCCTGTGGTTGGTAAGATAGTTTTCAATTCTTTGTGTATTTGGAAAAAAACAGAGCTCTGGCCCTAGAGCCAGCTTGCTGTGGCAGTAGGAGGCTCAACGGACTTGGAGATACAGAGGAGCTGTGTTCAAGTCCCACTCTTCCTACATCCTGGTGTGACCTTGGGCAAGTGAATTCACCTTTCTGATTTTTAGTTTCCTGATTTGAAAAAGGAGGAGAGCTAGAACTAGGGAACCTTTAATGTCCAACCCCTCCCACTTGATGGCTATGATTTCATACAGTAAGATGCACTTTCTTTTTCTTTTGATCTATCCTTACCCACTCTTTTCTCCATCCCTGACAGCTCGTCCTTTACCATTCTCAACACACAAAAACTTAGCTGCCTCGATTTCCTGCATTGAGAGGGATTGGTTCTAAGTATATAGCCAAAGGTGAACAGCATGAGCAGCACTTCCCAGCAGGTGGGGAAATTAGTGGGCAACGCCGCCGGCCAGCCAGAGATCCTTTGAAACTTTTCTTTCCTGACCTGTACCAGCCTGTAGGTCATGCATGACCGAGCCTCCCAGCCCTCTGGGATCCCACTCTACGGTGACCCCTGAAAAAGCTGAAAAGCCTAAAGATGTTGCCTGAGGGATACCAACTAGGTACTCTGTCAGGGCTATCACGAAATGGCCTAGGAGACAGATTAAAAAGCAGGCGGAATTTCATATAATTATTGGAGTTGCAATGAATAGTTGTGATGGTAGCTGAACAACAGACCTGGACTAATTCTAGGGCTCAGAGTATTTCGAGAGCTTGTCAGGAAACTGGAAAATGAGGTAAGCTTTTTTGAGGAAACAAGGCCAACAAACTGGTCCTTCTTCCTTCTCCCTTGACTGTGGAGGCTTCCTTCCTACAAGGAAACCAAACCCCCCAAGATGACACGAGAGGAACATCTGAACTGAGATGCCCATCAGCATCTTAGGAGTCCTTTTGGTTCTAGCTGATAGTTCTCGGCTTTCAGAACAACAACGTTCATAAGATCTTTCCCCATCACTTTTCTGCTTTCTCTGAATTCAAGTGGGAGGGTTTGTCATTCCCCCTAGAATCCGTATTACACTCACTTTTATCTAAGAAGGCTACTTCTGTCCCATGCTTGGCCTAGACCTGTGCTTTCATTTGTAAAGTGTAGATGGCTTCCTGCTGTGTGATCTCTATTCTTGGGGAGTCTCCTGGGGGCACAGAGAGGTTTAGGTATCTTGCTCAGGGTCACATAAGTAGGCTTGGGGTCTTCTCTAAACTCTGAGGTCTGTTCTCTATCCATGATCTAGTATTACATGGTAAGCTCCAGGACATCAGGGATTCTTTTATCTCAGGTTTGTATTCCCCCGCCCCACAATCCAGTCTCCCAGCTCTAGCACAGAATTTTGCACAAAGAATTTGAGATTCATCAAATTTGATGGCTGATACTTCTAATTACTATTTTTTGTACACGTGCATAGTTTATCTCCCCAGTTAGTCTACAGGTTTCCTGAGGCCTTATTTTATGTTTCGTTCCCATTCTCTAAAGGATAGGTATTAGTGAAGTGTAAAGAATACTAGACCAAGAATCTGGAGATATGGATTTTTGTCCAGTTATCAGCATTGGCAGTGGCACTTTGGACAGTTCACTGACTTCACTGGTTTCAACTTTCTTCTCAGTAAAATGTGGGGCTATGTGATCTTTGGGTTCCTTCCAGTTCTACTAGTCTATGTGTCAGTGAGGGGGGAGGTTGAAAAATATTTGATAGAATGATTGATCCAATCAAGTCAGCCCCTTCTGAAAGAAGTGAATGCAAAGGGAACACTGGCACAGCCATCCAATTATAGCTGAATTCTACATGCACTAATGGGTTTACTGGCTGGTTAGGTAACCTCTACATGAGTCAAGGGATGGTGGTGGAAGGTGTCAAAGGACCACAGAGACAGCCCTCAAAAGAATAAAGATTACTTTACAAAGATGACAGATGCCCAAATGAACTGAAGGTATTACTGAAAATGCATTGGAAGGTTAGATAACAAAGGAATGAAAAGCTAACTCTTGGGGAAGAAACACAATAGCAGATTCAACATGGAACATCTAGGGAACTGATGTTATTACAAGGAGAGGAAATGGGAAAGTCAAGGGGTAGAAGATTGTAGAAAAGATGATCATAAATGGGCTATTAAAACCTAACTAGGAATGAAGGAGAAGAAAGATATCCGACTACTCACTACTGTTGTGAATGCATTTCAAGTAAGTGACTGAGAAGAAACAAAAACAATGATGGATCACCGCTGTTTAGCACTTTCAAGGGTGCCTGAGGTCTTCTCTAGTTCTAGACCTATGATCCCAGGAACAAAATGGGATCAGAGTGTCATAATTTGACAAAGAAACAATGGATCTTTTGGATGGAAGAACAGCTCAAGATGACCTCTTTTAAAATTTGACTTTGGAGTAATGAACTAGCTAAAATCCTCCCCACTCCCATCCCAACCCAAACTCTTACAGCAAAGAGTTTACAATTTATCAAAGGATTTTTCCTTCAGAAGTTTTCTCATTCATTTTGTGTTTCCAAATGACACCAAGAATTCAATGAATATAGAAAAAATGTCTCTTCTTATAAAAGTTCATATATATTACTAGTAAATATGTTAGGAAACTCACTCATTCCAGGCTCAGTCAAGTAGCTATAGCGCTTACGTAGGGCCAAAGATGCAAAGCTCTGGCGACGGTCTGCTTTCTCCGTCTGCAAAAAAACCAAAAAGTTAAAAGTAAATTTTTCCTTTTCCACTGAGTTTCCTTGTGACATTTAAAAGCAATGAAATGCACTTACGATGATGTCATTTAACTTAATATTTATCTCTACTTTAGCTCTCTGTAATTAAACATTTTAGTAAACCTACAAAGCTCCCCCAAAGACTCTTCCTCCTTCCTCCTCCCTCTTCCCTCCTCCCAAAGAGCAAAGGAGCATTAACACAGAACACTACGAGGAATTACAAAGAGACAGAAAACATGACAGACTGGATCTTAGGCTGAGGAGGATCTTTTTCAGACTCAGTGTCTCCTAAAAGCGCATATGCCACAAGGGAAACTTGCTTTAAAAGACTACAATAATGCACCAATTAAGGAAGGCATGGAAGGAGTTTGTTCTTGGCAGAAAATGAGGAGATGCAAATTTGAAAGGGTCCTGATATTTTTATCAGGAAAACATCAGTTGTATCTCTGCCCACTGGATACTGTCATTTATGATTCTGATTAAGTGTTGGGTTTTTTAAAAAAAAGAATTCCACTGGCAGGATCAACTCTGTTATCTCTCCCCACACTTGGCACAGTAGGAGTGAAATAAAGGTCTGTGGTATTTGTTACACTGAGCTGTAGTGTTAACTTGGGGAGAACTATAAGAGCCTTCGGGAAGAACTAAATCAAAACCTAAACCTTGGCTAGATGGGTGTGTACGTATCTGTTTGTCTACACACATGCATCTGTACACACACAGAGGTAGGTGGATCATTTTTATCTAGAACTATGAAATCAGTGGAACAGTCAATTCCATAAGGAAATTCCCTCAAGGCAAAGTGCTCTGGCCTGGGTCACGCTGGCCAGCGTGTCTGAGACTTAAACCCAGCTCCTGCTGATTCAGATTAACACTCTTTATCTACTCTTCTATGATATCTCTGAGATATACATGTGTGTATATATTTGCATGTATATATGCACCTATGTGTATCTGTATATAGACATGTATGTGTATCAATATGTCTTATCAATATCTATATATACCCAATCTATCTGTGAAATACACATTTAGTTATATCCAGGATAAAGTAATTTTATAGGTTGGAAGGTATCTCAGAGGTCACTTTGTCCAAACCCCTCATTGTACGGATAAGGAAATAGGACCAGAGAGTGGAAGTGATTTTTCTAAAGTCACATAAAGTGGCATCTGAACACAGGTCTTTCATCACCTAGTCCAGTGCTCCTTCCATCAACTGCTTTCCAAACTCCTTCCAAACTGTAACTGTCTCTTAGTTGGATGGAAAATACTTTTTATCAACAGTCAGTGAATAAACACTCACGGCTCTGGTATGAACCTGGATTTTGTGGATAGAGACTCTGCCCCACTCCAAGTTAACACCATAATGAACTCTCATATATTTATGCTGTACTAAATACTGGGCTAATATGGTAGAAATCTAGCTGATGCAGCACATAGGAAAGAGTCCCATTGGAAATTTCATGTTTTTGTATCATGTGAGCTCCTTTTTCTTTTTAATGTTAGTATAAATTGGCTAGAGCAGCCTTTTAATAAAAGCTCTGAGAGAGTTGTAAAAACACATTTTTGCATAAGGGGACAATTCTGTATGGAAATATACTCAAAATATGCTGTCTCTAAAATTAAAAGTCAGGCCAAAAAGACACAAACCTAGACCCTAGTTTTATCAGATTCCCACCCTTCAGCTTCCTGATGCTTTTCTTAAATTGCTTTCAATTCTATTCTACTTCTGATAAAATAAAAACAGAAGTGGTCATATTACCTCATCATCTGGATCTGACTCTGTTTCCTTTGGGTCCCAAGATGCATTGCAGAGACAAGGAATATTATAATGGGCAGCAGGGAAAAGAATATCAGGATATGAAGAGGACTGAGCAGGGAGTACAAAAGGCAAGCTGGTTTATAAGCAAAGCAAATCCAGAAAAGCCAACACCAAGAAACTAGAAACTGCACACCCACAGCAAACTAACTCGGGATGCTACTGAAAGCATTAACAGAAGCACGAGCAGCAAACAGAAGACCAGGTCAGAACAATCACAGGGATCCAACATCACAGTCACAAGAATTAAAGCCTTTCTCCACACAAAGACGAATAAAACTGGAGTTTGGGTCACTTGAATCATGTTCCAAAGCAAGTCATTCCATGGCTAACATTTCAAGGTCCTACTTCCTCAAGACTAGCAGGGGGGGTGGCGGGAGGGAAGGAGGGTGTCACATGAAGCAAAGCAGGAAGAGATACCTTTTTATGTGCTGGAAGGGTAATATTTAAGTTGCAAACAGCTGTTTGGGGCAATCCTTTTGTAGTCTTTGGCTCTTTCAGAAACGACAATCGACCACAGGGCTCTTGGCTCGTGTCTCTGATCTAGAAGAATGTGTGTAGTAGACCATTACTAAAAGATAGATCGTTACCAGGGTGGATGTCCACGTGGCAGTTGAACATGTTGGGTTGGAAAGGATCTCTGGAAAGACCCCCTTTTTTCAGAACCAAAACCAATGAGAGTAACAATTATATGATGCTCATCTCCTTCCTTTAGTATGTTTTTATGCCTCGTCTTATGGCATAATTTACCATTTAAGACCCCCTTTTTAAAATGTGGAATGAAAGGAGAATGGTAGTTATGATGAAACCAAGACAGCCTTGTAGATTCTGTAAGATTCAGAATATCTAAATACCTATCTAGACATTGAATTGGTTATCTTGGGCCAAGCTATAGACTCTATATCGTGCAGTTTATATATATTTTTCTTCAAGACAAGGCACACAGAATTCTTTTCCCTAATTACTGAACTTAAGAGATGTGAGTTTGTCCATCAACAATTTGGGCGTTACCGAAAAGGTGGCAGTAGCTGCTGAAAATTTTGAGCCTGGCCATTCACTAAAACATCTTCCATGAGAAAAGGGCAAAGTGTAGTGCTGCAGTACCGTTTATGGTAGATGAGACCCATCATAAAGAATCAATAGAACATCTCTCCCTCCTCTAAAATGGAAACATTTTTCAATCAGAACACCTCTACTGGGGTTGGCTCACCTTGACTGAAAATGGCAGCCTATTCTCTTTGAAAGCGTAGAAGTTAAAGACTAACTGGTGTCCTCCTTTGGTGAGGGGAGCCAGATTCCCATAGCAATCGACATAAATGGGCTTTCCTTCCAGGACCTAGGTTAAAACAAAACCAAAGTTAATCTTTATTCTTTCAGTTTATATCTCTTGTGCCAATCACAGGGCCTTTGCACATCGTAGCCAAGCAATTAAAAAAAAATCAAACTGAATCAAAGAGGGAAACTGAGGCTTGGAGGAAAACAACCAAGATTACACAGTAAGTGTCAAAGTTGGGATTAAAACCCAGGTCATTTCAGTTTAGTCACAGGCCCAGATCTAGAGTGGGAAGGGTTTTTAAAGGTCATTGAGTTCAATCCCTTTACACTGGAGATGGTGAAACCAAGGGAAAACGGGGCTAAGGGACTTGCCTACTAGCCCTTCCATCACATCATAATGATTTCCTTGTGACAACCCTGAGAAGCAGGTACTGTCAGCATTTTTTAACCCCCAATTTACAGATGGGGAAATAAAGGCTCAAAGATATTAAATGATTTGCCCAAGGTCACCCCGCTAGTGAGTGCCCATTCTACGACTGAAACTCAGATCTGCTGACTTTACAACTCATTCTGCCAGTGCTAGGTTTAACTCAAAAACATCCTACTAATAATAGATAATAAAGCATTCTCCATATAGAAAGATGACAAAACAGACCAACCAGAAAAAAACACTTTTATCCATTCAGAATAGGTTCACCCATGTTCTCAGGGATGAGAAATAAGCATGAAAAATACCCAGCCATTCCAACCAAAACTACGTCCTCTGGGAGGCTTTTCTAGGAGGGATCATGGTTCACTTAGCAACCATTCCCTGCTAACTTCTGTGCCCCCACTTTCACAAAGACCTGCATTTCTAAGGTGAGGAAGAAGAGAGTAGTTACAAATATGGCTTATGGCCTAGAACAGAGCAAAGCAAGCTATCCCACAAAGAGGTGGAAGGTTTAATGACTTTGGCCTTCATTAGTATCATGGCTGAGATCTTGGGGGGCAGATTAAAAAAAATGAGCCCTATACAAGAACAGACAATAAGGTCACTTTTGTTCCCTGCCACTGGAGGCCTTCAAGTTAAGGTTTGACATTGACTTGTCATGTTCTTTATAAGGGTTCCTAAGTGACCTCTGATGGCCCTTACAGCTCTGTGATTCTCTATTTCTATAATTCTGAGTTAACAGCCCCTGATGGTCAGTTATGCAATATCATTATCTGCCCACTATATGGCAGGCACTCTGCTAAGCACGAATGTGTCAACATACACAGAAAGCATTCATTTTTAAAGAGCATAGGAATAATTTAGTAAAAATAATAATAGGAAACATTCATAACCCTTTAAGGTTTACAAAGGACTTTACACATATTATTTCATTTGAAAACAACAGGAAATATGGTATAGTGGGAAAAGCATTGAATCTGGAACCAAAGGATAACCTCTGCACTATCTGAGTGACCTTGGGCAAGTAATGTGGCTTCCCTGGGCCTCACTTCCTTCACTGTAAAAAGAGGGGAGTAGACTAAGGTCTCAGTTTCATCATGTGTAAAATGAAGGGTCCTGTCCTGCTCTGTCTATGAGGCTCTGATACCATGATTCCAATTATTCACATCTGTATTTTAAAAGACTGCCCCTTCCCCAAAGTCTAAAGTCTTTGTATAAACAGATTCCCTTTTGGGGAATGGGGACCCACCTCAATATCTTTGCTTCTTGCCACTTCCTCAAAATTTTCCTGCTGCTCCAAAGTTTTGTCCACTTTATCATCTGTCATGCAGAAGCAACGTAAGGAAGATTCCAAAGGATCGTTCGTTTTGGCAAAAACCACAAACTTGGCCATGTATGGGACACATATTAATTCCCTATAAAGCTGAGTAGCTAACCCAACGGTTTCCATAACTTGATGGCAATCCGCAAGCCAAAACCTAAATGAGTCAAGTACAAGAGCCACAGAAATGGAGTTAGTAAATGAAGAATCTGATCTTCGAAAATATCTCCATGCTTTTAAAATTAGGAAAATGTAACAGACAATTCTAGAAAATAATTGTGCACTGTGGGCAAATACCAACTTGATCATAAATGGGACAGAGAGGAAGTTATGTTTAATCAAACACAAAACCATCCCAATAATATCATTAAGGAAAAGCTGGAGATTCTGTCTTCTCTCTTTTCTTTCCTATTATAGGGCACTATAATAATTTTATTTTAAAATTTTGAAAGTTTCTAAATTTCTAAGTTTCTAAAATCATCTTTTTCGAATGAGTAAGGTTTTTTCTTTATTTCTTATTCCTAAGATGTGTAGCTCCTATCAAGAAAATTCAGAATTCTGGGATTTGGCCCCATCACCTAAAACTTAAAATCACATATCACGACTAAAGAGCACAGCACTCTCCCCTGTAGACCCTTTATTTTACAAAGATGGCAGCCATACAAGGACTGTAATACTGGGGGGCCAATCTCAGTGCTTTCAAGTAATCTGTATTTTCATACCTGGCTGAAACATTGGTTGTAAAAGAGACAGAGTCCTTTATGAATGTCAATGGCGTGGTTCCTGTGATGTCTTCCCATTGCGCAGGTGATGTTCCCCCTGAAAAGATGAATGACAAAGTCCTTAGCTTTGTAGCAGGGTTATATAACTTCATTAACTTACAGTTTTTATTAATCCTTGTTTCCTGTCTTCCCCCTCCCACCTCATGAAGTCAAAGTTATTTGAAGACACTGGGGGATCTGTTCCCTCCCACCTCCCCACCCCAAATGTCACTGCAGTGCTAGTCACACTGTAATCAGTCTATTATAGTCTCCTCCTTATTACAGTAGAGCCTGAGAGGGGCTTTATGACCAGGGCTAGAAGAAAACAGTAATCCTTACGAATTGTTTGAGCACTGAGGCAGCTAGGTGGTAAAGTAAATAGAGTGTTAGATCTGGAACCAGGAAGACTTGAGTTCAAATCCAGCCTCAGACACTTACTAACTACATGATAATTCACCTAACCTCAATTTTCTAATCTGTAAAATGGGGATAATACTGACACCTCTTTCCCAGGATTGTTATGAGCATAAATTAAAGTGCCCTGAAACCCTTAAAATGCTATCGATCTGCTAACTATTATTGTCATTTTTGTTGTAGTTGTTAATGGGTTGCTACATGGGGACCTTGTACTGATCATATATGACGTCCACAACAAAATGCTTTCCCACTATACCTTTTACTTTACAAAGATGGTAGCCGTATGAAAACCCTACTGTTGCTTACTGCCTGAGAACAAATATCAATGTTCTTATTGAACTCAGAGACTTGTCACTTTGGAAGGACAACATGAGGGAAGAAATGAGAGACCACAACAAGTTAAACCAATTAGAAGGCCATTATAATAGTCTATATGATTAGTCAGGATGACCAAAAGTGGGATGTTGTATGAAAACAGGGGGAGCAGAAGGTAGAGATGTGAGCAATTTCATGGAAACATGACCAAACCAACAAGACCAGGCCTTCGGACTCTACAACAAAGCACGGGGACTCTCCAGTGTCTTGCAACAACATTAAGCTTCCCTGTAAAGCACCCAGAAGAGTGAATACTGTATTGAGTCAGACCTGTGATGCTGCAGAGAAGGCGCAGATTGGGCGTGGTATCTCCTTTGTAGCCATTGGCTACGCCTTCTCCTGACGGGGGAGGAACAGGAATGGTCATTGTTATTGGTTTATGGAACTTCCTCCTTCTTGGCTCCACCGTGACGATCGGACTAAACGTTGCTTTATTTCCAAGGATTTTCTTTACAATTTCTTCTGGAACAGGCTGAGCCTAGACACAGAGAAAGGATATTATACAAATGAAGACGCCGTTTGTTAATCAATCCTAATGTCTGCATCTTCCCCAACTTTCCTTAAAGGGAAGGAGGAAAGATCGCTTTCTAATTGCTTTGTTTTGGCAGGGAAACAGAAGGGAAACAAGACCTGTGATTTCCCTGCTAATGCAACCTGTTCTTCCATTTAAAGTCTTTGAGTTGAGGAGAGGTTAAGTGCCTTGCCCGGGCTCACATGGCCAGTATATGATTAAAAGCAACTTAGTCTTTGTGACTCCCTACCCACTATACCATACTGCCTTTCTTTTGGTAACAGACCAGGGAAAATTAGGTTGAACACCCAGAGACAACCTATCTATTTGCTAATTAACCTAAGCTAGTTTGTGAATCAGATAATTTGAGAATGGGGCAGAGATGGCTTGTTCCACGGTTTCTGCAGTGTGAAGGGTAAACATGATACTGAGGTTTCATAAGACACCTTATGAATGGTTTTTGTGACTTTTAGGCCTTTTAAATATGCAGGACGTCTCAAATGTATCACAAGGACAAGTTTTACAAGCGGAAAAATTAAGACATTCATTCAGAGGTAAAGGAACTCAAAGCCTCTCAGATTCTCGGTGGGTGAAATAGAATTCCTGTCTACCAAATCTAGCTTCCTCCCTCTGTCTTCTCTTCCTACTTTGGCAAAATCATTGTAAACATTCGATTCTAGGACAATGTAACGAAGCTTCTTATCAATGAAAGTGTAAACTTAAGCAGTTTTCTTCAATTCTCTCGTCACTGAAAATTCCCCAAATTATTTGTTTTCAAATTTGTTGACAGAAACAAAGTATGGCCGGTATGTAACAAGTGGAAATTGATCTGACTCATAAAATGAGCAGGAATTCATAATGATAATTATTTTTAAAAGTTTTGTTAATTAATTTCTCTATTAGGTCAGAAAGAAATTTTAGCTTCCTTAACTGGAGACATACAAGAAAAGCCATTCTTGCCAATGAGGTCTTTCTTGATCTTGCCAGGGCAGGGGCAGGTAGTTCTGTCATAGCCTACTAAAATTAACCCTGGCTTAGAGAGTATCGATGTTGTATCTACTTCAGCTTGTACACAGGCTTTCTTCCAGCAACATGCTCTTCTTGAGGGTGCAGAGGCATAGTGGACCATTTCATTTGCGCCTTTGTATTTCCAGTACCACGATGCCTGCTACATAGCAGTCTTTTAACAAAACCTTGTAGATTGATCAATACTTCTAATTAGTTTTCTAAATCAAAAAGATTCAACTTGGTTTGGATAGAAACCAGAATTTCTAGATAATTTAAACAAAACCCAAATGGCAAACCGTTGCAGTATCTTTGCCAAGAAAACCCCAAATGGGGGCACAAAGAACTGGACACACCTGAAATGTCTGAACAACTGAGCTTTCAAAGGTTAGTCTCTTGACTGTCACCTAGGGCATAACAGAAAACATACTTTACTGTTCTGAAAGGTTCCACACTTTCTCATCAACACTTGGGCTGCAGCTTCATCACTGTTCACTGGAAGCCAAGCAACAAAGGAGCCCCAGAACAATCAATATTAAGCATCGTATAAGGTGCAGGGTATAGACAAAAGTGAACCCGATGCTGCCCTCAAGGAGATGCATGCAAGAAACCACCAATCTCTCTTGTATGTTTAATGCCTACATGAGGTTTTTTACTGGGCTCCCCAACTGCTGAGAGGCAGCAGCAGGCCATGTTGAGTGGAAGGTCAGTCTCTGGGCCCAAAGAGCTGGGTTCTGCTCCCACTCTGACACATACTGGCTGCGGGAACCTGGGCAACCTCTCAGGGCTCCAGGCAACTTAACTTCCTAGTAGTCTAAGATGCTGATCTACACAGGCAGAGGTGTCCTCACCTGGAAGTCCCTTTTACCAATGAAAGCACAGACCTATTCCCATCCCGCATGAGCTAGAGGAGGCACCTAAGTGGCACAGTGGAGAGACAGAGCGTCTGACTGGAATCAAAGGACCTGAGTTCAAATCTCTGCCTCAGACAATTGCCAGCTATCTCACTGTGGGCAAGTCAGTTAACCTTCCTGCCTCAGCTGGCTCATTTGAAAAAATAAGAACACTCCCCCTCGAGGCTGTTGTGAGAATCTGAAGACATAGCATGTGCAAAGAGCTTTGCAAGCACACAGCTATCAATTCTACTTAGTATTATTATTATTTACTAGTATTGCTTCCCCCCAGAATTACTTCATATCTACAGCGTAGATGCTGTCTCCCCTGACGGAATGAAAGCTCTGAGAGGGCAGGAATTGTCTCATTTTTGTCTCCATCTTGGAGGCACCCAGCATGATGTCTGGCACACAGAATAAATGCTTGGAGATTGACCAGTTTTCCATACAGAACTTCAGATTAAATACCTGTAGCACCCCACAACTTGGCCTTAGGACTTAATAAGGAGACACTACACTCTCAGGGAGGAGGAGCAGTGACCGCTTCCAGGACAATCTATCACAACACAATATGGGTGCACGTGCACCAGGGTTACCTGGAGCCCCACGCGGATCCTCTTGGTCAAAGCACCCTCAGGAAAGGATGCTTGAACCAGGGGCACGGTGGTGCTGCTCAGGATTCCCCCTTCTGGACCGATCTGGTTGCTCTCCTGCTTGATCCGCGAGACCACTGCGAAATACTGGGGAAAATCCTTCGTGATAATCCTGCAGATGCGCTTCTTTCCCAGCTCTTCGGGGCTGTCCAGCTCTGAAAGAATAAAGGAAATAAAAAAAAAATTGGAGGTCACCAAGCTAGAAGAGAGCTCAGAGATCTTTAGTGCAAACACCTCTAAAGCATGCTATAGAGAGCCTGTGTGGCCAATTCCATAACCAAGAGGCACAGGACCCTGAAGCAAGGTACCACTTTGTGAATGAACCATACTGATCTCTCACCCCCTATGTCATCCTGACCTGCTAAAAGGATGGATGAGGCAGGAGGAAGGGTCAATGGTAAGAGTGCTAGCTTTGGAGTCAGAGGGGCCAAGTACAAATGTCAGCTCTATCACTTACTAGCAGCATGACCTTGGGCAAGTCATTTACTTTGCTGCTCTGGTCACTGGTTTTTTCCCCAAAGAATAAGGAGTTAAACTAGGTGACTCCTAGGGTAATTTCCAGCTCTGAGTCTATGAACCCTGCCTGGAGCCTATAAGAAAGGCTCTGGGGCCACAGTGAAGAAGGTCTAAGGACTTGAATGAATATCTGAGACTATTTCTCTAACTAAATTTCAAAATCTAAATTAAATAAAGATGACCGTAGCCTATCATAAAGCTGACACGTAAGATTGTCATCCTTTAACTATGGCACATTATATGGTATGTCCAACTGGGAATCAGGAAGACCTGATCAAGATTCACTCTCATTCCTGCCTAAGATACAGTTTACTAGGTTCACCTCTCAGCCTCAGTTTCCTCATCTGTAAAACATGAATGACTGCACCTATACTTCACAGGGTGCTTGTGAAGATCAAATGAGACCCCTAAAGCATCCTGCAAACCTGAAAGTGCTAGGTAAATGATAGATTTTATCATTATCAATGCAGTATCAGATTCTAGGTCTCATGAAAAGATCAGAGTTCTCAGTTTTAATGAATGCTTGTCAGTCATCAGACCTTAAGGAGGAATGATCAAATTCATTTTAAATTGTGATCTAAACTTGTTTTGATCCATTGCTTGAGGCAAGCGGGGAAAGTAGCTGGACAGCTCTGTGTCTCTGTCTCTCCCTCCCTTTCACCCCATCTCTGTGTCTGCCTCTCTGGATTATTTACAGATTATAGCTATAGAGTTGAAAGAAACCTTGGAAATCAGAGTCTAGAAGTTAAGGGACTTGGCTAAGGTCACATAATTATTAAGCAGCACTGTAGGGATTCAAGTCAAAATCTTGCATCCCAATGCCTAGCATAGTGCCCGACACTCAAAAAGACAATAACGGAACCTACATCTCATAGACTTGTAGGAATCAAAAGAGGTGACACAGATAAAACACTATCCAAATCCAGTGTTCTTTCCACTATACCATGCTGGTCCTTCCTTCCTTCATCCTTTTATCCATCCCTCCTTTCTGCTTCTGTTTGTTCCTCATTTTTCTGTTCTGATTAATCCTGTCTCAAGTCTTCTCCTGTCCCAAAGGAAACTGGGGGCAAGTCTTCCCTTGTCCCAAAGGACAGAATAGGAAAATAAGAGAATGCTGGGTTGACCTGAGAGTTCATCAGAAAAGGAAGCTGAAAGCATGTTCTGGGCCAGAGGAAAAAGGAGAAGTCCCAGAGAGGGCTAGGTTCTGGAACGGATAAATAATAGGAAAGAAAAGAGCCAGACAGAAGCAGTGACCAATATCAGATTGATTTATTAGAAATCAAAAAAAGGAAACTGGCATGAATTAGATAACCACAAAACAAGAGCGGTCATAAAGAAAAACACTGTCTTGAATAGATGGAAAGATGGTGAACAATGTGATTAAAGGGTGATGGGGAGAAGGAGTATAATACAGAAGGGCTGCTACACCAACCAAGAAAGAATTAGGGAAAAGACAACTGGTGTGGCCCAAACCAGATTAAAATGTAACAGGGAAATACAAAAATTAATAAAATAAAATAGACAATAAAACACAAATAATGCTACATTTTGGAGCTAAGTCAATAGGCAGCCCACAAGAGTCCTTACGGAGGAATGACGGGGCTATATTTCTATCTGAATTTGTTGCTGCTGATATAGGGTCACTTAGAGTGGTGAGTGACTACACTTTAGCAATAACTTAAAAGATCTCATTTCACAATTAGGGAAACCAAGGCTGACTGCTTAAAAGTCACAGTTACTCAACGGCAGAACTGGGTTTTCAGAACCGGTCACATTCTGTGCTGTGGAGAACTCTCTACTTCCCAGAGGGCTGCTCTCTTATTTTAACCAATCAACATGCTATTCCATGATGGGGAGAGGCTAGAAATGTGAGCATGTATCAGCCAGTGGAATGGTCTGTGACGACTCAATGAAGCATAATTGTTACAAAGCACCTGATCAATGACTGATATATACAGCCCAATTCCTGATTTATTTGATTTGGGGTTAACTAAAGGGCCAGCCTGGGGAAGCTAGGTGATGCAGTGGATAAAACACTGGTCCTGAAATCAAGAGGACCTGAGTTCAACTTGAGCCTCAGAGGCTAACTGTGTGACCCTGGACAAATCCCTTACCAATTCTCCTCCCCCCCCACCCCCCCAAAAAAGGCCAGCTGCCTAGGACAAAGTGGGCGACTTGTTCAAGGTCACAGTCTTTGGTCAAAGCAGGACTTGAACTCAGATCTTCCCAATTCCAAAGCCAGACTTCCATCCACTATGCCAAGCTGCTTCTCAGTTACTCTTTTTACCTTTAATTATATAATTAATGTTGACGATTTAATGCTCTGGTTTGGTGGTTTAGACACCGGGGGATCACTTCAACTCTATGGGAGGCAAAAAATAAAGGTGAACTGGGGCACCAAGTCAACATTATGTAAGTCATCCAGCAAAGGAGCCTGGGTGGTCCTCAGAGAAGGAGGGTCCAGGGATCCATCAGCATCTGCTAGAATGAGGAGGCAGCCTGAAGAGCTCTGGGTCTGGTGTCAGAGGAACAGGTTCTAATCCTGCCTCCGACATTTGGCATCTGTGTGATCCTGAACAAGTCACAATAAATGTCAATTAGACTAATTAGACCAATAGACTGATAATAACTGAATACTCCATGTTTACTGACTGACTGAGTGATCCTGGGTGAGTCACTTAACTTCTGGGCCTCATTTTTCTCATCTGTAAAATGGAGAGATCAGAGTAGATGGCCTCTGAGATCCTGGCCAGTCTAAGAGTAAAGGCCTAGGCAAAGAAAGGGAGTAAAGACGCAAGAGAATGAGAGATGCTAGCAAAGGAGAAAGGAAGAAAGGCATCGATTTGGAACTGAAAGGGACCTTAGACGCGACCCGGCCGGATCGCATCTGACATAGATGGTGGCTGTGCTCATGCCCAAAGTCACCCAGGAAACCAGCACGAGAGGCAGAATTCAAACCTGGGTCCTCCGACTCCGCAACCAGGACTCTTACTACTGGACCATGCTGTCTTCATAGAATTTTAGAAAAAAAAAAATTAACTGAGAAGTAAAAATAAATTAAAACTCTCCAAAAAACCCAAAAAATGATTTCTTCTTTGATCGAAGAAATATTCACAAATTAAATCCCTGCACTGGGCAGAACCGTGGTCTGGATATTGGGGAACCAACAAAGGTGAGATGCAGTGTCTAGAACGGAGACTGTCTAAATACACACAAAATGAAAACCATGCCACACAGAAAGTGCTCAGCACAGACTCTGCCCCGGGGAAATGCCTTTTCATTCATTCAAGTCCAAAACAGAAGGACAGGGGAAGTGCTGCCCGTGGCTCAGGGCTAGAAGAGGGACAGGGCTAGAAGAGGGACAGGGACAGCTGGCACCTGTGATTTCACTGGCACAGGGAACTTTGGGTCCCAATGCAGGCGAACACCTTCTCCACAACTCACAGCCTTAGAGAGTCGGCAATTGGCCAGTATGTGGGAGAGTTGAGATCTGAACCCAGGCCTTCCTGGATCTGAAGCCATTTTCTAACCACTACCTCTCAAGGAAGGAAAGGCAAGTACTGACTGGGAGCACTGGAAGTAGCAGAGCTATAAAGGGTAGAGGGCAACTCAGCAGGCAAAGAGAGAGGTGGAAGGATACTTGAGGCAAGAAAATGAAATGGTGCAGCACGAGCAGAGACTGGGGACTGGTCACACATCAGAGCTGTGCATTTAACTTGCAGTCATAGCAGGTTAAATAGGCATTCCTTCAATCTACATTTTAACCTAACAGAGTTAAGCATTTTTAACTAACAGAAAGTCTCTTGACAACACGGGAAATCAACTGTCAACTATTTGTTTTCATGCCAGATTCAGAGACAAGAAACATTGCTTAACTTTGTAAACTTTGTACAAAAGGAATCAATGACCCTGCAGGTGAGAAGGTTCCTTTGGTGGGGTGCATTGTGGGGACATACTCTCCTAGAGCAAGGGATTCTTAACCTGGGCTGCACTGATCACCAACGGGTCCATGGATAGATTTCTGGGTCTCTATGCATTCGGATGGAAAAAAGTGACATCTTTATTTTCACTAACCTCCAACCGAAATTTAGGATTTCAGTCAATTATGTATGTAGTTGATAAGACATGGTTCTGAGAAGCGATCCAGGGTCTTCGCCAGACTACCAAATATGACACGCAGAAGATTAAAGAGCTCTGTCTTGGAGAAATGCCCTCTATAGGTTCCCATAGTGGGTGATACTGCCCCTTGGGGGTACTAGAATGATTTTGGGGGGGCAGTAATAGTTTGAAATGATGCAAATTTCAAAAAAAAAAACCTGTTACAGGGTTAAAGAGAGAAGACTTTTTTGGGGGGAGGGAGTGGTGTTGAGTAATTTTTTTTGAAAAGTGGGCAGTAGGCCAAATAAATTTGAACACCTCTGCATATCCACAGAATCTTTACTGACTCTTTTTCCCTTTTCAGACATAACTACTACAGCTCTCCTTTCAAGGGCCTGGCTCTGGTAGGAAACTCCTGGTTGATCATCCTTAATAAGCTAATGGATATAGATGTGTTACCTCCCCTCAGAAAAAGAGATGTCTTTTAATAGGCACCTAATGTGAAATGCCTCAACCTTAAAGGAACGATGTTCACTGTGGGTCTAGGCCTGTGATTTTATTGCTGTAAAGAGTTAACAGTGGGAATTCCCAGCTCCAGGGCAAGTCGGGGGAGGAGACACTTGGGGATGGGGGATGCTGGGCCTTGAAGAACTCTCTGCATCACAGTACGAAGCCTACCCTACTTAAAGCTACACATGGCACCAGTCCTGAGTCGGAAGACAGAGCAAACACTTCCTTTGCTTCAAAAGCACCTGCTGCTCTATTTACTTTTCAGTGAATGTGCATTTAGTAAGGGCCTAGCACGGGCCAGACCTTGCGCTAAGTGCTGGGGGTACAAAAAAAGGCCAAAAGCCCATCTTCCTCCCCAGGAGCTCACAGTCCAATAAGTTTTAAAGTGTTTGTTCAGCGAAATGATTATTCAAACATCTTCTTGACTCCTGCCAACTGCCCACTCCACCTGCAGCACAGACACACCATGCCGCAGCAGGCAGCTCTGGCCACGGGGCGTGGCTTCTCCATGCCCCCTTGATTCTGCCATAAAACAAGAGTGATGGGGCAGAGAGTGCGGGGAGCGCCAGGGAAGCGAGCAGAGAGCTGGTTAGGAGGGATACGCGGCAGCGTCTTCACGGGTGACTGTGAACAGGCAGTTAGGGGTCTGCCTCCACAGGAAGAAACCAAAGGCGTAATGAAGAGCTCCTATGAGGGCTATCTGACACCAAGCGGTTCCAGAATCTGAAGAGTGTGAGTGTGAGAGTGTGAGTGTGTCAGTGTGTGTGAGTGTGAATAAATGGTAATGAGTGTGTGTGAGTGTATGAGTGGGAGTGGGTGGTAGTGTGTGTGTGTGTGTATGTGTTGTTTTCTTCAGTTGTTTCAATCATGTCTGACTTTTTGTGACCTTGGTTTTTGTTTGTCTGGTTTTCTTGTAAGGTGGGGTGATTCTTGGCAGAGATATGGGAGTCCTTTGCCATTTTCTTCTCCAGCTCATTCAGAAGATGAGAAAACTGAGGCAAATAGGGTGAAAGTGACCTACTCACTAACTACCCAGCACACAGCTAGGAAGTGTTTGAGGCGAGATTTGAACTCAGGAAGAAAAGTCTTCTTGATTCCAAGCCCAGGGCTCTATGTATTATGCCATCTAGCTGCCCCTAGATAGATTTATATCTGTATATAAACACACACACACACACACACACACACACACACACACACACACACACACACACACACACACACACACACACCCCAGAATGATTCTGAGTCCGGAGAAAGGCTTAGGGTGGGTTAGAAGGATAATTCAAATTTGTACATTTTGTGAGAATGTGGATTATAGGAAATAATGGATGAAGTTGAAATTTAGCCCCAAAGGGATTTAACTCTGCCTCCTATAAACAAAATCTGAGTTAGAAAAGATTTGAGACATCATTGGTCCAAATCCCTCTCCAAACAAGAAACGTCCCTCATGATAGGGCCGACCGCTGGCCATCACACTCTACACCTTCCACCACTGGAGGAACTCTGACTGGAAATTAAGCTTCTGCACAGCTCCAGTGGGGGGGGGGGGGGGGGAAGGGTCAGGGTTCTTCCTTATGTCCAGCTGAAATCTGCCTCACTGCACGGCTGCAGATTGCTTCCAGTCTTGTGCATGTGATGACCACTCCCACATTTTTTTAGAGGATGCTAATTCTCCCTAGCCACAGAATACAGCAAAGAGGAAAAGGTCACCACAACAGTGAGTGGCTACTTATAAGGATGAACTTTCTGATCACAAGAGGTAAACAACGTTAAAATAGGCAATCCAAGACACTGGGCCATCTTTTCCCCTGAAGGACTACAGGAAAGAAACTGACAGCCATCTCTTTTAAATGGCTTGTGTAGATCCCCCTACTTGGGGGGTGGTCTGGATTCTCAGAACTTTGAGGTTCCCACAGTAGATGCTGAATAATGTGACAAAAGCAGAGTAATAAGAAAAAGATCAAGAGGGATCCAGGAGAGTAAACAGCTTTAGACACCCAGCTGAGAAACAGGCACACAACATCTCATGAATATTAAATTCTATAAATGTGAACTTGGAACCACCACTACCCCCAAGGTCTCTGTAAATACTCGCGCCTCCACATTTGCCAGCAGCATCAGCCATGCTCAGTCTAAGAGAACAAAGCCTATCCAACATGCTGGACCATTCTCACTCTTCTTTCCCTAACCTCTTCCTCCCTGGGCCAACCATCTTATTTGCTCAAGACTTCAATGGTGGTCTTCATGCAAATCAATTGGCAAACACTTATTAAGGGCCAGGATGTGCTAGGTGACCAGTGAGGTCCTGGGGCTACAGTAACACAGCTGGGACAACCCCTGATTCCAAGGAGCTACCATTCCAGTGGAGGAGTGGGCATGTAGTTATTATATCTCCATCTCCCGTTCCTCCCCTGCCTTTCCAATCCTGCCTGTCACTGAGCAGCCCCCCGGAGGTCCTGCTGGTATCCCAAACTCAGCAGTCTCTCAGGCTTGAAACCTCAGAGATCTGACTCCTTTTTCTGCACTTCTATTCCTTCCACCCAATCCAATCAGTTGCACAATCTTATCAAGTCTATTTCCATATCTTTCCAATCTTCCATTGCCAACACCCATCCCTCTAGCCTGAGATCAAAGAGTTGGAAAGGATCTCAGCATTCATCTGGTCCAACCCACGCCCTAAAAGCAATCACCACTACAACAATCTATCATTTCACCATAGCTGCCAGGAACTCCCTGCTCCCTGCCCCAGTCTCTTCCTTCTCAATCTCGTCCTGCTGTTTAAAGTGATCTTCTTAATAGACTGTTCTGATCATACTGCTCCTGTACTCAGAAGCCTTCAGTGCCTCCCTACTGCCCAATGAATAAACGGTGAGTTTCATATTCTGGCATTCAAAGCCTCACACAATCTGTTCCCAGCTGTTGTCACATACTCTACTACTGGCCAAACTGGACTACGGACGACCATCCATGAGCAGAAAGTTTCCAGGCGTTGGCGAGAAGTAAGGCAGCTGGGAGCTCTGATAATTTCAAAACAAGAAAAATGTATCTTCTGTATGTGTATATTTGCCAGGTAGATGGTTGAGTCCCATGTGAATCCACATTGGTCCCTTTCCCAACTCTTCTTTTATTTCATCAGAACTTGGTTTTCTTTGTGTCTTTAGAATTTCAAAATTTTATTCTTGATGGTTTCCCATCCCTCCAAAGCTGACTTCCTAGAAATTCAGTTGATAAGATACGACCTCTCCTTGGGCCGGACCCTTGGAAATCTGTGCTGCTGAAATTTAGACACATGTCATATCAGACCCAGCTCTCCTCTCCTTCACCACAAATTCTTGGAGGAAGGAGTTGTTTCCACTCCAACAACAATCTCCTTCACATCACTAAGACTCAGAACCCTGAAAGACTTCCCCTTGCTGGGGAAGGCAGAAATCATCAACGCAGATCAAGGAACATTAGCTGCTCTCTTCTTGGCACAGAGAAAACCCAAGCACGCATCAGGCTAACAGAGGTTCCCATCATACCATGCCTCCATGTGTGAAAACACACTTGTGATCTGTTTCCCAAGCTCATCTCGCTCCCCTCTTTGGTACGGGTGGCCTCTCCAATGATAATCCTATTTTTCTTGCTCTTTCCATTGGTCTTTTCCCCAGATGTTCCACCATGTCTGTTACTCCCATTCCTGAATTTCCTGCCTTTCTTAACATGCAATGTCTTTTGAATAAGATCCACTCTTACACAGAGATATTTTGGCACATCTCTCATGCCATCAAATCCCAGGGATACCTATGAGGTCCAACATACGCCTCTTTGCATTAGGATTTCTCCCTCATCTTCCATGTTAGATCTCCAGGCAACTTGGCTCAGCGGAGCTGGGATTTCACGTGAGTTTTCTGCCCACAGCTTATCCGGAAATAGCCAGACACCTCCCTGCCTAAATTCCATATTGTCCAGATAGCCTGGGGCCCACAGAGTCATTATTTATTAGGGAAATTGCTCAGGTATCTGACTCTGAGCCCAGAAGCGGCTGGAAAGATCACTCACCATTTTAGGTCATAACAACTCCCTCAACCCCCCCTCCCCCCACCTGATAAAGTAAATTAACATGATTTTTATTTAATTTTACTCTGTATCTAATAATGATGATAAAAGCTACCATTTAAATAAGATTTGGAAAGTGTTCTTTACATATGTTATCTCTTTTGATCCTTACCCCAACCCTGTAAGGTACACGCGTCATTATCCTCATATTACAGATTAGGAAACTAAGGCTAAAAAAGGTTAAAGTGAATTTTCTAGGGTCACACAGCTCATTAGCATCTGACATGGGATTTGAACTCAAGTCTTTGAGAATCTCAATTCATTCTACACATGCTGGTGCCCTCTAGTGTATCTGCTCTTGAATTTTACTTTCTTACTAGCATTCATTTAAATTCTGCAACAGCTCACTAGTTTATTACTGCAGACCCAAGTACAGTTTTCAGGAGGCTTATGTGTTTTCCTCACCCTCAAAAAAAAACCTTATTCATTAGCAAATGTTTTCCAAAAAGTAGGGTAAAGGGCAGCCAGATGGTGCAGTGAATAGAGCAGCAGCCCTGGAGTCAGGAGGACCTGAGTTCAAATTCGACCTCAGACACTTAACACTTACTAGCTGTGTGACCTTGGGCAAGTCACAACTCCAATTGCCCTCCAAAAAGCAAAAAAAAAAAAAAAAAAAAGTAGAGTAAGTGCTGGATTCGGAATCAGAGGACCTGGGGTCAAATCTCACTTGTGCTGCTTAGTACTTGAGTGGTCTTGGTCAAGCAAGGATGCTCGTATGCTTTGCTTCTCTGGCCTCAGTTCCTTAGTTCCTTAAATAAAGGACCAGACTAGATAACGGCCCTTCAACCTTCAATTCACAATCCTAGGACTCTACGGAAACGGTTAAGATGATGGGTCTAAGACGAGGCAGGATTCTGCGGCAGCCCTTCCTTAGGGATCTGGCAGGAGTGAGGGCTGGTGTTTGATGCCCGGGAGGAGAAGGCTCTTTTGTACCTAAACCCTGGGTTGGGAGTGACAAGAGTGAATTTAATTACTCTCATAACTGTGGACAAACCATCTAATCTCTCTAGGTGTGTCTCCCCCTGTATAAAGAAAGAGAGGGACCTTATTCACGACCCCTGAGCTCCCTCCCAGGAGATGCCTTCCTTAAATGCTAGGACTGACGGTTTGTTTTCAGATCAGAATGTTTCAAAGCTGTTTTGCTCGCTCTCCACTAGGTGGCACCACAGACCTACAGATATCATCTCAGAATGGACGTCTCCAATTGAAACGCCCATGACTGGTCTGTTCTCTCATCGTTGACCAAGTCAAGGACAAGCTCTAACTGAATGAGCTGCATGGTAAGAAACAAAAAAAACAAGGCTTGGGGACATCTTCATTTGCTCCAATATAATGCCCAAGCTCAAAATATGAAACACGCTGTAGATGTCCCCTAAGGGATGCTGAGATAGCAAGGATTTCTTGACCTTTCCAGAATACAAATATTTCACAGACCAAAAAACCCCAATAAACCAAACAAAGCTCCAACATTGGTTAAGTGCTCTCTAGTCTGGGATTCAGATAAAAGAATGAAGCAAATTCTTACTCTCTTGGAGCTTACTGAGATAACCCCAATTAATCAATCAACAATCAGTGCTTAAAGTATAATGCTAGACGCTTATCAACAGAAGAACACTGAACAAGTCACAGCAAGATTGGGATGGAGGCTATTGTGCTGTGGGAAGTGACGAGAGGGGTGGTTCCAGGAAAACATGGCAAGACCTATATGAACTGCAGCAAAGAAGTGAGAACTGGCAGATCACTGTGCACACTAACAGTAATGTTGGCGTGATGGTCAACTGTGAAAGCCTTGGCTACACTCATCAATACCCAGACACTCCAAGACAATTTTAAAGGACTGATGATAAAAAATGTTGTTTGTTTCCAGAGAGAGAGAAGTGATGAACTCTGAGCACAACTTCATTTGTTTTTCTTTGTGATATGGTTAATGCAGACATGTTGGGCGTGATTTCCTATGTACAATTGGCATATATTTGCCTTTTCAGTGGGTAGGGGAGAGTTGGGAGGGAGGGAGAGAATCTGGAACCCAAAATTTAAAAAGAAAAGAAAGCTACAATAAACAATAAATTTGAAGGAACAAAGATTCAGCTCCCCCACAGGTGGTTTCAGATTTCAGAGACATGATTTCTAATACATCCATGTTTAGGGTCTCGTAGTCTCATCTTCCTTTTTCCATTAAAGATAGGTCCAGCGGATCATATCGCAGAGGATCATGTTGTAGTCATTTTTGGTGGTTGCCATATTGGTTTTCCTCTCAGTCTTGTGCCCAAAGGCTTTGGGGAGGAGGAGGGAGAGAACCAGGGCAGCTGCTCTGTAGAAGAGCCCCTCCTGCCACATGATACCTCAGCTAGGATGGCAAGGTTCTTGGAGTGATTGCCAGCTGGGCCCTATGTGGCTCCATGGCCTCCCACTCCAAGCACCCCATGCCAGCCCCACTGTGGGTGTCATCAGCACAGTCCTTAGTGTCTCTTGCCTGGACTTGTTGTGGAAACTCCCCAAATGTCACTTTGTTTTGGAGACTGGGCTGCGTGTTTAAGGCGTGGGAATAATAGGCACTCCTGCTCGGCTTTTAAAAAGTCTTTCAGAACCCGGCCCGACAAGCCACCTTTGCAGGCTTGCTGGAGGCTGGCTCTGTTTCTCACACAGCAGTCTTCTGCCTATGGCACCGTCTGATCTTTACCTCTCTGGTGCTCTTCCTCCTTAGCTCCGCCTCTCGCTGGCTTCCCCCTGCTGCTGGTGACCTGTTTTAAAAATCTAGCTACCTTTTATTTAATTGCCTTTTATTCTGTGCTGTATTGCTGTCTTCCTGCCCCTTTCTGGCGGAGGCTGCTTGTTCTTTGTCTTTACATGACCAGCGCACAGTAGGTACTTAAATTCTTGTCACTTTCCCAAAGTCACATACCTAGCTAGCAAGCAAGGGGGACCAAGACCGAAGCAACCAGTGCAGGAAGGTTTCTCCCTCCCCCTGCTCCAGCACTTTTAGGTGTACAAAAGCCTTTTCCTTTCAACTCTGTGAGACAGATAAAGCAGGTTCTAATTTCCATTTTACAGATGCAAAAACTGAAGAAGCCAGGATCATCCAGGTAGCAGCAAGGACTCTTGTCAAGGCATCTGAATTATACACATGGTCCACAAAAGGATGAAATCCTACTTTTCTGAAAGTCCTACAGATGGCGTAACTTTGGAGGTCCCTTCCCGGCTAAATCTCTGTGGCCAAGATGGGAAATACCTGAATGCTTTGCTTAGTGACTGATGATTCAATGGAATCTATTCCTTGAAAATGCTTATTCTTTCATTTGATAAACATTTCTCAAACATCTATTATGTGCCAAGCACTGAGCTAAACTTCAGAAAAACAAAAAGAGGCAGAAGGCAGTCCCTGCCCCCAAGGAGCTTACAATCTTCTGAACCAAAATGTTCAACAACGGGCTGATAGTGGACTGAAATGTTCTTAAACTTGTGCATCTGTTGAAATTCCCAAGGAAACCTTAGTAGTCTATTCCCATTTACAAATGAGTTTAGGCATGTAAAGTACTTTGAAGACTTTAAACCCTAGAAATCCATCAGTCATTATTTTAACTCCTAAAGTCTTTCCGTATTTTCCATTTTGACCCAGCGCTGCCCCTTCTAATGCATCTTCCATCTACTCTGCATATATCTTGCATATAACCCTACTGGTGTCCAAGTTGGCCCCTTCACTAGTCAGGCCATCAGTCAGCTGGCCAATGAGTATTTACTAAGTGCCTACCACAAGCCTGGCACTATGCATTTTAATCACTGGACATACAAAGAAAGAAAAACATGTCCTGCCCTCATGAAGCTCAAGTCCCAATGAGGAAACAAGATGTAAACAATTATGATCTCACGAGACTTGTACAACCCATGTGGAAGGTAATCTCAAAAAGAAGGCACTCTCAGGAGCTGAGTGTTGGGGAAAGACTCCCCACAGGAAGCATCTGATCCTAGTACAGACAGCTTGGATTGTTTTTTTTTTTTTCTTTTTCTTAGAGCTCACGGCACACAGTAGGCACTTGGTAAATAGTTCTGAATTGAACTGAATCTGTGAAATGAGGCAGATGAGTGTTTGTTAAGGTCTCTTCTGGTCCCAGCATTCTATGATTAGGGTGTAAATCACTGAACATCATTCCAATCTTTTGTTTCCATGTTCTCCACCGAACTGTAGCATCCTCACTACAAGGCACTTTATTAACTTCACAGGACCAGAGAAATGGGAGTTGGGTTGAGATTCAGTGGAACAGCAGATAAAGAGAGGGCCTGGGAGCCAGGAAAACCTAGGTTCAAGTCCTGCCCCTGAGGCATCCTGGTTTTGTGACCCTAGAGAAGTCACTGAACCTCTCAGGGATACCCACAGCTCTCCAAGACTCTTGCTAATCTGCCTTGGAAGACAGAGAGTCTTCATCTGGGAGCTGCCTATACTAATAAAGGCACAAGTCTCTGTCTTTTCCTAGTGGACAGCACAATATTAAGTAGGAGCTTTGTAGAATCAAACTTCCTCAATTATATGTTTGACTAGATAGCCTCAAGGTTGTTTTCCTTAGAAAGAAAGGATGGAAGGAAGGAAAGGAAGAAAGAAGGAAGATAGGAAGGAGGAAGGGAGAAAAGGAGAGAGAAGGGAGGGAGGTGGGGAGGAAGGAAGGGAGGAAGGAAGGAAAGGATGGAAGGAAAGAAGGAAGGAAAGAAAAAAGGAAGGAAGATAGGAAGGAGGAAGGGAGAAAAGGAGAGAGAAGGGAAGGAAGTAGGGAGGGAGGAAAGGAGGAAGGAAGGAAGGAATGAAGGAAAATAGGAAGGAGGGAGGGAGGAAGAAAGAAATAAAGAGAAAGAAAAACAAAGAGAGAAGGGAAAAAAGAAAGAGATGGAGGTTATTATTCTTAGAGCTACAAGCCAGAAACAAAACTCAATGAGTTCTCATTTCTCTTTTTCAAAGGTATTAAAATGATTGAAAGGAGTGAAGGGAGTGGAAAACCAAGAGAAAAGGGGAGTAAAGCGGATGGTGGCCAGGGCAGTGGATGCTTCTCTCCTCTTCTGCCTGCCCCCAGCTCAGAGGTGACGCCTGAAGCCCACCACTACACTTGGATCTGACCTCCACCATCTTATCTTCACTGTTGCCATGAGACCCACCTGTTCTTTGGCACCTGGAGCCTGGAAGTGTTTGTGTTTCCTTTTAATCTTCTAAGATGGAACCGGGGTTCAGTCTCTTCTTTAAAAATGTAAGCAAGATAAGTCTCTACTATTTCAAGATAACCTAGGTAGAGTGCAGGCCAGAGGGCCTTATCATTGTGTCTGTGTTCAATCTGGCAGGAACACCAGGCTGAGGGCGTCTTTGGTGCAATTTACCCTGGGAGAGAGATGAGTCCACTATCCTCACGTGACACGTTTGTGCTGAAAGAGGTTTCTGGAATGTGGTATAAGTATCAGTTAGCCTTATGGCACTGATTAAAATCTCTCCTTATGAACTATTCTAAAATTTATTTTTCACCTTCTTACTCGGACACAGTGTAGTCAGTACATCAGAAAAGCTAGAGTTTTGTTTTGTTTTAAAGTAAAGCTATAGAAACACTGGGGCGGAAAAGGTCTTAGAAAGTGTATGCCATTTAAGATGGAGATGCTATTGGGAGGGTGTGGGAGCGGATGGGTTAATGTTTTCCCTTTAAATTTATTTTCTTTCTAATGATACACATCTCTCAGAATGTCAGAGTTGGAAGGGACCACAGCGATCACTGAGTCGAACTGATCTGGACTAAGATTCCCATTGGATGTACTCAACACGCCATCATCTAGCCTGGGTTTCAACACCTCCAAGGAAGGGACACCACCCCCTTCCCCACTGGGACAGCTCTCTTGGCAAGGAAGCTGAAAGTGGTCTAGGGCATTGCTCCCTAGGGAACTGCCCTCTAGGGCCAAAGAGGGCAAATCAAATCCTTCTTTCATATGGCAGCCATTCACATCCCTCCCAAGTCTTCTTGTCTCTAGGCTTAAACATTCCTAGCTCCTTCAACCAACCCTCTGACCTGACCAAGTTACTTTCATTAAATAAATCATCTATACACCTTCTGAAATCTTTATTATGCTAATTTACTACTGAAAATGCAGTATTGTTTTTTTTTTTAACAAGATGGGATAAATCAGAGAGCAGGCCTGACTTTTCCAGAATGATTCAGATTTGAGATTTGATCCAGGCTTTGTCCAATTTGTCCTCATTCCTTGGAGGAGCCCAATGGAAGCACCCCCTTTTTTAGCATCCCTTTTATCAAAACCATTTGGCTCACATGTTTTTTGGAGGAACACAGCCCCAGTTGTCAAGCTTCTATCAGGCAACCAAAGGAGATATCCTTCATCCCTGCTTCCCAATGAACATTTCTAAAGCCCTAGGCTGACCAACAAGTTCTGGAGTTCCCTACTCACTTCAGTGTAAAGCACCTAGCTTTTCAACCGTTCACCATTTGGTTCCAATCTACCTTTCCAGGCTTACTGCACATCACTCTCTTTCATGGATTCTGTGCCACCTAAAACTGGCCTGCTTATATTCTCTGCACAAAGTCTGGAATACACACCCCCTTCTCCTTTGTCACCCTTGCCTCAACGCTCAGCTCAAACATTACCTCCTTCCAAAATGTCATCTCGTCCTGCTCCCAAGTCACTCTGTTTATGTTTTCTATTGATTCTCTATGAACATCAATTTCCTCCTGCAGAATGTAAACTCCTTGAAAGCAAGGACTATTTAGTTTGTCTTTCTATCCCCAGAGCCTGGTACACTGATGGTGCTTAATAAATGCTTAAGGAAGGGGGGAAGGGGCTGATCCCTGTGATTTCATTGGTATAGGGAACCCTAAAGTATGCAAACTCCTGTTACCAAAGCAGGTAACACCTTCTCCTACACTTCGTCTTCTTAAAGACTTGTCTTTAAGCCAATGAGTCCAATGCCAGGATGGGTTAGAGGTTGGTCTTCCTGGCTCCAAAGCTGGCACTCTAACCCCTCTGAAAGGAAACAGAAAAGCTACACTCCAAGACACATCTCAGAGGGTCAAAAGACAAGGGATGGAAGATCCCGGATATCAGGAGCTGTCCTAAAGATCCTGACTGACCAACGTGGACCTCAGAGCAGATCAGAATCCAGAATGGCAACAAGAACACTACTGGAGAAAAGGGCAGATATAGCCATGGTAGTTAGGGGTGGGGTAGACTCATGTAATTAGACAGAATTTGAAAGCCTCTTCCTAAAAATGTCCCACATAGGTAGTTCTGCTCTTCCTCATACTTCCCCTTTTTCCCTAATCAGAGAAAACCTTTTGGCCCTAGGTAAGAGACACAGGTTAGCCTAAAGAAAAACAGCTCACGTTCAGCAGAAAGAACCACCAACACATTCATGTATTGGAATGATGCTAATAGTGATAGTTAGCATCTGTATAAAAACCACGCTTTGTGAATGTTACCTCATTTGATTTACAACAATCCTGCGCAGTATTATTGTCACTCTTTTACGGGGAAGGAAATGAATACCAAGAGGTAAGGAGACCAGCCCAGGGTCACACAGCTAAGTGTGTGAAGCAGTATTCAAATTGGGGTCTTCCTGGCTCCCAATCAAGATGCTTTAAACTTGCCTTGTATCCTGAGCACTTAGCACAGGTCCTGGCACATAGTAGGAGCTTCAGAAATGACTGTTGATTTGATTACAACTGTCAACTCAAGAGCCTTTTGGGTAACTGAGTTTTGGTGTAAGAGGGAAACACAGTAGAATTCAAATGCATCTTCCCTTACTCATGCACACAATTCTGGGGTCTTCCTGCCCACAAATTCTCACAAACACAGAGGTCCATCATATTTACCTTCATCCATGCCATTAAGTAACTCAGTTAAATCTTCATTTTTGCTGTCAAATTGATGTTCTTTCCACGTTTCACCATTTTCACTCCGGAGAACAATGAGTTCTCTTTCCTTCCCTCTCATTGATCCAAAGTGAGGAATTTCCACTATGACTGGGCTGAGGGAGGGGAAGAAAGAATCTACATTATTTGGATATCAAACTATATTTACAGTGAACTTTTCTCTCTCCTTTAAAAAAATAGAATCTCTCATTACTCTAACCTTTTGAAAATTAAAAGTGCCACTGTGGTCGAGAATGATCTCAAAGCTGCCCAAGCCACAGACTCATTTGCTAAGAGAAAAGCGTGTCCAAAGCTGGATAACATGCCATCCTGGATAAATGTATTTTGGAATGTGAAAAGAGAAAGCTGTGGAATTAAGCCACAGCAGAGGGAGGAGATTGGCCCATTTTTCACCCATGACATTTTTCAGAGTGTCAAGACCTTCAAAGGACACAGTCATTTAAGAGGATTTATTTATTTAAAAATATTCCTGATGCTAATATGCTAAAATTTGTGATAATGTTCCTCAAAAAAAAATAGTCCCGACCCAACATCCATTCATGCCATCAGCCCTTATGAGTTTTGTGACTGGCACCAGGCAGCAGGATGTCGTTTTGATTTTAGTATGATATGGGAGGAGGCAGCTTCATTCTCCAATTCTCACACATACACACATAATGCAGTGTGACGTCACTTCTCTCCAAAAACTCATTGGGTTGTTGAGAAGGTCCGCCATAGTGGTTTGGTGATCAAGTCCGTGCACGTCTGACTGTGACCAGGAGAGTGGTTAATGACTGCTCATTCCAGATGCCAGTCCAGCAACATAAAAGAAAGCATTTAATCAAATTTTAAAATTAGGACAAGCACCAAAAAGGGCCAGGTGAAAATAAATGAACTGTAATCACAGGCAATTTATGTAGCTGGATTATGCAGCTTTAAGACCATTTAAACAGACAGTATCATTATTTGCCTACAGAGGTTGTACATGGCTTCACCTCTTTTCAAAACTGATCTGTAGAATACAACAGTATAAGTGACAGGGCTACAGTGGTAAGGATATAAAACAGGGCAGCAAAAACTTGATAGAAATCCAGTAACAACAAAGGACCAGCAATAATAGGATTTTGCCCTGGAAGGGGCTTTAAAAACCATGTAATCCAACCTCTCATTTTACAAGGTGGAGAAAGATGTCTCTAGGGGAGGTGACCTGCCCAAAGTCACCAGGGTAGTAAACAGTAGCGCTGAGATTTGAATTTGGGTCCTTTGACACCAACTATGGTGCCCTCTTCCTGCAATTGTATCTGCTCTCTCTTGCTAATGTTAGGATTACTGATTTAGGGCTAAAAAAGACCTTAGAGGCCACTAAAGATTCTCTCCTTTTACAGATGAGGAAACTCATGTTGGAGAGCTGAAATAACATGCCCAGGGTCACACAGAAGGTCTGAGAAAGGATTTAAACTCAGGTCTTCCAGACTCTAAGCCCAGCGCTCTCAAACTTCATAACTTTAATGTACTATCAAAGCAGGCCCTTGGAGAAATATTTGAGTCAATTCCAGCCTTTTTTTAGCCAGAAATTCCCCCAGTTTTGAAAAGACTAACCCCAGCCTTTTTATGAGTATAGATTTGCAAATAAGATAATTTCTCCTAATGGGGCCAGGAAGTATTTGATTGATAATTGCACAAGAATGTGTGAAACAGTGTCCAAAATTCCACAGGCTCTTGAGGGATTTTCCATAGCTTTCCCATAGGCCTCAGCTGGACACAATCTCAGCATCTTAGAAAGTGAGATACAATCTTTGCAGGTTAATATGTCAGATACTGTCTTTAAAAATTCAGGAGCCCCACAGTTTCCTGTATGAAAATTCACAAGACCTAGAGAGAAGGTATTGAACCAGGGTCTTTGACCAACAGTAAAGCCAAGCATGGTGTTTCTAAACAGATTTTTTTTTCATGCAAACTGCCAAAGCAAGAAAAAGGTTTTTTTCTGCTTAAAAAGAACCCTTCCCTGCCCCCTTTAAACTCTGCAGCGATTAGATAACTGCGTTTTAAAATCATGTTTTGGACTGGTCTAACTGACAGCTATTTAGTTTTACAATCTGTTTCTCAACTTGCATTAAAAATCACCTGTTATTATTTCCTTACTTTGGCCATCCCAGAAGAGATATATGATGCCCACTGCTGAGTCTGTTTTTTTTTAAACACAACAAACAACAAATTTTTTTGGATCATTTGTGTTAAATGTTGATTCAAAGCCTGCAAATACCTTCTCCATCATAGGGCTGAAATTAAAGACTCGTCACTGTGTGTTGAAATGTAGACAATGCAGTTGAAACAGTTCAAATTCAAAACCAAAAATTACAAAAGCACAGAAAGTATGAGAGCGGATGCTTGCGGTGGATTCCACATGCCCAGGAAAGCGGAGGAGGGAGCGTCGAGCTAGAAGGGAAGTCAAGCCACTATGGTTTTGTCTTTCAGTGACACACATCGACTGAAAGCTTTGGAAAAATCAAAACCAAAACCAAAAAAATCAAAATCAAAATCATGGGTGTGACGAAAATCGAAATTAAGGAAAAAAAAATTGGAGACATTCTTGTATCTTGTCTATGAATCGCCTACCCAATAAATTTTGTTCCTTGAGGCCCAAGCTGCAGGATTCGGCTAACCAAGCTCTCACCCTCGTTTACAGGGGGAGGATTGGAGGGAAGGTGCAGTTTACTGAATAACATCCATGCAGCAGGAAGAGAAAGGAGAAGGGGAAATTGTGAACAGCCTGCTAGTCCCGACAGAACCTGCCTGGCTGGCACCAGGGTGCCACTTCTGAGGATGGAGAGAGTATCAATCGGTATTTAGTGTGAACACATCAGAGTGGGCTGCTTCCCCCAATTTTTAGTCTCCTAAAAATGCAACCTGGGTATTTCCACTCTGCCCAGCTGCCTAGTCAGGGCTGGGATGGCAGTAACTCAAGCTTTTTGTCTTCCCCTCATATGGAGCTTCTTCAACTCTTTTTGGTGTCTTTGAACAAGTCCTGGGCAGAGGAGGGATGCACTCAGAGGTTAGTAAAAAGCTTTGGCAAAAAGCATTACAGAAGCAATAGGCTAGCTTGCTTCCTCACGGTTACACAATTGGGTTTTTTTGGCCTATAGCATTACAGGGCACGGCGCTCTCAGTTAAGATGCTCAAACTAGTAGTTCTAATTGTTAACTACTTGAATTCACAAGGGTAAAGAAAATCAAAGATGGGGTGTGAGTGGCAGAAAGGAGACTGATGAAATGACTCACCCTAAGAATTGTGCCCCTGCAGGCCCCATTTCTACCAGTCTACTGGCTAATCCCTCTCCTTCCACCATGGGGGGTGGGTTGGCCAGCTTATGTCTCTTTACCAGTCGGCAAGTGATGCGAGTGGGTGCCGTGCACTTGCGTGGTGGAATAATGATTCTCATCCCATGATGGCGGCTTCCTCGCATGGAGCCCCCTCGGGCATCCACCATGAAACTCACCAGGAACCTGCAGGGAAGGATCAGAGGTCAGCAGAAGGCAGGCAAGGATTTAAACTCATTTTACCACATCAAATGTGAAAGTAAAAAATTAAGAATGAAGAACAGGAAGTATACTCTCCCCTTAAAGGCTCCCTTACACACTAACTCTTTTTCTAAAGGGGGTAGGGGGTTGCTCTTAAATTTAATCTATGCATGCTAATGCTCAAACAACATATAGGTTATTATTTATTATTATTAATAACAAGGTAGAGTTTGTTAATGACAGAAAATCATTCAATAAGCAATAGCATTATGAAAGCATTTTTTTTCTCTGAAGGTAGTCAAAGCTAAGAGTGTCAACTCGGGTTGAGAAAGGTTTCCAAACGATCCCAATGTGACTGCTTGAAACCCTTGGAAATGGTGGCAGCAACTTTAAAATTTGGAACATTTCTCCAAATCTTATCATTCCTTCTTATCCAACCTCATAGCAACTACGTGAGGTTAAATAAATGTTATATCTCTTCTTGCAAACACGTCACCTAAGGAGTGAGTTAAACAGTGCTACCACAAGGTCCAACGCAAAGTCAGGGGGTGTTAATGGGACTTTGGAGTTTGACTCTGGGTCTTGTGTATGAGGCAAAAAAGACCAGAGTCTCCCTCCCTCCCCTGGTTAGTGCCGGAGGACGAGGTGCTCTCTTCTACATTGTCAAAGCCTCTACAAAGCAATGAATGATCCCACAACATGCACAGGGTCCAAGCCAGGACAGGGAGAACAGAAACACTGATTTGCATTCTAATCAGCATCATGGAACTGACAGGGTTGGCATAAGCCCATTAGAAGGTATGGGTCTGGTGCTAATGACTGCTAATTAGAGAACTGTTCAAATAGCTAAAATATTTTCAGGTTGGAATCCAGTACAGTTTTTTTTTCATTTAAAAAATGTTTCAAATTTATACTAGAGTCTCCTAAAAACACCTTTTCATTTCTTTGGATTGATTCTCATTTCTGTCAACTTCCTCTCTTTTGAAGAAAAAAGGCTCTCTACTAGGGAGTGGACATGGAAACATAGATGTGTCCTTACAAATGCATGAAAGCGGAGAGGGAAACTAAAAAAAACAGCTAAAAGCTGTAAGGGTTAGAACAAAAAGCACCAGCTCTGAGCTCTCAGAGGGTTTGGGTTCAAATTCTACCTTGTCTACTTACTAGCTGTGAGGCTTTAGGTAAGTCACTTACAACTTCCTGGGCCCTACTTATCTCATCTATAAAGTGAGGCACTGGACTAGCTATAGCTATGATCCTAAGAATTCCCCTCTGAGCCTCAGTTTCCTCATCTCCAAAATGAGAGGCTAGATAAGATGGTCCCTGAAGGTTCCTTCCCTCTCTAAAGCTTGGATCTTTCTTAACTGTTTTGTACAGCAGAATTTGAAAGGAATTAAATATCCTTTACTGAAACTCATAGCATTTACTGGTAAAATCAGGTTGTGATTGAGAAAGATTAGGAAGCAGCCATGAGTTAGTTAGCAAACAGCTTTGGGCTAAAAACAACCTGTTCCTGTAAGGACTCTTGTCTCACTGTTGCCTACACCAGCAGGCTAGTGTTTCCACTGAAGGGGTTCATGTTTGCCCTCGCGAGGCCTAAGCCTCCTGACACGGGAGATGTCTCAGATCTCCAGACTGGTTCAGAGAGCGTGTTTATGGAGTGCTTTAACACCACAGGAGAGGTCGTCACTGTTCTTACAACTGATAAGCAGCCACCTGCCTCAAAGAGCGTTCATCCAAGAGATCCATGTAAAGGCACAAGTGTCTACATTAACACAGCATTTACTGTCATAATTATATAAATTATTGTATTGCTAGAATTTTATTTATATTATTCTGTACTTATTTATAAATTAGAGATTTATAATAATATAGAAAATAATTATTGGTTATCTTCATGTATCATAGATTAAAATTTATTAAATCGTCAGCCAAATAGAGCAACTGACCCAAGAGATAAGTGAAAAATAATCCTAAAATGATTGCAAAGCTAAACTGGGGTAGTCTCTGTGCTCTTTGCAAGCACCCTGTGCATTGTTGGAGCTCATCAAATGCCATCTCTTATACTGAGGTTCCCAGTTTCATCATTGTTGATTGATATCTGCCCCCTAATGTCCTCAGTCTGGACACAGGAATTTTGGTGTGGTGACATTTTGAAACAAGAGTGATTCATCCTCACTACTCACATTCCTTACAAATTATTTTGTTCCCAAGAAAGTCTTGTGCATGGGAATTGAAGGGCTAATTAGTACATGTTGTTTTGTAGCATTGGGGACCATACGAATGTCAAGCACAGCATGAGTTTGGGAAAGAAAAAAAACAAACCTAAAGTTCTGCTAACAAGTGAATGGGTCTAGTTTTAAAGACAGCACATGGACACATGCTGGTGTACTACAGACATCTACACATCAAACTGTGGGGGAAAGAAGGCACATTGATTCCAAAGAAAATCACGGAGGATGATTTCACATAAAGGACACAGTTATCACCTTGAATCATACTGGGGAAGTGGAGAGGAGCAGCTGCAAAATAATTTAGAAAGCAAATGGGAAACATTAATATAAGATAATTAGAAGCAAGCAACAGAAAATGTCAATGAGCAAAGGAACAAAGTAACCACCAGGAAAATAAAACACCATGGTCTCTGTGGGCCAAGTTCAAACACGTTGGCAAATGGCCAATGCAAACTCTCCAATGACTTTACTGGATTTCAGAGCATCTTTCTCAAATATCCTAAGGTTCAGGAGCTTCCTCTGACACTCCCAGTATTTAGATGTGAAGCCAGACATTCCTTCTTGCTGTATTCTAGGCAGATCTACTGCCTTCAAAAGGAACCACAGAAAAGCTGGAGAGCAGAGCTGAGGCTGGTTCAGCATGAAATACACTGAGTAATATGGCACTTTGTTCCATGTTTGTGGCTTCACTCTCAGCTCTCCACAGGGAAGATGAGTCCTCAAGTTACCACATCACTAAATTCCTCTCCTTTCCTTTTAGATGTGGAAATATCAAGCAGTCCTTGATTTGCTGGGCCAGGACTGAGTTTTGAAAGCTCCTCTGCTCCTTGGCGTGGAGCTCTGAAGGCACTTCCCTGGAGACGCAGTCTCTCAAGGGACATTAATAATAGCTTGCATGTACAGAGAAGGCACTTCAAAGTTTCCAAAGTGACTTATACACACGAGTCAGACAAATACTCTGGGGACTATGATTATCTCCTTTTTACAGAGGAGTTTAAAGTGACTTTCCTGTGGCCACGTATAAATCACAAATGTCAGAGGAAGAATTCAAACTTGAATCCAAGTGCAACAGCTTCCTATTCGTGTTGTTGTTGATTCATTTTCGGGCTCTCTGTGACCTCATCTGGGGTTTTCTTAGCAAAGAGGCTGGAGTGGTTGCCATTGCCTTCTCCAGATCATTTTACAGATGAGGAAACTGAGGCAAACAGGGTGAAGTGATTTGTCCAGGGTCCTGAGTTTGAACTCATGAAGATGCGTCTTCCTGACTCCAAGACTGGCACTCTACCCACTGCACTGCCTAGATGCCAGCCCTATTCATGACACCAAGCTACTTCTCTGTTCTACAACTGGTACCACATGTCCTTTTCAGCATGAGTCATATTTCTATGGGAAAAGGCATTGACAGTTCCAGCGTGGGAGAGCCAGGAATCCACCTGGCCCCCAGGGAGTGAGAATAGGGCATCTCCCAGCTCCAAATCGTTGGCTGTGGCTTCCTGGTAGAGTATATGATGGTGGTAGTAGAGACAAGGGGGAATTAAGGGAAACATGATGATAGACAGGAAGAAGTTGTAGAGTCAGGAGGGACTTCAGAGGCCATGTGCTCCAATCCTCTCCCTTGACAGAGAAGATATCAGAGAGCCAGATACATTAAGTTAAGTGACTTGTCTGAGGTACTAAGGTACTCACAGGTACTAAGCATCAAGATTGGCATTTGAACTAAAGTCCCCTACAGTTCTTTCCAGTGGGCCTCTCGACCTAGAGCAGTGAGGGAGGGATAGCATCTTGTGATTTCGAGAAACTGGACGGAAATTAGGGGTTGGAGAAGCAAAGTAAGGAATGGGAGGGCAGGAAGTACCTTGAATGGAGCAAAAAGGGAAGAAAAAGGCTGAGAGTGAGGACTGGTGGTTGTGAAGAACAGTGTGAGCTGAGATCCTGTCTCATACCACCCTGGACAAGTAACCTCTCTGCCTGCCTCAGTTTCCTCAGCTGTAAAATGTAGATAATAGCACCTATCTCCCAGGGTTGCTGTAAGAAAAGCACGATATTTGTAAAGTGTTTTATGAACTCCAGAAGAGTTATATAAATATTAGTCTGACAAATGTTTGTTGAATGACTGGAAACATCCATGGTTTCTGTTGTGTAAGCACTACCTTCAGCAACTTAAATAGTGGACTATTAACTGTTTGTTGTTTTTTTTTTTGATGAGGCATCCCTTGAGAAGCATCCTTCTGATGAAAATCCCCTTTCAACTGAGCTAGACTTGTCCTGAGATGAGGGAGTTCTGGGCTGTCGGAGAGCCATCCTAGAAGCAGGTCAGCAGGACCCATCAGAGCTTGGGGCATGCTAGCATAACTTATAACCTCTCACACCAGGATGAGATATCAAGGAACCACCCTAGGGTTGTCCTTAATGGGCAAGCAAACATAGGCCCATGTTTTCATTGCTGGGAATGTTCCCTTCACTGAGTCAGATCAGAGGGGCCAAGATGGCCAGTTCATTTAAAAAATGGGAAAACCAAAGTGCAAGGGGGTGTGCCTTGTCTAAGGTCACCCACTTACCAAGCATTAGAAGTAGGATTCGAATCTAGGTTCTCTGACTCCCCTGCTCCTTCCACCATGAAAATGAGGCCTAGGAAGGGAAGTGGATGAGCCAAGGGTCCATGGCTAACAAACACCAAGGCCAAGATACACACCAGCGGCGCCCTTTCCACGGGCTCAGGCCTCCTCGCCAGTCTTCTCAACCTCAGATTTGTCCAACTTTCAACCAATCAAGTGTTTATTAAATATCTTCTATGTGCTTTGAACTGTTTTTATTCTAGTACAATGCAGACGTACATTTTTGCTTTCCTGAAGTTTTATTTAATTATTTTAAAAATAACGGCTTGGGATAAGTAGCTTGGTGTGACGGACAGAATGCTGGAACTAGAGAAGACCAGAGTCTGAATTTTACCACCTGCGTAACCGTGGGCAAATCACGTAACTTTCTTGAGACGAAGGAAATTCTTCAAGACGTATCTATTAACGCATCGGTGGAATGTGATCGCGAATCCCTGACACATTGGTGTTACTGGCTCACATACATGCATTGGACTCAAGCAGCAATTTAGGCATTTAGCAGACAAGTAAGGAATCCTTGCTGAGTTGACTGCAGGAATGGCTTTCAGTTCACCACTGAATATCAGTTTTATAAAGGATGGAATAAAATTAATTTTCAGTTAAATATTAAGCCCCTATTTTTTTGAAAAGGGACAGAATAAAAAAAACACCAGCGTTTACTATCTATTTAAGCAACATCACATGCCATTGAAATTGCCCTTTTTGTCATTAAAAGCAAATCACCCAACAGAACAAGAAAGCACATTAATACATTCTCAGCATTTCATTCTTTTTCTAGATAGATTCTCAATAGATTTTCTAGCTGGATGGGGAAAATGCAACTTCAAAACAGTACATTTGAAGTGTCCCATGGAGGAAGCGTGCTAATGTTTGCTCCTGTCATACCAAGCACTCATGTTGCTAGAGTTCTCCTTCCAAAATATTACGGGTAAAATGGTGGATGGGGAGCTATTTGCAAAAATCTGTCCTTTTAATTAATAGTATTCTCGCAAGGTTCTCAAATGCACAACAAACTTCTTCAACAGTTTCGGTAAGCATTGTACAACACATCTATCTCTTGCCTAAATAGCACGTCAAGTCAGATTTACAAGAAGCAGGAACAAAAGCTTTTTTTTCCCCCTTCATTTTACAAGTTAGAGAAAACCACTTAGGTGACTTACCCAGAGTGGATGGGGCTCGAGACAAGGTTAACATTGTCGAGGGTGTCTGCAGCCCAGCTATAATGCCTAAGAGAATCGGAATCGAATTCCCTTGTAAATGTCAGGTGCTGAAAAACAAAAGTGGGAGATTCCCCATTAAATGCCCCATCTTTTCAGACAGAACCTGCTTCTCATTAGACTGTGGTTTTCCAACTTTCAACATAAACCTGGTTTCCTTTTCCCTTCGCCTTTCACTGAGAGGCCAGCTATAAAGTCGAAGGTCATTAAAGGTGGCGGGTGGAATTTATACATTGACAGACAGCAAACATTTCTATGTGATGTTTTACTCTCTGGGTAATGAGGTTATTCCACTTCCACAGACTATACATTTACTCAAGGGTTTCCATGTTGCCTTCCCCAAAAGAACACTCCATCTTCCATAAGAAGACTTTCCCCATAACCCCTCTTGATTCCTTGTCGATTTATCCTGCATATCTCTTGTGTGTACGATGGTTTACATGCTGTCGTCCCCATTGCTGTGAGCTCCATGAGAGCAGACACTGACTTCTACCTCTCTTTGTAACCCCAGCCCTTGGCATGATGCCGGGCAAACAGGACTCACTTACCAACTGTTTGTTACTTTCTTCTTGTCCTTGTATTTCCTGTGCCCAGAATAATGCCAGGCATATAACAGGAGTTTAATAAATGCTTGGTTGGCTGACTGATGTGTCTTCTACCCAGGAAGAGGGGAAAAAACTAATAATTCTCAACCCCAATTTTATGATACCTCAGAGTGTCTCCAGTTGTTTCTAGCTCTCTAAGCAAAAGTGGCTTTCATTTCACAATTAAATCTATAGTACTTTCCTAGGGAGATGGAGACCAAATAAGAACAGGCTGAAAAATCACTTATCTGGACAAATCATCCTCAGGTGAAGGGATGGCTTTGCAACTCCTATTCACCTGTGAATTTTTTCTAAGATCTGCAACTCTTGTACAGGAATAGTGATTGAGTCCAGGAGATTTAAAAAATACAATTAATTCTTTCTAGGATGATGAGTACAGCCCCAACATCATTACAATCTCTAGGTGCACCAGTTCACCAAGATGAATAAGCCACTTTAGAAATGTCCAGATTCGATCTGGAGGCACAGATGGCCACTACCTCCAGCACATGCCCATTCTCTGATCTGAGCAATGGAACACCTGTGGGGAGAGCGGTGAAGAGGCCTCTCTTTGGAATGTGACATTGGGTGGATTTTAATTGTTCCTTTGTTGAGGCCTAAATCCTCTGTCTTTGGGCCCCACAGTAATTTTTACAAGGGATACATTTTAAAGAAAGCTAGTCAATAAGTAGTATTGCCTCACTTTAGTAATTACAGTAAATCATTCACCTTAAAAACTTAAGAGTCATGCACGGCAAGCATTCATTATTGCAACAATCTATTATATCACACAAAAAAGGGTGTCAGGACTGTCATACTATATTTACTAAAGAGTCACTGTGCCAGTGTTGATGGATTGGAGGCTGCTTTGTACTTCCCAACTTTACACTTCTTTCATTCACAATAAAAGTTGTTTAGAACATCATTTTCCGCTGCTATGTAAGGCCCAACCAGCAGTCTTCTTTTGGGCTCTGGGGCTGTTTCATTAGATTTGCATAACCTCTTCTCTGTGAGATTATTTTAAAGAGGATAACTTAAGCATATTGGTAAGTCTTGGTAAATTGAAATTGCTCTTATTCAGCTGAAGCTAAGATCGTTCTCCCTTTATCACTCTTTCCTCATGCACATACGTCATACAGGACTTGGCATGCGTTGTTCAGTTACATCTGATTCTTTTGTGACTTCGTGGACCACACTGTCCATGGAGTTTTCTTGGCAAAGATCCTGGAGCTATCTGCCATTTCCTTCTATTTTACAGATGAGGAAACAGAGGCAAACAGAGTTAAGTGACTTGCCCAGGGTCACACAGCTAGTTAAGTATCTGAGGTCAGATGTGAACTCAGGGATCAGAGTCTTCCTGACTCCAGACCTGGCTCTCTCTCCACTGTGCTGCTTCTATTGGCATACAGTAGGTGTTTAATAAATGCTTACTAAAGAACTGACATGCCCATGTGTTCACTATGAACCTGTCTATGGTTTCCAGCAGAGCTACAGGCTGATGTCTGAGTGCCATTATCAAAACAACTCATCAGAGAATATCAATGTTGCTGGGCTTGTGTTTATATCCAAAGCCTGAAACTTGAGATCTTTACAGAGGATTCAGAGAGAGCTGTGGAGCTGAGAGATGTCAGACAGTATTAGCCACTCTGTGTGGCTTCTCCACCTGAACAGCTTATAACCAGCATTCCTGCCAATCTGGAACTGGAAGAACCAGATTTTTAGGACAGCGCTTGGGTTGAGGTCAGCCTGCTGACATGGTGGCTAGGTTCAAGTCTCTACTACAGACTGCCCTGTGTGACTGTCAGAAAATCTTTTATAGGATCATAGACTGAGTTGGAAGTGACTTTAGAACCATCTAGTCTAATCAACTAATCTAAAAGATGAGGAAAATAAAAGGTATTTGAGCCTCAGGACCTCTCCGTATCAATGAACTAACAGGATCAGTCCAAAGACCCCAGGGGCAAATGGTTCACTCTCAGAAGCTGTAAGATTTTCTCATTTAAGAAGGGGCACTGCCATCTGCTTTGCTGCTGCCCCCCAAGGACCACAGGACCCTTCCTTCTGATTTGCAGCAGAAACCTTCCCTCTGCACTATCTGTCTCCATTAGAATGGGAGCTCCTGGAGAGAAGGAAATTCCTTACTGTAGCCACAGTGCTCAGCACACAGTAAGGGCTAAATGAAGCATTCTTCATTTATTCACACCAATTATGATCAATACATTATATGGGACAAACGCCGATTCTGGTCTGCTGGCACTGGTTACTCAGGGTTTCACAACATGATGTGGCATCATGGTCACCTACTACCAAACCACTATTACTGGCAGTACTATCCACGTAAAATCATGCAATTCATTCATGTATGCACTCACTCATCCCAAAATATCTGCTTATTATACAACTCCTTGTCTTAGTCACTGGACAAAAATAAATATTGTTAGCTGACCTCTGAAGGTCAGCTTCCTCATCTCTCAAGTGAGGGGGCGGGAGACCTTGAACACGATGACCGCAAAGAACCTTCCAATGTAAATGGTTTATACTCTTCAGTTTTCAAAGGGATTTTAACGTTTTTCCCCTCTTATTCAGCAAAAATCTGACAATTTGCTAATTAATTGATAGGGGAAATAACTATAGAAATATTTATTTATTCACAGAAACTCATCCTCATTGGCATAATGATGAGAAGGTCTGTCAGCTACCATACCATAGTGTACATTTCTTGACTAAACAGTGATTTCTCTCCTGTGCAGAAACGCTGGAGAAAAACTCTACCAACTTATATTAAATCACTTGGTTGACAATTTCTAATCTTCCATTGACTTGGGGCACAGAACCGAGTGGTTCTGTGGCTTGCTTGCTCAGAGTCCCAGAGTTATCACCTATCCATGGCAGGGTTCCAACCCAGATCTTGGTTCTCCACTCCACCACCAATCCTTTAAAGTTTACAAAAAGCTTTAGATTCATTTTAAATCTTTTTAACTGTCCTGATTAGTCAGTGTTAAAGGTAGTAGCATCTCCCCTTTACAAGTGGGAAAGCAGAGGCTTGGAAAGATTAAATTACCCACCCCGGAGACGCAGCATATCAGAGGCGGGACGCCAACCCAGGTCTTTCCCAAGCGCAGCACTCTTGCTGAATATGTACCCCGCTGCCTCTCATGGCTGATGTCCTCAGACATCACAAGCCCCCTCAGACCCTGAGAAAGCAGGGCTGCATTAAGGACCACTGATATTCCCCGAGGTCTCTTAGAGTCCAGAAGGGAGCGGAATGCATATTCCATTTGCATCATCTCTACCCTAATGGGAGCCACGCCCTTTTCTGTCTGGGACCCGCTAGTCAGAGCCCAATTAGTTTCTTTCCAGCTCTAAATCCATCATCCTATTAAAATAAAAATGTCCATCGTGGAGAATCCAAAGCCTGACTACTGGTGGCATTGCTCCCAATTCCAAGGAGATTAATACTTTCCAAAAATAGCTCCTTACCAGACCTTTGCACAAGATGAAACTGGATAGCAAGCACACCCATTGGCCTGATATTCAGTTGACATCCAGGCTTGGGCCTCTGAACACAAGGCCAGGTCTAGAACCAAAACGTTTAGATGGAGGGGGCAGGGGAAAAGACTTCGAATGCCCATAAGCTTGTTTGTTAAGCTACAGATGGACAATTATTGCTGGAAGTCCCAGGCTCTTCTCAAACTCACCTTGTCCAAACAAAACCCATCATCATTCCTTCCTAACCTCATCCGTCCCTCCCTCCCCCCCCAAACTTCCTGATTTCTGCCCAGGGCACCACTACCCTGCCTGTGTCTCAGATTTTATAACCTTCAGCTCCTCTTCCTCATTCTATTTATTCACTGTTGTTCAGTCATGGCCAACTCTTTGCGACTCCATTTGGGGTTTTCTTTCTCTAGGTTATTTAACAGATGAGGAAACTGAGGCAAACAGGTGAAGTGACTTGCCCAGGGTCACACAGCTAGTGTGGCCACATTTGAACTCAGATCCTCCTGACATCAGGCCCCCTCTATCCACTGTGCCACCTAACTTCTTCATTCTATATATCCAATCAGGTCCTAAATCTTGATGTTTCTACTGTCCCAACATCTCTTGTATGTCCCCTTATCTGTACTCACACTGTGACTGCCCCAGTTCAAGCACCCATCTGCTCTTGTCTATATCAAAATAGCCTCCGTGTTGCCCTCCCTACCTCCAGCCTCTACCCCCCTCCCTGCCCATTATGAACACGGCTTCATTTCCTTAAATGCAGATCTCACGATGTTCCCCCCGCCCCTTACTGACTAATTTCCAGGGACACCCCTCTAGAATCAGACTGGAAATCCTCCAGCCTCTGTCCACAGTCTGATCCCAAGCTGCTTTTCTAACTCGAATATACACTCCTCTCCCCTTCCAGCCCAGCTGGGCTCCTCTCTGTTCCTCCCACCCCAGTGTCTTTGCATTGGCTGATCCCCACGCCTAGAATACACTCCCTCCTCACATCACATGAAACCTCCCCATCCCCATTCACCCTCTCTAACCACCCTCCTCTCCACATACTTGGATATGCCCACCTCGCTCCCTCTTCCCTCCACCTCCCCCACAGGATTTAAGCTCCTTAAAGGGAGAGCAGAGAATGGTTCATTCTTTGTGCACCGGCATTTAATAAATGTTGACTGATTGGCTGCCATTGGCTGTCACCTTTAATTGGTTGGAAACCTTAGGTGGGTGAAGTAGACCTGTGGAAATCCAGCCAGTTAGACCCTACCGCTGTTGGCCATGTACAGAATCCCCTAGCAGGGGTGGGGGACCTGTGGTTCTAAAAGGCTCCACTTGAGCACCTAGAAGGTCGAAGCTTCCCACCCTTGTGCCTAGTGAGTCTGCTCTTGGGAACAGCAACACTTCCCAGGTGAGCAGTAATTGGACGAAGTATAAAATCCTTCCTTTGCTTGAGCAAGAGCCGTTGAAAGATAAAACCTCAGGGATAATGTCACTGTGTGCTAGAAGGCTGACTGATGCCAGGACAGAATTACTGATGGGCAGCAGCTGGGGAAGGGAACAAACATTTCATGGACATTCTCCACGTTTATACTGGGCAATACGTCTTCTTCATGTTTGTACTCTTTTCTTTGTGTGTTAAAAAATGTTTTAACTCACTGTTTCACCCAAGATGAGAGCACTGGCTTTCATAAACATTTCCAGCCTTGCAAAATGTTTTGGCTTTCCAAATCAAACTAATTTCAAGGGAAATTACCCATAAATTCTGAATGACAACTTGGGGGAGCTAAGGCCTGGGGGGAAGCTAGAGGAGGCTCGGCCTGGAATGATACAGCGGGTACCGGGATCCAGGCAGACATTAAGCATTTTGACATGTGGATATTAGTTTTTCTTAATTATGCATGTTTGTTACAAAGGTTTTTTTTTCTCTTTTTTTTTTTTTTCCAATTTGGGAAGGGGGAGAAAATAAGACTTTTGTTCAATGAAAAAAGTTGCACTAAATTTAAAAACAACAATGTTCTCTATCTTAAATATCTCCCTGGGTTTTTTTTTTGTTTTAAATCTATGACTGCTATCCAACCTCAGGGAGATGCTGAACACGTCCCCCGAATGGAGCTGCCATGACATTCTGTAAACACAAAGGAGACACACAATGTCCCAGCTTTCAATTCAGTTTACGTTCCTGCAGCAGCCCTGACTACTTATTGCTGGCAAACCTTTCATCTCAAACTGGCCACTTTCTGCTGCTACACACACTGTTGGCCCATCTGCACTCTCCTCCCCGCCCCCCCCCCCCAATCAATTACCACGTTCTTGAATGATGCAAAACTTTTACACATTCTTTAACCGATAGCCTGGGCCAAAGGTCACATGGCGAGCCAATCTAAGGAAGATAAAATGCCCAGTGAGCCACGGATGTGATGTTTTACAGAACCCAGAGTGGGTCTCAGAGTCTGCCCTTGGAAATCAAGCAGGAGAAGCAGATCCCCACGGAGGTGCTCTTTTCAACTTGAAACCCCAGCTTTCTATAGCCGGGGGTCTTCATAGCCGATGTTCAGATAGTGCTTTGAGGTTTGCGAAGCCCTTTGTGCAGAGTGTCTCAACAATCCTACAACAACCCAGTGAGGTGGGGCTATTATTATCCCCATCTTACAGAAGAGAAAATTGAGGCTGACTGAGTGATTTATCTAGGGTCAAATGGACAGTGTCAGAGGCAGCATTAAAAAATCAGCTCCCCCCATATACAACCACTCGGCAAGCATAGTTACTGCACCTCTGTATGTCTTCCATCCAGCACCTTTGTCTCTGCTTGCCCTGGTCCAGTCCTTCTTCACAACTAAAGATGATGGGCTAGATGGTCGTTAAAGTCTGTTTTATCTACTCTTGGGCTTTGTGTTACTGCTATGCATTAGGGGGCCATCTCCAGTCATACTGATCCATATCTGGCCACTGGACCCAGATGGCTCTGGAGAAGAAAGTGAGGCCGGTGGCTCTGCACAGCCCTGCCTCACTTAAATCCAATTCACTTGCATGTCGTGACATCACAAGGACAACAACAAACAGCCATCCATTAGCACAGACGCTTGGAAGTTGTGTTCAGGATGGCAAAGAACATGCCTTCTCCTCCAAAGACCACTAACATTCCACTCTTCCAAAGGCTAGCTGCAAAGGAGCGAGATAAATGAAAGCCCCTCGGCTTCCAAACATGACGAGGCATCGTCAGAGCCTGACTGACCCCAGTGTGAAAGTCTTCAAATGCCTACATGTTGAACTGATTTCAGCACTTATATCTCAGGAACTCAGCTTCCTCATCTATTAAAGAATAATCATGAGGTGGCTGGCCCAGCCAATTTTTAAGGCCCCTTTCCAGTTCTCAGTCTTTGATCCTATGACATTCTTGTTTTTATTTTTATTTTTTTAATTTTAATTTTTTTTGACATTATTGTTAACAGTGAATGCTGTCTATGTACCTACCTGCTGGTCAGCCTCCCTGGAGGCAGCAAGACATGGTAAGGAAGGACACTGGTGTTTGAGTCAGAAGTCATGGGTTCAAATACTGCCTTTGACTTTTACTACTCATTCGACCTTGGCCAAGTCAATTCCCTGGGCCTCAGTTTCTCCATCTGTAAAATGAGGAGTTGAACCAGATGGCTTGAGGGTTCTTTTAGCTATGATTCTGCGACACGCTGTGACACCAGAGTACTGGAAGGAATCTTGAACTTGGAAGTCTAAGTGACCACCTGAATTCCAGGTCTTGCTCATGCACCAAGATGGGCTATGCGGCCTTAGGGAACCAACTCCCCTTCTCCTGACCAGCCTCTCAGGGCTGCTGTGAGGACCAAAGAGAAAATATTTCTAAAGAGCTTTATAAATGCCAGCTATGTTACAATGGCCATTTTGTAAACATGAAGCACCTTACAATTCTCTGCAGATGGGAGTCATGACCTCCCTTTCCCATTTCACCCACACAGAGAAAATCACCCATCAAAGTGTTCTAGCAAAAACACAGTTACTGAATGATGGGTCTCGGCGAGGCTTGACAGACACCAAAGTTAAAGGGGACGGGGACTAACCTGGAAGTCACTGTCCTGGGGCCAGTGTGTTTGTCTATTGCCAACGGCAAGATTCTGCCAATTCCATAGCGGGTAACGACAGAGAGCTGATTGAGAACAGGTCACACTGTGCCCATACTTTGCACCCACAGGACACCTCCCATTATTTAAAGCCTCTCAGCTCTGCCCACTTGCTGAAAGTCTTCCACTCATCCTCCGAAGGTAGCTTACTCAGCTAATTCTCACTTTTCTTGTTCCATAGAACTGTGGTCCAAGTTCAACCCTAATTACAGGTGGGTGCAGATTTAATTTGCATTTGATGACGAGCAAGGAAGCCTTCATTCCAAGGACTCAGATGTCTATGCATGGGTTTCTAACCCTGATACAAACTGGCCTTTTTTGCTGACCTTCACATCTGGCATCCCATCTCCCACAGCTGTCCCTTTGCACAGGATACTCTCTATGCCAAGAATGCATTCTTTCCCTACCTTGACTTCCTGGAATCCTTCACTTCCTACAAAGCCCAGCTCCAACTCAAACTCTGACATCGGGGGCCCTTCCCAATTTCCTCAGCTGTTGGCACCTCCCTGTCCCTGGAAACACACACACACACACACACACACGCTACCTGAAGGTAGGGGCTTTGTATTTCCTAGCAGCCAGCCCAGAGGAAGCGCTTAGCCAATGTTTGCTAGTAGATCCCTGAAAAATAAAGCCTAAGTCAATTCCCACCTAGCTAGGGCAAAAGGAACCAGTGCTGATTAAGCCTGAGCACAATATCTGCACTGAAGAATGCTTCTTACATCCTGCTCATCCATCTCTGGCACAGATCCTTGAGGGCAAAGACTGTCTCTCTCCCCTTTGCTTAATTCCTTCTAGTAATTCTGGCGGCCCATACCTCATGCTTCTAGTAAATATTGCACCAGTTAGGTAATGGGAACATGGTGAACTAAGACCCATGCACTAATTACAGAAGCCACATCAGACTTTTTCCTTCAACAGTTACACCCCAAGAGAGGCGAGAACAAGTCCTCGACAGGAATGTGGGACGGCTAGGTTTTGGCAAGGGATGGGTGTACTACCTGGGCGAAAAAATTCTTCTCTAGGGATCCTAATAATGTGAGCTTTCCTTTGTACTCAGATTTCTCGTTTCTGAAGCATTTTCAAGTATGTTATCTGCTTGGACCCCCTATCAACCCAATAAAGAGACTAGTTTAAAAGGATAAAAGGAAGTAAAGGATGGAAATATACTTTGCAATTATAAAGACTGATACGAATGTGACATCCCACTCCAAGGTTACATCACAGTGCAGAGGGGACCTCGCATTTCTGAGGGCTAAGCCAGCAGAATCCGAATCCTACCAAGCTCAGACAGTTCCTTGTCCGCAGTCAGTGACAGATCATATGTGTGATGTCTGGAACTAGCCTGTTTGAAGCTGCCCCTGGTAGCCCCAGACTGGCTACTGGGGGTGAATTTTTTCTGGTTTTGTTACTCAGACTATTTATCATTTGATTGTGAGCTGTTTTTCCTTGTGACCCCAACACCTAGCAGAGTGCTCTGGTGCTTAATAAATGCTTACTGGTTCCTTGTAACCCCAACACCTAGCAGAGTACTCTGGTGCTTAA